>JAJEJO010000688.1:224888-368873 GCA_020662805.1 Glaucomys volans | reverse complement strand
AAAAAAAAAAAAAAAAAAAAAAAAAGAGTTCATCTGAAACTTTGAAAAAAAACTAAAACACCAAGTTGAGGCTGTGTGTGTGTGTGTCTCAGTGGTCAGAGTGTATGCTTAGAAAGTTCAAGGACCTGAGTTCAATCTTCAGCACAAGACACCATACTGATACTCAAGATCTTTATTGATTTAATCGTAACAGCAACCATTGGTGAGAATTGATTTTTCCCCCCTAATTTCCAAACACCTAGTAGTTTGGAAGAACAGTTAAAAACAAAAAACGACCAGTCATGGAATCACAGAGGACTGCCTCATAACTGCATGGTGCCCTCTGCTAACCATCCCAACAGTGAATGGATGGGAGGGGTGAGGGGACAACAAACACATCAAGGGAGAGGACAGGAAGACCAAGAAAAGTGCTGGCAGTCTCTGCTTTTCCATTTGGTGTGGTTGGAACTGGTGGTACTAGACAGGGAAGTTTTTTATATAAAATATTTTTAAGAGATGCTTAAAATGGACACCTGAATATGTGAGCATCCTCGGGGCTCTTCTAGACACTTTCTTTAAGGTTTACCCTGGGTTCATGGAGGATCTCCTCACCCTGGTGGAAAAGGTGGGCTCGTCTGCAGGTAAAGGAAAGGCACTGGTGCAAGGGACTTGGTAATTTGGATCAGACACCAGGAAGGAGCAGGATGGTTGGCCTAACTGGCCCCCTAGCTCATACTAGTGTTCCTCCCTAACTCCCCTGCTTTCCAGTAAGAACTGCTCTTGGTTGGGGACTTTTTTCCCCCCCTTAAAGACTCCACTGAAGAGGAAAGGAGTACTCTGCGGCAAGAATGAACATGCTGTGCTGGATTCATGGGATTCTCTTTAAGTTTGAAATGTCCTGGAATTTTGTTTTTAAGCACCGAAAGAGCTCCCTTTGGACATTTCAGCATGGTCAAGTGATTATCAAGCACTTTAGCATCCCTCTGCCAGCCTCCCACCTTGGAAAGGGGGCAGAGGGAGGGTTTAAATACCCTGGCAAGTGTTCAGCTCAGTATGGTCTGCAGGGCCGCAGGCAGAGGTGATCAAACAGAGAGAAACCAAAGACCATCCGCGCAGGGACTCAAACGACTTCTGTTAAATCTAAGCTTTGCCAAAAGGTACCAACTTCCAGGACTAGTCTGAAGAAAACAGTTTAAATTCCAGAGGGTGGGAAAGGTGTTAGGAATGGTTAACTGGAAAAATGAGCCTGTCACAATCACCTTTAATGGTCTTTAGTTAGAAATTTCTGTGAGTTAGCCTCAAGGAAACTCCACTACTAAAACAGGAAACCATAACTAGAACACAGAATGTCCCTAAAGTATAAGCACTCTGAATCACGACCCACCTGCATCAAGATCTGATATCAAAAGCTGGGAAGGCAGCTCAGAGCCAAGCACTTGCCTAGCATGAATGACAGCCCTGGATTCAATTCCCAGTACAGCAAAATAAAATAAAAATAAACCAATTTCATCTCTTATTAAAATCTGAAAGGAAAGGAACAAAGGGGTAACTAGCCCCCCTTCATCGTTCTGACAGAAATTGCTCCTAAAGAAACAATGTTCTTTACAACAAATGCTAAATGACTGGCAAGTGATTGGGTTTCGCAGATTAATAATAAATTGCTGTCCATATACCTATGGACCAAAAAACATAGCAAGAAGGGACAGTTCTGAACCAGACTGAATGAGGCCTCCTCTTGAAGAGAATGCAAAGGGCTAAGTCCCAGCTCCAAGCAGCTGGTGTCCACAATGAGCAGAAGGGAAAGAGATCCCAACTCTGGGACATTGCTGCCAATGGGCTGAGCCCTTTACCTGGGTTACCTTGGATCAAAGCAAGGTCTATTCACTGGCTTCAGGAGGGACTTGGGGAAATACCCACTTACATAGCTAAATTCTGATGGAACGTGGGATGAAGTCTGAGAGTGCCAAAAGAGCCAATAAATAAAGACCACTTATTTTTACTTCTCCCCAAATCAGTGGGAAAACCACAATCAATGGAAGGTACTATAGAAATTAGTTCTGTACTTCTAGAATTACCTTCTTACGGCTACATCAGCAGTGATGCTTCTTATTCAAGTACAGGCTAAAGCAAGTATGGCTACAGAAAAGGAAATACTAGGAAGGAGCACAGTGTAAATCCAAACAAGAATTTGCATCTTTTAAGATGTCTGAAATCTCTGAAGACGTGACTGGGAACGTGCCAGAAACACACTGTAGACATTCACCAGGGATGTGCTGAACTGACAAATGGCCTCTAGGTTTCTCTGGAGGGTGAAAACAAAACTGGTGTGTTTAAGAACACAATACCATCAAGAAGCCCAGGACAAATGGGCACGCAGAGCTGCCTGTATGCTGGCTTTAACACAGCAGTCAAGCCTAGAAATATGGCTGTCATTCCCAGGTGTTCCCAAAGACAAAGTGAAGGTGCTTCGTGGGTGAGAGAACTAACTCAAGTCTGCAGGCTGGTGTACCTGGAGAGAAGAGGTATTATGCACTGACTCAAGCGGGGACCTGGCTTCCTAACACTATTGTCTACTTCACCCTGAATCCTTCTTTTCTGTTTTGGTACTGGGGATTGAACCCAGGGCACTTGGCCACTGAGCCACATTTCCAGCCCTATTTTGTATTTTATTTAGAGACAGGGTCTCACTGAGTTGCTTAGGGCCTCGCTAAGTTGCTGAGGCTGGCTTTGAACTCATGATCCTCCTGCCTCAGCCTCCCAAGTGCTGGGATTACAGGCATGTGCCACCGTGCCCGGCTAAATCCTTTTATTCAGTTCAGTAACTTAACATCTAATTCACATTTACTCCCTTTGCCTGACAATCCCCATTCTAATTAAGACAGCTTTAGTGGTTCAGTAGGAAGACCCCAATTCCTTTCATCAATTACTGGCTAAAGGAAAGTAAAAGTGGTTAATGAGTCTTAGAGACACCAAACCTAAGCTTTGCAAATAAGCATCCTTGAGCTGCTGGTAGTCAGACAGACATCCATTTATTACAGTTCTCCTGGGAACTGCCATTCCTTGCCACCTCTCAAAACCATCAGGTAGCTTTGGGGAATGGAGAAAGTTTGTCTTCTACCCCAGGTGGTGATACATACTTTAGAGAACTGTTTTTGGTAATTTGTTTCATTTAGATCGTTGACCTGGTTTCATCTTCTGTTGGGTGTGTGGTTTGAGAGCACAACTTTCTCCTTCCCTACCTCCCTCTGATGTCAGTCACTCAGGGAGAAGCCAGACATCATAGTATGAAGATACTGGTGCCGCCCTGCAGAGATCCACATGGGGAGAAACTGAGGCAGTCTGCCCAACAGTTACCAAGGTGGAATTTGAAAGTGGATTCTCAGTTTGGGGATGCAGCTCAGTAGAGTTTTGTCTAGCTCCAGATGATAGGAGCCCCTGCCCAGATCTTGCCTGCAACCTCATAAGGCCTGTGCCAGAACCACCATGCTAAGCTGCCCCCGAATCCCTACCCTACAGAAACATAACATTTGCTATATTAAGATATTAAATTTAGAGGCCTTTTATTATGTTGCAAATGAAAACTAATACCAGTGGAAGATAAAACTTGGCCTGGAAACCAGCTTCTCTACTTCTAAGCTCTTATGAATGCTACACCTTATGATACAGAATACGAGAGCTGGGGAGTCCAATGAACCACACTACAAAGAAGGCAGAACTGTGACAGTGCATGTCTGTCTCCTGCTAAAATCTGGAGGGAGGTCATTTGTCATGAAGATTGATTGTCCCAGAAGTATAGAAACATGGTTTCCTCATAAAAATAAAAGTATAAATAGTCACTAAGATTTTAAAACTGTCTCTTTCAGATAGTAACCTATGGTGTCCCCTCCCCAAGAAAAAGTCAGGAATAATATTCACTTAGGGCCTCATCTGGGAGGGTCCTTCTAAACATTCAGAGGTAAACTACGTATTGGACTCTGGCTTGCTCTGAAAGCGATTCTATGAGGCATGACATAAAGATGTCATCTATCGGAAGTTTATCTGTTGTCATGTGTAATTATTTTTGCAATGCTGGTTTATGGAGATCGGAGCATGTCAAGTAAAGGTGGCCTCCAGGAAAGAAGTTCTCCAAGCAGTGAGGAGGTCCTGGCAGGTAAGGACAAGAGACTGAGCTCCCGCATGAAGCAGGAGATACTCCCAAGAAATTGTAAAAACATATCTTCTGATTAAAGGGCATGTGCCGAGATTCCCCAAGATGGCAAGAAAGAGGTAAATGGTATTTTGATACTATTCAAATGATCATGTTTTAAATCCATTTCCTATTGTGGGTGAACGTGGAAACCAAGTTTTCATAGGCAGCAATAATATCAAGAAAAACAACACTCTTCTGCTTGCTGCTAGCTGGAATCAGATTCCACAGGATGCCACCACCAGCATATGATGAATACAAGAACTCCCAAAGAACCAAGCTGTAGGTACAAACAGTCCTGAGCAAGCTTCTTATGTAAATGACAGTGCAACTTAAGTTTTACTACGACTAGGTAAAGCGAAATTTGGAGTTTAATTAAAATCAGAATAGGGATACATTAAACAAACAAACAAACAAAAAATACTTTTCTGATTATCAATTCTGAGACTCAAAGCATCCCCAAAACACTGGAGATCCAGCTTATTCCTGAGAGATATCAACCATTAAAAAAGATTTTTACTCTTTGAACTATTCACATTTTTGTAGCAGAAAACAGAACAAAGTTCCGCAGACATCCTTCTTCTCTTCTTTCTAAAAGGTCTTCTTCACAAGTAGGGTCTTTTCATAGTTCAAAAGAAAAACAGCTTTCTTTCCTAGTCAATGGAACTGTCACTTCCACCCTGGGATCTGGTCTCCTAATAAGAAAGCTCAGGGCGCCCAATCCAACCACAAATTCCCAGAACACCAGTGGCTACTTTACTTGCTTTCCTCTGAGGGGATGGAGGCATCAGTCTTTTGAGGGAGGCACTTTCCTGTGATTACTGTGCCAGTCAATAGTACCAGGAGAGTTGGGTGGGGAAGACAGCAAATATGGAGGGGGTAGGGAGAAGGAACACGGCTTTCCTGAACAAGCCACAGCAAGGCAGAATGGTCCAGTTTTATAAACCACTCACGACAAATTCCAAACACACACACCCAAAACTTAAGGGGGAAGGAAAGCATTCAGAAGGAACTGGGGAATACAAAGGATGGTGACATGGAACAGCAGACTCGCCTATGGACATTTCTTACCTTCCTAACATTGGAAGATGTTTAGTTAAAAAGTTGCTGTTCAAAATTGTACTGAAAACATATCTAAAAATAGGTCTGTAGTCCTCTTAAAAATAAAAGTCACCCCTCACTTAAGAGGAGTGACAGATATTATTAGATACCAATACTTGAGGTATCTTTGATGTGTATTTGAAAGATGGCCTGGTAGAGGAAAGGGAAGGAAAAGGAGGAGGGAAGGAGGAAGAAAGGAAGGTGAAAATTCAGAGTATGATGGGAATGATAAAAAAACTGGGAGGAACACATTTTTAAGCCCATGCTTACTTATCCCAGCAGCCAAACAAAGCAGATCCAAACAGGAAAAATATGCAGTTCTTTTCTAAGATCATTCCGAAAGTCAACTTTGAACTCAAAATAGAAGAAACTAAGACAACAAGTATCATAATGTTGAATGGATTTTAAAACCGTGACTACTGAAACTGGGTAGTGAAATGGTTCAACAGTCTTCAAAGGTCATTCTTAGGCATTATCTGGCAGACTCCTACGACTGGGCCTTATCCACCACGTGGAGGCCAAAGTGCCTCAATTCCTTACTATGGACCCGCTCTGGGAGCAGATAAAAATCACCTGGAGATCTCACAGTACAGAGAGCTCTGCCAGCAACAAGACTCAAGCAGGGAGGAATGGCAGAAGAATAGTGAAGTACACCTGGTTATCAAGGACTCCCTTTGGTGGTGAAGATTAAAAGTATCTGCACACATTTATTTGCACTAAGTAAAGGAATGGGAAGATGAACTATAATACCAAAGACAGAAGACACTCCTCCCAGAGGAAAGAGGGGAGGGGGACTTCAAAACAGCGTCACAGGGTAATGCTACCAGAGTTGCACAAACTGCTCTGTCCCTAAGGACAAACAAATCAAAAGGGAAAGCAGCTCTCTTTTTATCATTTCCCCCTTCTGGTCTTAAAGACCTCAAACCCAGCACTGAACCACAAGTGGGATTCAAGGAAGAGAGACAAAGAAAAGAACACAAACAACGACAAACTCGCCAAACCTCTGTTTCCCACATATCCCAGCTGGTGAATGAGACTAGCTTTGGGATAAATTTAAGTGGAGAGTGGTTTCAATAGAGAAATGACCAGTGAAGCCACAGTTAGTTTTCCTCTATGGACTGCTTAGTTCTAAGGAAATACCCCTTCAAGCTAATCTAACTGGGCAGAGGGCAGCAAACAGGGAGGATAAATGGTCAGATGAATCTCATCTGCCCATCATTTGGCACCAGAGGAGGAGCGGGAGGGGACACTGCATTGGGGATGCTGGTACTGCCTCTGTGTCTTTCCACAGTTGATCCTATAGGCCAAATCAGGTACACAGAGGAACTGGTGTTGCTGCTTTTCTTCTCCTCCTTGCAGGAAAGTCAGATGTCCATCTCGAACTGAGCATCATCACCTGTGTAGGATGAAGAAACAAAAAGTTTAGCACAAAAAGAAAAGCAAAACAGTTTTAAATATCATTTCCTACATACAAGGGTCAAAACATAATTCAAACTGTCCCACTCTCTCCTGCTTTAAAGCACTCATTCTGCTTTGCTTTGCCTGGTCTTTTTAATTTTTAGTTCATTTGTTTTTGTGGTGCTGGGGGTCGAATCCAAGGTTTTTTTGCACATGTTATGCAAGTGCTTCTCTACCACTGAGCTACGCCCTCAGCCCTTGGCTGGCCTTTTTATCTGGAATTTAAAAAAAAAAAAAAAAAAAAAAAAATTCAGTCACATCATCTGTGGGGAAGAGCATATGGGCAAAAGAACACAAGAACACACATGAACTTTCCCAGAGTACCTCTATAGGCTCATAACATAGAAGCTTCTGGGAGCTCCCTGCCAACTATCAGGTAAGCACACTCTTCTGGAAGCTTTGAACTTGAGATCTTCTCTGAATTGAGACTTTGTTCATTAAAAACCTAAGTGAAGGCCAGGTAGAGTGGGGCACACCTGTAATCCCAGAGACTCAGGAGGCAGAGGCAAAGGGGTTGCAAGTTGAAGGCCAGCCACAACTTAGCAAGACCCTGTCTCAAAAATAAAAAGGGATGGGGATGCAGCTCAGTGATAGTGTGCGCCTAGCACTTGTGAGGCCCTGGTTTGATCCCTAGTACTGAAGGGTGGAGGACCTCGCTTGAAATTGGAGAAAAGAGAATGGTGACTCACACACAGGGGTCACCAAGTACAACCCTTGAGGTATATTCAAGAGCTGGTCATTTCTACCTTATTATTCTAATTCTACAGCGGTAAAGAGGATCCATTAATAAAGGTGTGTGTCTGTGTGGGAAACAAACAATACTGCTATACCCACACAATAAGAAGATATTCTTCTTCTAAAGAACAAGGTCTGAGCCGGGCGTGGTAGCGCATGCCTGTAATCCCAACAGCTCAGGAGGCTGAGGCAGGAGGATCATGGGTTCAAAGCCAGCCTCAGCATGGGCAAGGCCCTAAGCAACTCAGTGAGACCCTGTCTCTAAATAAAATACAAAATAGGGCTGGGGATGTGGCTCAGTAGCTGAGTGCCCCTGAGTTCAATCCCTAGTTCAAAAAGAGAACAAGGTCTGTTCTCTAAGGATAATGGAAATGGGAGATTTGACATCGTGTGTGTGTGTGGGGGGGGGAGTGGGGGGGAATAATTCCTAACCCAATAAAGCCTAGGCCAGGCAGTCCTTCTGGCATGGTTCCAAGAGTCACCTCTGGTGTTTACCATGCCCTGACTTTGGACTATTTTTCACCTACCAATGAGAGTTGATTATAATTTAGAACTCAGGGCTTCCAAAGCAGTTCAATTAACCTTTGGGAGGTGAGAGGACCTCAGAGACATGTAACTACTAAATGTCAGTTATACCTGATATATCAACATTTTTTCCAATCTACAGAAAACTGACATACAAATCTTAGAGCCACCCCCTTGGTCCCCAACACTGGCATCCCTTACCAACTGCATGCTTCCTGTCATGATTGTTCAAGTTGTTCAAATTGTTTACTTCTACTTTGGAGTCTTCAATTAAGGTGCCAGGGCTAGTGACTCCCGGAATATTGGGCAGATGGCAGGGTGGAGTCTGGGCCATGGGAGAATTGCGACGATCCAACAGAAACTTCCTATCATAAATGATTCGGGTTCCTGGAAAACAGGGTTGAAAAAAATTTGAAATAAATTAAGAGGCTACCAACATATAACACTATCTGGGAATTTGGTTTGAATTCCACCTAATTCTAACCTTTAAGGGTTTTACAATTCAAGTCAAAATTCTAACTTCCCTGCCTGTGAACAGGTTTCACTGGCATCTGGAATACTTTTTCTTCCTCTTCCGGCAGGTAACTCCCGCTCATCCTTCAACATTCTGCTCAACATCACTTCTTCTGTGAAATCACTCTCTCTCCCTCTTTTAACCATTCTTTCTCCCATCTAGCACAACATACATCACTCCGGACAGGACTCCTGTTTATCTATCGACCTCTCTATAGTTTAAATTCCCTATGCCAAAACAATGTCTTACTTATAAATATCTGACTTGCATTCTAACATTAAAATATCCAAAACAATAGCTGGGCGCGGTGGCACATGCCTATAATTCCAGCAACTCGGGAGGCTGAGGCAGGAGGATCGCAAGTTCAAAGCCAGCCTCAGCAACTTAGCAAGGCCCTAAGCAACTCAGTGAGACCCTGTCTCTAAATAAAATACAAAATAGGGCTGGGGATGTGGCTCAGTGGTCGAATGCCCCTAGATTCAATCCCCAGTACCAAAAAAACCCCCCAAAAACAAAAAAAACAAAAAACCCCCAATTTCTTCAAATGAAGAAATAAATATGTGAAAAAAATAGCCACCTTAAGGTTGAAGGCTTTTTCCAAAGAAGGTCTGAAACAGAGATTTACTCTATTCCACAAAGCAATGGGCTTCCCAGTAAGTGGTACGTGAATGTTTTACAAACAACAGTAGTCTTGAAAAGTACACTTTACCTGATAGTTATGAAAACCTGCTGTTTACAAGTGAACATCAGGTACCTAAAAAGGTCCTCAACATCCTAACCATCAGGAAACACGAATCAAAAATCACAGTGAGCCGGGCGTGGTGGCGCATGCCTGTAATCCAAGCGACTTGGGAGGCTGAGTCAGGAGGATCGTGAGTTCAAAGCCAGCCTCAGCAACTTAGCGAGGCCTTAAGCAACTCAGTGAGACCCTGTCTCTAAACAAAATACAAAATAGGGCTGGGGATGTGGCTCAGTGGCCAAGTGTCCCTGAGTTCAATCCCTGGTTCCAGGTCCCAAAAAAAAAAAAAAAAAAACAAACCAAAAAAACCCAAAACAAAAATCACAGTGAGCTATCACCAAAGTACAAACAACTTCCATATAATCCACCAATATCACTTTGGAGTATATATTCAAAGGAAATGAAATCAGTAGCTCAGAGATGCCTACACTTCCATGTTCATTACAGCCTAGCCAAGACATGGACACAACTTAAATATCTGTCCACAAGTTATCAGATGAAAAAAATGTGGTGTAGCTGGGTGTGTGACTTGGTGGTAGACCATTTGCCTAGCATAAATGAGGACCAGGGTTCAATCCCTAGCACTGCAAATAGTAACAATAATGAAATGTACAGGCGCATGCACGCGCATACACAGAGGAATATTATTCAGCCATAAAGAGAAGGAAATCTTGCCACTTGTGACCACATGGATAAACTATGATGGCAGATGAACCTTCTAAGTGAAATAAGTCAAACACAGAGAGACAAATATTCTATGATCTCACTTGTATGCAGAATCTAAAAAAAAGTAAAATTCCTAGAACGGTAGATGCCAAGACAGGGGAAATAGGGAGAAGATGGTCAAAGGGTATAAACTTTTAGTTACAAGTTCTGGGGATTTAAATGTACAACATGGCGACCACACTTAACACTACTACTGTGTTCTAAACTTGAAATCTGCTGAGAACAGATCTCAAATGTTCTTACTACACACAAAAAAAGATAATTATATGAGATGATAGATGTGTTAAACTTGAATGTGGTAATCATATCACAATATATACACATAAAATCATGAATTTGTACACCTGAAATTTATATAATTTTGTCACTCATACTGCAGAGAACTGTCCATTCTTTCTGTCATGGTCTTCTCAAGTTACCAATGACTATAAATAATACAAAACTAAGTAGCAATTAGAGATGCCCGATGTTGGCCCAATGTAGACGTGTGGATCTGTTGCTAATTCTAAGACCTCAGCAGGCTCAGGAAAAAAGAATGTGGTGATTCTTAGTGATGTCCGTTAAAAGGGGTGACAGTGGAGAAGGGACGTAGTAGCCCAGCATATCTGTTAACTCTAAGCAACACAGACAAGTAGTAGTATGCAGCTATCCTGCTCACATTGGGCTTAAGTGAAGAGGGGAAAAAACCTGCGTTTAGGGCTTAGGCATCCAAATTAAAGGCAATATTATACACTAAAGTAAAATTATTTACAGAGCTATTCAGTTTAAAGAAGCAGAATCTAAATACTACTGGTACAATGACTCCCTCAACAGAACTCCTAAAGCTCAGGAAATGGAAATAATACCAAGAACAAATAAATGCGATAGCATCAAATTAAAAAGCTGCACAGCAAAGTGTGAAGAGAAAACCTACAGAAGGGAGAAAATCTTTGCTAGTGACTTTCCTGACAGAGGCTTAATATCCAGAATATATAAAGAACTCAAAAAACCACCAAAAACAAAACAAAAAACCCACACGCCCCAATCAATAAATGAGCAAATGAACCAAACAGATACTTACTTCTCAAAAGAAATATATGAAAGTGTCCCTGAGTTCAATCCCAAAGAAGGAAGGAAGGAAGGAAGGAAGGAAGGAAGGAAGGAAAGAATACTCCTGTCATAATATAATATAATAAAGAGAATAAAGCTATGAGCTGCTTTTCCCCATGTCTTTTCCCCCATATCTCAGTCAGCGCAGGCTGCCATAACAAAACAACACACTGAATGACTCAAACAACAGAAATGTATTGTCTCACAGTTTTGGAGTCGAGACATCCAAAACTGAGGTGTCAGCATAGGTAGTTTCTGGTGAGGGGTGCTCTTACATGAGAGGCGAGCAATCTCTCAGGTTTTTCTACTTGTAAGGACAGGAAACATCATGATCACACCTAAACCTAATTATCTCTCACAAGGTCCCTACTACCATCATAGATCCCCTAACATCATCACACTGGGAGTCAGGGCATCAACAAACAAATTTTGGAGAGACAGGATTCAGCCCATAGCACAGCATTTACATCCATTCTAACTTGATTCTGATCTATTAGGGTTTGGAAATCAGCAAACTGCTTATTAGGAGGATATGCAAAATAATGGCAAACATTCTGAAAGGGGCCTGACATTTTCCCAAGAACAGGGAGGGGGTTTTAGTGGATGGACTTTTGACATAAGTGTGCCACCTACACTTTTTTCATAGCTAGATTTTGGAAAGGTGGGCTTTCACTGTGAGATATTCTAGCCAACATTCAACCTGCAATTCAAAACAATATCATTCTCATTTCTGTAGTACTTTTACACTGCTCCTGAGCTTGGAAACCAGTGATGAGGTGGTTGAAAAAAACAAAAACCAAAAAACAACAACAACAAAAAAACACAGGATAGAAGCAAAATTTCTAAATTATATATAGTAAGGAAATGAACCAACTATGATATAGGTAGTAGAGATTATGCCTTAATGTGTGAGGTATGAGAGAAAGTTTGAAAAACCATGATTTGGCAGACCTGATAAAATACAAGGTTTTAAAAAATAGTTTTATTGAGATGCAATTCATATATATTTAGTCCATAACAGTGGTGCACAGGCCTGTAACCCCAGGAACTTGGGAGGCTGAGGAAGGAGGATCACAAGTTCAAAGGCATATTCATCACCTTAGTGAGACCTTGTCTCAAAACAAAAAGGGCTGGAATATAGCTCAATGGGAGAGTGCTCCTGGGTTCAATCCCCAGTATAAATAAAGACAAACAGAAAAAAAAGAAAGCTACATAAAAATTCAGTAGAAATCATACTTCTAATTTTTATCTTTTCCTGGTCTAGCAACACCTGATACTTGTGGTACTGGGCAGCAGCAGCTAGCTACAATTCTCAGTCAATCACAAGATCAAGAGAGTAAATGACTGATTTTCTGGGTGTACTATACTAAGCTATGATGTTTGGTAAGTTAGGTGTACTATATATATTTTCAACCTATGATTATTTTCAACTTACAATGTGTTAATCAAGATGTAACTGTAATCTTAATTGAGGAAAATCTGATCTTTTTTTTTCCAACTGACATATATTTGCACATATATATGAGGTACAGTGGGATGCTTTTGCTTTGATTATGTGTACAGTAGTAGATTGCCTGAGTTCAATTCCTAGTACTGTAGAAAAAGAAAAATAGGTGAGGATAATTACAATAATGTTTTGTGTCAGAAGAGAGGAATTTGAATGTATTCATCATCCAGAAATGATAAATGTTTAAAATGACAGAGCTACTACTTACCTGGAATTGGTGACTACCCAGTCATCTACTGGCATTTTATGTGCTTCTATACCATTTTGTTTTTAAAATGTGCATGTATTATTTAGTCTTCATGTTTAAATTTCAAAACAAATATGAATCTTTATATCTAGGATAACATAATTTTTTTCATCCCTTAGTGACCAGGCATTAGGATAACTAAATAATACCCTGATCCCACATTCTCTAGAGCTGATATTACTAGGAAAAGACAGGAACAAATCAGTCTCTTTGATGGAGAATAGAGAAGAGGAAAAATATTCTCCCTCTGATCTAAAAACTAATGATTCTCAAATGGCAGAAAACAATAAGGCCAATGAAAGAGAACTGAAATTATACTTGCCAAGATGGCTGATACAGAAGCAGGTCATTCAAATCTAAGAGCCTCTTTCAAGACCAAGCAGCAAAAAAAGAGGAAGTATGGATTGTGTAGAGGGAAATGAGGGGTTTGCAGGTGGTAGGGAGAAGGAAAGATAACAGAACAGAATGAGACAAACATCATTATCCTATGTACATGTATGATTACACAAACGGTGTGACTCTACTTCACGTACAACCAGAGAAATGAAAGTTGTACCCCATTTGTTTACAAAGAATAAAACAAAAAACCAAGTAGCACAGATTAAATAATTAATCCATACATTGAGCTACATATACCTAAGAAACTATTGAAAAAAAGCACTGAGAAAGTTCATGGAATCATGATTAACTTACAGGATAGTTGTTATTATATTTCACTGGGTCCTCCATCATATAATTCTGCTTCCAAAGTGAAGCATCCTCTCATACAAATGAACAGCTGGGGGAGCGGGCGCAGGGTGGGCATTAAGTAACTTGCCTAAATTGCACAACTTGAATAAGCTGGTAACAAAATTATCTAAGGAAGCTGAGATGCTCCTCCATTTTCCTAATACGTGATAGGGAGACAGTGGAGTCCAACGGCTTTCCTCATGGGAAAGTTCATCAGAGAGCAAAATCTCACAAAACCTCTAGCAGATTTCCCCCTATATCCCATCGGGGTCAGATGCCTCCCAGATCAAACACCACAGAAGCCATGACTAGCTTAGAGAAGTCATGGTGCACATCCCTGTGCTTGGCATGCTGTCACTTACGAAATCGAGGAAATCTGTGACAGCATGGAAGAGGAAATAGATGTTGGGCAGAAAACTAACAGTGCCAGTCACATCTGGTTTAATATTTATCTACATTTAATAAATATTAACCAGAATGGGTTTAAGAAATTAAATAGGGAGGATGGGAGGTAGAAGTAGGTAGAAGTGTGTATGTGTGCCCTAAAGGGTACATAGATCAACTAAAATCCTCATCTTCCACAGCAGGACACTACGTAAGATGAAAAATGTTCTGGAAAGGGAATGGTAGATGATGGTTGTAAAAGCACTGTGAATACAGTTACTGCCACTGAACTGTACACTTAGGAAGGTTAAAATGGCAAATTTCATACTACGTATTTACCACAATAAAAATATACTTTAAAAGATCAGTTACAGTGCTAAAAGAATTATAAAGAATTGAAACAAAAATGCTTGCCACGTATTTCATAAACTTATACCGAACAGAACAGCCTGCTAGGCAGCAGAGACCACAAGAAACTGAATTTAAAAAAACAACAAAGCCCTTGGCAAGTACCACCCACCCCCATAATAAATAGAGAAAATAAGAAATAAAAAAACAGAAAGGACTATAAAGAGTTTTATTCCTTCTATTTAGAAAGGTGATGATAACAAGGTCTGTGTTTGACTGGTTTAGAGAACATCCATGATCAAACTTCAGTTTTAAACATTCTTTTTCATGGAGGTTCTGGATGAATAGACAGACTCCTAAAAAGCTCTATGGCAGATAACACAAAGGAAACTAAAAGCTGCATGACTCAGCATCCTCCAGGAATATTGGTGGTGGCTAAACCATATTTGGTGTGCAAAACCATCAAATCCCTAAAGTGCCAGTAAGATTAACAGACGATTTTATATCAATAAAAGGCACAATTGAAGCCTCAGGGCCTTTTAACAATATGGCAAATGGAAGACATCCAAGGTTTGTGAAGTATCTATCCAATTGTCCTTTGATTAATTATAAGATGCAATAATTGGCAGCAAAGATTTCCAAGATATTAATGTTTAAGAATGGTACTCTGTCCAGTCACTTAGGCCACCTCCACAATAGTACACACCAGGCTGAAAGGGAAGCTGATAATGACTTTCTGTTCAGAAGGTCCAGCATTAGAAAAAACATCTGGGGGAAGCCTCTCATTTTACAGATGAAGAAAGAATGACCAAAGAAGTTAAAAGTATTGGCAAAAGGTCACACAACGACAAAGCAGTCATAAAACAACATAAACTACATAGGTACTCTAGACAAATCTGATTTTCTCAAGTCTAGGTTTCAAAATGAGTTGAATCAGATGTTTAGGGCTAGGTACCAGGTCCAAAATGGTATATAACACACCAACCAATCTTAAATAAATGCCTACTGACTTTAAGTCTTTCTCAACCATCAGGAAATCTAAGTAAAAAATGAAGTATATCAAATATTCCCACTGCTCTTTGGCCTTGTATACCTGGAAATAAAATTTCTCCCCAGAAATGCCTGGCTCTGATTACAAGAAAATACAGGCTAAATATGCTGACTACGTCTTGGATGGATTCTTTGGATTAGATTTCACAGATGTTTTCAAATCACTGTAATGCAACTAATTAATTAACAATCACTGTTAATGGTATGGGGAAAACACTTCCAAGATTCAAACCTGGTTTTCATTCCTACTATTTGCTTCCTTTCCTTTCCGACACTTCTTTTTTTAAAGTATCTTCCACTTTTACTCAAACAAGGAGCTTACACTAATCCTATAGATGTCAGTTCTAGGTCAATGTTTTTACCTGATGCCAAAAGAATTTACCAAACAAGAGAGCAATTTCATTTCAATGCAGAAGCAGCCCAACAACTAACAATCAATCTCTGGTGCTGAGAGTAGCTCCTCTGAGGCCCTAATGATTAACCATGACATTTAATGAAGAATCCTGAGTCTTATACTTCCAAATAAGTAATTGAGAATCTATTCTACCAACACCGGACAAAGATATCAAAAGTACATACTAATAGCCTTTATGAACACAGACACCAAAGACCACAATTAAGCCAGGAGAGGTGGCAATTGCCTGTAATCCCAGCTACTCCAGATGTTAAGGCAGAGGATTCCAAGTTCAAAGCTAGTTATAGCAACTTGACTCTGTCTCAATAAATAAATACATACATACATACATACATAAGGACTGGGGATGAAGCTTTGTGGTAGAGTACCTCTGAGTTCAATCCCCAGTACTAAGCGGGGAGGGGGGGGTGTTCTCAACCAAACACAAGCAAACTGAATTTAGCAACATATAAAAAGGATTATATACCATAACCAAGTAAGATTCTTATCCAAGGAATGCAACCAATTCAACATGTGAAAATCAATTAATATAATACGTAGCAATGGAATAAGAAACAAAACACACATGACCATTTCAATATAAGAAAAAAATTGGGGGACTCGGGTATAGCTCAATGGTAAAGTGCTTGCTTAGCAGGCACAGGCCCAGGTTTCCTTTCCCAGCACTGCAAAATAAATAAATACTAACACCTTTTCATGATAAAACACCCAACAAACTAGGAATAGAGGGAATTTCGTCAACCTAACAAAGGAGATCTATGAAAAACCACAGTAGAACTAGGCAGTGGTAGTACACACCTACAATCCCAGCTAACTGGGAAGCTGAGGCAGGAGGATTCAAAGTTTGAGACCAACCTGCACAACTTAGTAAGACCCTGTCTCAAAATAAAATTCAAGAAGGGCTGAGGATATAGCTAAGTGACAGAGAACTTGCCTCGTACACACAAGTCCTGGGTTCAATTCTTAGTAATACAAAAACAAAAACCTAGTAATATCTTACTTAATGGTAAAAGACTGGCTGCTGGTTGGGTATAGTGGCGCACGCCTGTAATCCCAGCAACACGGGAGGCTGAGGCAGGAGGATCGCGAGTTCAAAGCCAGCCACAGCAACTTAGTGAGACCCTGTCTCTAAATAAAATACAAAATAGGGCTGGGGATGTGGCTCCGTGGCCGAGTGCCCCTGAGTTCAGTCCCCAGTTCCACAAGGAAGAGAAAAGAGAAAAAAAAAAAAAAAAAAAAAAAAGACTGGCTGCTTTCACCTAAGGTCAAGAATAAGGAAAAGAACCTATTCTCCATGTTTTACTGCATGTTACATCTATTCAACACCATAATTCTGAAGATACTAGCCAGGGCAATTAAAAGGCACCCAGATTGATATAGAAAAAAAAAAAAGAAAAAGATTACCTTTATTCACAAATGACAAGATCTTGGATTTAGAAAATTTCAAGGAACACAAAAACTGAACTTTATTCCCCAATTTATCCTTGCTTAATGAGGTTTTTACTTTTTAAAACTCCTCAATGAGGGGCTGGGGTTGTAGCTCAGCAGTAGAGCATTTGCTTAGCATTGTGAGAGGCACTGGGTTCAATTCTCAGGACCACATATAAAAAAAAAAAAAAAAAAAAAAAAAAAAAAAACTACTTAATGAAACAAATAGTGTGTTTGTCAAGGCATTTGTCCTAGAGAGCTAAACAACTATTTATTTAGATGTAAACACTCAAAATTTCTGAGCTTTTGGCTTCAAGCTGTGACCTGAGAACCAGGTGAAGGGGACCTTTAGATACTGGGTACATAAGGGGTAGATAGCTGCTGAATTTTAAGGATCACACAGGTTTGTTTTGTTTTTGTTTTTTGGTGGGGGTGGTACTGGGGATTGAACTCAGGGGCACTTAAACACTGAGCCACATCCCCAGTCCTTTTTTGTGTTTTATTCAGAGACAGGGCCTCACTAAGTTGCTGAGGCTGGCTTTGAAATCTCAATCCTCCTTGCCTCAGCCTCTCAAGCCACTGGGATTACAGGTATGTGCCACCACGCTCAGTATAACATGTAGATTTGAAGGGGCCTTCAAAAAGCAAAGAAAAAAAATAAACATATCTGGAAATGGTAGTCTAGGCCTTACCTATTTACTGCTAATCTCAACTATAAATATAGCTACTATAAATAAAACAGCAAAAATCTTCTAAACCTTAATTTGCTCACCTTACAACTTGGGAGTCAAGAATAAGTTCAGCTATTCACCAAAAAACTGTCCTGTGCAGGTTCTATTCCTCTCTTACTAGATGAAGTAGCTTTTAGCTTTCTCCACATTAACTCTTCTCTGTGTGATCTGCAAATCTTTTTTTTTTTTTTTTTGCAGTGCTGGGGATTGAACCCAGGGCCTTGTGCTTGCGAGGTAAACACTCTACCAACTGAGCTATATCCCCAGCCCTGATCTGCAAATCTTTATACCCACAGCACATCTAGATGGTACACATCTGTAATCCCAGCAACTCCGGAGGCTGAGGCAAGAGGACTGTGAGTTCAAGCCCAGCCTCAGCAAGTTAGTGAGGCCCAGGTTCAAAACTTAAAAATAGGGCCGGGGGTGTGGTTCAGTGGTAGAGCACTTGCCTAGCACATGTGAGGCACTGGGTTTGATCCTTAGCACTACATAAACAAAAATAAAGTTTAAAAAATCATATACCAATAAATTAAAAAAAAAAACCCTTAAAAATATAAATAAAAGAACTGGGGATTTAGCTCAGTGGTAAAGTGCCTGTGGGTCGGTCCGCAGTATCCCCCCAAATTACTTTTTTTTAAATTATTTTTTTTAGTTGGAGGTGGACACAATATCTTTTTTTTTCATTTATTTATTTTTATGTGGTGCTGTGGATTGAACCCAGTGCCTCACACATGCTAGGCAGGCACTACCACTGAGCCACACCACCAGCCCAACCCCACCCCAATTACTTTTAAGACAAATTCTCCAAAAGATTTCTGCTTAATAACCTTGATGTTACCAGTGTAGATGTATCACTTTTCTTCCTATTTCACATAGGAGGCTTTGGGGGAGCAGAAGGGAAGTGTATGAAAACCTGCCATGTACACTGCATTATCCATCCATAGGAGCTGTCTTCCCTCATTATACTCAGATTATCTGACTTCAGTCAGGCAGAGGTGCTCCCTTCCACAAGGCACACTGCTCTGAGGATGAGGGCTACAGCCTTTTCCAGGCCTGGATTTTAGTCCCTCCCCAGCAAAAAAAAAAAAAAAAAAAAAGTCCAACATAAAAGCCGAAGGATATCTTTTTCACTTATTCAATATATATTTTGGCAGCTGCTGTATGAGACCAAAGCTGAATCTCCTATGGAATGACAACACATCAATCTGTGTTAACTCTGAGATGAGTAAATGCTATCTTCTTCAACCACAGGCAAAGTGACTGAACACTCATTATTATGTTTTCCATGCACCTCTCATTGGTAACGATAAAGTCTTTTGCTAAGAACTGAAGTTACAGAGTTAAATAAGTTATTTGATGGCTCAGAAGTTAATGGCCTAGAATAAACTCAGCCTGAAGTCACCCAATAAAAAATGTTATGACATTGTCAGAAATTGGTCCTCCTTCCCCATTATCTACGAAGTGTGACTCATTCATCCCAAGAAAGGAAACATATTAAGAAGGAAGTCTCTCCCCAAATACTAATTTTTTATATAGCTCACTCCAAGTGAATTATGTCCCCCTTCTTTCCATTTTCTCCTTTACCTCCCAAATCTTCCAATGGCCTTCAGGTAATTCTGCTCCAGTGAATCAAGTGCAGAAGAAAGGAACAGATGGCAAGAAAGGAAGTTAGAGCATGAACAAGATTTCATACCATCAGTTAGTGACCCTTCATTGTTCATTATGGCAACAGAGTACTTTTCCACAGCTGATGAGGATGTTATACATAGAAAGAAAGGCTAAAAGAGATCTAAGTTTCTGTTCATTCCTCACAGAACAACTCCCCCAGGTCACAGTTCCAAATTTGAGGCTACCCACTTAGGCTAATTGGCTGTATGATACTAACAAGTTAATTTCTGTGGGTATCAGTTTCTTTCAAATATAAAATGAAGCCAGGGCTTGGGGTTAGCTCCATGGGAGAGCACTTCCCTGCAGGCTCAAGACTCGAGGTTTAGGGCTGGGGTTGCAGCTCAGTGGTAGAGTGCTTGCCTAGCATATGTGAGGCACTGGGTTCAATCCTCCACACCACATATAAATAAATAAAATAAAGGTACTGCGTCCATGTACAACTAAAAATATTTTTTTAAAAAAGACTGGGTTTAATCTCCAACAACACACACACACACACACACACACACACACACACAGTGAAATCTAACTCTACCTTCCATTGAGGATAGATGCAGCCTTCAATGCAAGAACTAAATATCATCTCCAATCTACTCACTTATTTGTGGTGTTGGCAATCAGACCTAGGGCTTGCTACATGTGCTCTACCACTTGAATCCAGCCCTCACCCCACTCTTCCATGGCAGATAGGACAAAAACAATTTTTCTCCTCTTTTTAATAATGAATACTTTTTCAGGTACTCTTTTAGCAATATAAGAAATCCAAGATGTTATAGCAAATGTGTTTTCAACCACTTCTCACTTCCCAAAACCCCAGGAAGGCAATTCTGAGAAACTTCCAGAGTAGGATGTGTCCTGTGATATCCAATGAATAAAGGACTCTCAAAGGGGTTGATAAAATCCTAAATTGGCATTGCTGTAAACACATTTGCCCAGTCTGATCATCTAAGGCATACAGCATATCAACTGTTATCCACTCCAGGTTTCCAGAAGTTTGAGGCAGGAAATGTACTACGGGCCACCCCTTTTTTTCTTTGGTATTGGAAATTGAACCCAGGGGTGATTGCCCACTGAAAAACATCCCCAATCCTTTTTCAATTTTTTATTTTGAGACAGAGTTTTTCTAAGTTGCTGTGGTTGGCCTCGAACTTCCAACCTTTCTGCCTCAGCCTCCTGAATGGCTGGGATTACAAACGCACCACCACGCCTGGCCCAAATAGAGATTTCTAATACAAGCCTACTGACTGTCATTTGTCTAAATGTTTTCAAGTCTGAAATATGTAAACCAGCACTTGACTCTATATAGTTCCAGAACTAAAAATCTTACCTGCACCTCCTATCCCTCCAAATTAGGATTTTAAGCCCATTCAGAGCAAGGATTGCATTTCCTGCTTTTGAGTATTGTCCTGTTTTGGGCAAAGCACTGCAAAGGGCACACAAAACTCACTGAACATATACAACCACATTAATTTAGGAGTCTAGAAGTGACCAAATAACAAACAACTTCACTCTGGTTCTGGGAAATAAAATTACATGGTAAGAAGAAGGGTGTAGCAAGAGAGAGGGAACAAAGCATCAGAGGACAGAAACTCTCCAAAGGAGGAAAAATTCAGCAAGTACTACGTATCTAAACGGCACTGAGCTGTTAAAAACAGTGATTAAACACAATTGCAGTAGTACTGTATCCTGATAAACATTAAATGAATGCTTGTGTATCAGACAAGATCATTACATTGGGTTCTACCAGTAAACACAAATTCAACATTACCGATGAGCCAATGACAAGTATTTAAATCTAAAACAAAATGTATGTATAAGCTGTGTGGAGATAGGTTAACTGACATTTGATCAAGCAGTGGTGATTGTGTGTTGAGAGGGTAAATGGATCAGTATTTCTGGCAGAAATCTTCCCAGGCATTTTAGGAACTAATCCAGACTATGAGACAAGGCTTCTATCTTTAAAGCTCTTGTTTTGAAAGCACAACAGCTTAGCATGTGAAATATGCAAAAGGGGTTCCCTTCATGGCTCTTCCCTCAGGGAAGTAAGATTAATATATAGCTAAAAGTTTAGTTCCTTCCCCAAATAAAAATCACAGCTGAATGTGCTGTTACAGCAACACGTGTCCTGAACTGCTAGAAGCACGGGCATGGATCACGGATCCTCTGTGACTCTCTCTTCTAGATTTTAATTCCTTGGTGTTGGCAAGGCAATGCCCTTACTCTACAAGACTTGCCATTGTGCAAGGGATTCAGGGGTTGGTTGTACTACAACTGGAGATCCCTGCCCAAAGGAAAAGGCCAGCAATCCTGTAAACCACAGAGGCTGCCAGCAAAGTCCTCACCCTCTACAAAGGGATAGCTGCCTGATCACCAGAAGAAGGCAAAGAGCTAAAGTTAAAAAGGAAGCCCGGTTCCCCTCAGTAAGGCCCTCAAAATCACTTTCCCGACGGGCGGGGTGGCGCAAGACTGTAATCCCAGCAACTCAGGAGGCTGAGACAAGAAGGACTGAGAGTTCAAAGCCAGCCTCAGCAAGTGCGAGGTCCAAAGCAACTCAATGAGACCCTGTCTCTAAATGAAATACAAAATGGGCTGGGGATGTGGCTCAGCTGCCAAGTGCCCCTGAGTTCAATGCCCCCACCCTGAAAAAAAAAATCGCTTTCCAGTCTCCTTTCTTTGGAGAACAGCCCTGGCAAGAGATAGACAACCTTTGAGCTCCCTTCTCCCGAGGTCAATTCAACAAGCTTCACCTCTATCCCAGTGTTGCCTGTAAACAGTTCCTCATCCTCCTTTGCAGAGCAATGCCAGGAACCTCCCTCTGCACCGCCTCTTTCTACAAGCCCATTCCCCAGGATCTAGCAGCCTCACTCGACCAGGGTGTCCTGCTGGACGAAAAGCCCCCCTTCAATCCATCTCCAAAGGCGACGACACGGAAACGCTAACCTTAAGGCTGCCAGCGTTCCACCGTTCTCACCTCCTTCCCCTTGGCTATGGCTTGAGCATTACAGTACCACTCCTTCCTCGCGGCCTGGGGACTCCCCCACCCGTGGGGCCCGTCCAGCAAAGTAAACAATGCTGTCAAAGCAGGATAACGCTGGGCGAGGCTTCCAGACTCCGCATTCCAGCCTCCTCCTGATGTTTTTAAAAACAGCCAAACAAGTCCTCGAAGGGTTCCAGGACTGAATCCCGCTCCCCGACTTCTTTTCTAAAAAGGCCAGGGGGACACCCCCCAAATCAAGCATTAACGTGCACCAACTGCAAGAGGGGAAGGTAGGGCAGCAGAGTGTAACGCAAGGCCAACGCAGCCGAATCCGCAAGGGAAGGAGGCGGAGAGGAGAGGAAACTGGGTCGAGTTCATGGAACTGCCACGAAGCGGGAACAAGGGCATTCTTTCTGAGACGCGCGAGCCACGTTCCCGAGTGGGCGGGCGGGCGGACAGGCGCGCGCAGACTTGAGCCGCGCGCCAGCAAGGAGGCAAAGTGAAGGGTCCCGAAGACGCGAGCGGAGTCCGGGGGCCGGCGCGGGCACGCAGAGGAGTTACCGAGGACCTGTGCTCACCTCCCGGCGTGGTGGAGAAGAGCGTTCCCCCGGGCGTGGTGCAATAGTCATGAGGTAGCTGCGCGGCGTCGCTGATGGGCACGGTGCGGGTAGGGATGGCGCGGCTCTGGCTGGGCTGGTGGCCGCTGCCGGCGGACGAGGACATGGCTCTGGGCGCGGGCTCTGGGCTTTGTCCCGCGGGCGGGCAAGCGGGCGGCGGCGGCGGCGGCGGGCCCGGACGGCTCCGGCTCGTCAGGCGGGCGGAAAGACGCGCTCCGCTCGCTCCTTGTTCGCTTCCTCTCGTTCCCTCGTCCCGCTCCGCTCCCGCCGCCGCCCTCTCAGCCGCCGCCGCCGCCGCCGCCCGATCCTCTGGCCTCCGCCTGCAGCCTCAGTAGCAGCAGCAGCGGCAGCAGCGGCGACGACGACGACGACGACCGGAAGCGGGCGAAGGCGGGAGCCAGAGGGAGTTCGGGGAAAGCTAGCGGGCCGGAGGTGACGTAGATGAGGGGCGGGGCGGGGCCTTGAGGCGGGGCGGGGCTTAACCCGGCCCTGAGGGAGTGGAGTTGAGGGAACCTGGGCGAAGTGTTACTGAGCCAGGCCAAGAGGGAGGAGGAAATCTTCCGTGTTGGTTTTTTTTTTTGGTGTGTGTTTATTTGTCAATCAGTACTACTTTCCTTGTGTCAACTTCCGTTTCCTGTCCATTTATATCCATCAAACGTGTAATTGTACTTTTGTTTATTATTAAATACAAGCAATGCATGCACGATGCATTAAAAAAACTCAAGCAGAGCAGATTTATGGTGATTTATGGAGCCACTTTCTCCCAGATTCCCAGTTCCCCTTTCCAGGTGCAACCACTCGTACCAGTTTCTTGTGGATCCTAACAGAGACAGTCCCTGTATACACGCTTAAAACAATGTATGGCCTTTAGGAAAAGACCAAGAGCCACCCACATCACGGGACGAATGTTGTTTTAATGAGTGAATTAAAGCTAAAAGGCATTCAGGGTTTGGCACAAGTAAAATAGTGAGGATTTCACTACTTAGAAAGCCCAGCAGTGCTTGACAAGGACATCAATAAAAGAATGTACGCAGAGCGGTTTGGGCCAGAGCATAATGTGGCACTGATTCTGTGGTGAAAGTCCAGAATTTAGAATGAAAAGTCCTCTACCTGCCCTGCAGTCTGCAGTCCCTGGAATTGGGGTGGGGAGAGGGGACTGATCTTAGCTTTGAAAGACTTTTCCACTTTGAATGTGGCAAGAGAAAGACATTTTTGAGTGGAAGGAAAACGCAAGATAGCAGTTTACGTTTGTGGAGAGCTTACGAAGTGTGTGGTTTACAAAATGGATCTGTCTTTGATCTGTCTTTAATGACAGAGTTCTCGTTCTGCAACGGTGGTGGCTGTGGGGCAGCTTTCTGGCTAGAGCAAAGGTTGAAGATGGTAGAAAAAGTTAGGGGGCAGGGCTCAGATGGGATGAAGTGAAATGAATGCAGGTGAAACAAGAATATAATTCCCAGGTTTGGGGGAGAGTGAAGGATCACCTGCCTTTTATCCATTTCACAGTCCCTCCAGCAGCAAGTGAAGGTTCTGGTTTCTCCATGTCTTTGACCAACTCTTGTTAATGCCTGTCTTTTTCATTTTAGCCAACCTAGCTGGTGTGAAGTGGGTTCTCGTGCTTTTGATTGGCATTTCTCTAATGATTTAATAGTGCTGAACCTCTTCCTGATGCCATGAAGCCATTCCAATGTCCCTCTTCTTTGGAAAAATGTCTATTCAAATAATTTGCCCATTTTTAAATTGGGTTATTGGACTTATTAAATCTTGAGAGCTATTTATTCAGAACACCAGAACTTCATCAAATATGTGAGCTAGGAATTCTCCTCCCATTCTGTAGGGATCTGAGTGGGGACAGGATAAGAAGGCTTGTCTCACTGGGTGCAGTGTAGAACGCCTGTTGTAAAACTCAAGAAAGGGTCAGCGCGGGGCCTCAGCGGGTAGAGCTCCCGAAGGCGGCGGCGGGCAAAAAGGATGCACTCGCCAGAGTCAGACAATAGTGGTAGCTTGATTTTATTGGAATGTGTGTCCCGGGCGAAATCTCCAGCCCCCCGGGGGTGAAAGTCGGAGTGGGAGAGCCAGGAGAAATCGCACGTGGTTTTGGCTGCTCAGGGTTTTTATACAGAGGAAGGGGGTCAAGGGGTTCTGCCCAGGAAAAGGTGGACCCAAGGTGGATGTCAGGGTCAGCAGGTGTGCCTCATTGGTCACTTCTGGCACAGTGTGTTGCTAGGTGACCGTGTTCCCTCCCCCTGCAGCCGCCCAATTAGACCTAACACCTGTAATCACAGTGGCTCAGGAGGCTGAGGCAGGAGGATCAAAGCCAGCCTCAGCAACTTAGCAAGGCCTTAAGCAACTTAGCAGGACACTGTCTCCAAACAAAATATCAAAAAAGGACTGGGGATGTGACTCAGTGGTTAAATGCCCCTGGGTTCAATCCCTGGTTAAAAAAAGAAAAAAAAAAAGAAGAAGAAGAAGGAGGAGGAGGAGGAGGAGGAGGAGGAGGAGGAGAAAGAGAAGAAGGAGAAGAAGAAGGCTTGTCTCGCTTGTCTCACAGGGGTTCTCTATAGGGTAGTTAGGTCCAGGCCACCCATTTTACTCGGGGACCCCCCAATATCAGTATCTATAGTTGTTTTATCTTTTGATTGTCATTGTGCCCCAGAAGCATCCTTCATATTCTGCCAAGGGCATGTAAGTCTGAGTGCCAGAGATCTAAGAGCCAAGCTGGAGCCGAGAAAGGGAGCAGGAGCCTTCTCCATTCAGAATGTGGGCTTTCTAATGCAGACTTTTAGTGACTCTGTTTTCAGTACATCTTTCTCAGGTCACAGCTGGGACGTGTCCCTGAGGTCATGGGTGTCTCAGAGACCTTGTGGACTGTGCCTATTGTTCGGCCTGTAGAAGACAAACCTCTCATCACCCGTGGGCACAGAAGAGGTCCTCATCTGCACAGGACGGTGGAGAGGTGTGGGGGATTCCAGATGCTCGTTTCAGTGACATTGAACCATTGAGGCAGTTTTGTTTTCTTTTTTTCCAGCTCCACCTCTAATCTCCCTGAAAATGGAAGTATGTGGGGCCTCCAAATCCTGAATCTTCCTGGAGTCCTGGATACGAAGTGGCCTTTTTCAATAAGAAAGTCACTTATCACTTGTCTTTCTGCTTTCCAGCTTCCAAAATTGTATTGACATCCTCATCCCCTGCCATACCCTTTCCTGGCTTCTTAGTCCTTAAGGGTTTTTGCCTTTTAAAAGATCCTCACAAGGGAATGAGATCGATTAAATTATGAGAAGTACATGTACGAATATGGCATAATGAATTCCACTATTACATATAATTTTAATGCACCAATAAAAATGAATTAAAGCTGGGCACTGTGGTGCATCCCAGTGGCTCGGGAGGCTGAGGTAGGAGGATCGTGAGTTTAAAGCCAGTCTTAGCAACTAAGGGAGGCCCTAAGCAACTCAGTGGGACCCTGTCTACATAAAATATACAAAAAGACTAGGGATGTGGCTCAGTGGTTGAGCACCCCGGGTTCAATCCCTGGTACTAATACTACTACTACTAATAATAAAATAAATAAGTAAATAAATTCAAAAAAGAAAAAGCCTCAAGATTTAAAAATGTCTGAGAGGAGTTTACTAAACTAAAAAAAAAAAATTCTCTACTCTCATTTCAGAGAGGTTTAAGGGAGAGAAGAGATAAACACACCTATTTAATACACTTTGTTTCACTTAAACAACACAATCCATGTTTCTAAGTAGTGGAGCAGGCAGGAGTGAGTTGCAATACAGAAAAGACTTATTCAGAGAAGAGAAAAGTAGGAACTTAAAAGAACTTAGAGAAAGGGGCTCCAGGCGGGGCCTCCAGGAATGACCTTTACAGCATTGCAGAATGTGCCTCTTGGGGAGTTTGCAGCCTAAGCCATGACATGATCAGGAGACTGGGGAACAGACAGCTCTGCCCCAGCACAGTCCAAACTCAGAGATCAGGGTCAAAGCCACACAAAGTGCTGCATCCACATCAGCACGCAGCTGCTTGGAGCAACACTACTCTCTCCCACTTCACTCAGGTGTGAGTTCAAGTCCTGAGTCAGGACATCTCATTAGCATAGGTCAAAGCACATTCCTACAAGGAATCATGGGAAAATATCCTTGAAATTCCCAGCCTGGGCACTGGGAGAAAGAAAGGAGGAACCAGAAGGCAGTTAGACACTGGTCTCTGTTTCCACCGGGAAAGTAGGGATGGAGCTCAGATTTTTTTTTAAAGCTGGACAATGGGATTCACTCCACCATCTTTCTCACCTCATCTACTTTCCTTCCTCCTAGCCTCTGGGATCAATAATTTTTTGGGGGGGGCGGAGCAGTGCCGGGTACAGAACTCAGAGCCATATCCCCAGTACCCCCTTTTTTGTATTTTTTTTTTTATTTAGAGATAGGGTCTTGCTGAGTTGCTTAGGGCCTCACTAAGTTGCTGAGGCTGGCCTCCAACTTGCAATCCTCCTTCCTCAGTCTTCTGAGCCGCTGGTATTACAGGTATGTACCAGCATGCCTGGCTCCAGGATTAATTTTTAAAAGCATCCCCTCCTTGCCTTGCCTCAGAGATCAGCAAACATTTTGTATAAATGGTCACAGGGTAATTTGTTTTAGACTTTCCAAGTCACATGACCTCTGCCACAGCTCTTCATTGTGTCATTGCAGGCAAAAGCAGCCATAGACAGTATGCAAACAAATGAGGTGGATCCAGTAATACTCCATTTACAAAAATGAGTGGCTGTGGCTGGATTTGGCCTGTGGCTGCAATTTGCAAACCTCTTTCTTTGCTTTTACTGCTCTAACTCAGCAAGTACTTAATGAGCATCTACTGTGTGCCAGGCCCTGCTGATCTCTGCTACACCAACTTTCCTGCCTAACTCAAACTGGTGCTGGCAGCCCAGCCAGGGAAACTGCCTGGATCGCCGCTGGTGGGATTCCACAGCCCACCCACTCCCACCCGCATAAGAAATAGGCAATCAACCCTATGAATAAAGCAAGGGACTGAGGGACAGTCCTAGCAGCTGCTGAAGTGACTGTTGCTTCAGGGACCTCCAGCCTTCTCTCCCTCCATCTTGGTCCACTTCGAGGACAAGGAAACTGAACTCAATGAAGTTGCTACATGCTTGCGGGGGGAGGGGGGAAAGAGAGAAGGAAGAAGGAGAAGGAGAAGGAGAAGGAGAAGGAGAAATAGGCAATCAATGTAAAAAGGAAAAGCGAATTTTATGCAGTTAGATCAAACTGGAGAGAAGCAGCTACTAGATTGTTTCTCCTATGTTCCTTTGGAAGTAGTTACAATTTACAGAAAGAAAAAAAAGCCAGGCCATGACATGCGTACGTTCTGCTAGGCTGTACTAGCCAGGGAGTGTGTTCTAGCTTTCTGGGTGCCTGTCCTTAGCTTGAGGAACTTCCGGAGCTCTGTTTCAACACCACTCCTATGCAGTGCTCAGTCTGGGGGTTGGAGATGTAGCTCAGGGGTAAAGTACTTGCCCAGCATGTGCAAGGCCCACCCCATCCGTTCCGCTGGGCCTCCTTTGACTTTCTTCTTCCCAGTGGGTTCGTTGTCAGCACTTGCTCTGAGTTCCCAAGCACTGCTCTCCCCTGGACCACCCTGCGTGAGCATCTTCACTGCGGCACCTGGTCCTCTGCAGCGTGCACACTGCTCACCCGTAAGGTCTCTGTTCTCTTTGCCTCGTGCTCCAGGGTCTGGCGCAGAACCAGCTTGTGGTCAGTGTTTGTTGAACTGACTTCAAGCAGCCTTTGTGGGACTGAGGGTGTAGCTCAGTGATAGAGTGCTTGCCCAGCACGTGCAAGGCCTTGGGTTCAATCCCCAGCACCGCAAAAACAAAATAAAACAAAACAGAAAAACCTCTTTGGAGGCTGAGAAAGAAAAACTAGACTCCATCTGGAGCAGTGTGGTCTGGGGAAGGGCAAGAGGCTTTTCCCATTTCCTACTCAGATGTGAATTTTTGTTTATCAATTGGCTTATAGATATAATTCATCTGCACTAAAATGTACTCCCTTCAAGTACACATGTGGATGCGTTTTGACAAAAGTTTACACTCTTGGGAACACTACCACAATCAACGTACAGATCATTTTCATCATACCCAAAAATTGTACTCCCAGGTAGTCAGCATCCCCAACCCCAGGCCCAAGCTCTAGCCTCAGGCAATCAATAATCTGCTTTCTATCACTTTTTGGGGGTTGGTACTGGGGATTGAACCCAGGGGCGCTTAACCACTGAGTCACATCCTCAGCGCTTTTTTTTTTTTTTTTTTTAGAGACAAGGTCTCACTGGATTTTTTAGGGCTTTGCTAAATTGCTGAGGCTGGCTTTGAACTTGCGATCCTCTTGCTTCAGCCTCCCAAGCCACTGGGAATACAGGGTACACCACCATGCCCAGGTTTTTCGATTAGTTTTATTTGTCCTAAAACTTTATAGCAATGGAATCACAGCTTCTTCATTCACATATATGTGGCTTCTATCAGTAATGTGTTCTTTTTAATGGCTGAGTAGCATTCCACATGTGGATCACCACAGTCTGCTTATCATATGAGAATTTAGAGGGAAGATGTACTTTTGTCCTCTCCCCTAGAGCCTACCATGGGAAATTAAGGTGGCCTCTAATCCAGGTTAGATATTATCTCCAAATGAGGTTATCTAGATAGTTGGGGACTGGGAAGCTGCTGAATGATTATGACCCCACAACCACAGAACCGTCTAGAACCATACCTGATATACTGTCAGCATGGAAAATGCAAAATATACTGCATATGGGCAACCCTGTCTTGGAATTTTTAAAATTTATCAATATAACTAGAGTTTCAAAAACTGGAAGTGGCCTGCTGTCCCAACTAGGGGTGTCCTGTCTGCAGTCATCCATCCTAGTATTTTGCCACCTTAGTTTCCCCAAACTCATTCTTATAACTCACCTGCACTCACCTGCTGCCCTGTTCCTTCTGGTGCTGTCTTTCCCAGGGTCTGAGGGAGGCTGGTCCCCACCCTGTGCAATGCAACCACCCGCACTAGATCTGTATCACCATGAGGATAATGGTCCCTTACATCCGGACAACATTTTTCCACTTTACAAAGCACTTTCACAACCATTATCTCAGCTGAGCCACAGCCCTGTGATGGGAGCAGGGTGCTTGTTATTCTTATCTACAATTTGCAGATGAGAAACTGAGGCTCAAAGGGGGTAACTGACTTCTTTTGGATCATGCAGCCAGGAACTGGGGGAGCTAGATGCAGAGCTCTGGTTGGTCCTGTGGACTCTCTCCTACAACTGCTGGTCTCTGGCATTCCTAAAGAGGACCAGGTATCTCTCAAGCACCCACCTTTATCATCACATCCGCTGAACTCTGATGAGTTGACTGTTGAGACTGTTGAGAAGGTGATAATAATAGATAACATTTGTAAACATCAAGGCTGGGTCAGGTACTAGCTAAAGATTAGAGATCTTTAATACCTCAACAGCCCACGCACAGTAAGAATGATCATGCCTTATCATTTCACAGATGAGAAAACCTCCTCAGAGATGCTAACTTGTCCAAGGTGACCTCTAGAAGTTTCTCCAGTCTTTCATGGTTACTGGGAACAGTTCGCCATGCACAGGTTTTGACATGCCTTGATTCAAATGCTGGTCCTCCCACGAGCTTGCTGTGTGATCATGAACTCTGAGCCTGCTGTCTGAAAAATGGGAGAGGCAGTCCTTTATTCACAGTGCTTTTCTGAGGATTAAATGCCAGGCCCAGGCAAGGTTCTGCTGATGAGGATGGTGATCAGGCACCAAGCAGGAATCCAAGAAGGTGCCAGAGAGGAGCAGGCAGGATGGCCGTGTGTCTGTCTGTCCAGCTGTACCACGAGAGGGCCATGCTTTGGTCTCAGTATTGACCCCTTTGGAGGCCTTGTCAGATGATGTCTCTTGCCTGTCTTTGTAGACCTCAAAAAATGAAGGGTAGCTTGCTTCAAGTTACTTACACATAATAAAGGCCTCTGTTGAAACCAGTTTATTATCTGCCTGCTTACCACAATTCAACACCTGTTGTTCCTGTCTTTCTTCCTCTCCATCTTGATATTTAGCAGAAGATTCTCCATGGGTACAACTCACCCTCCATTGCCACCCCGCTGCGAGGTGAAAGGAGCATGGAGTGGGCAGTGCTCTTAAGGTCACACCACATCTGGTGGAATGTGCTGAATTTGAGAGTTTAAGCTCCAACCAGAGAGAGCACTTTTGAAATGGAAATGCAGTCATCCAAACAGCGAGTGATGTGCCACGCCCTGCCCTGTCACAGCCCGGAGGCAGGGTACACTGTGTACAGAGCCTGGAGCCAAAGGCGGTGCTGGCCAAGTTGAGGCTAGAGGTGCTGCGCCTGGGATCTCTGTGCCCTCTTAGGTGGAGCCCAGGGTTTCCCCTGGGGATCCTTCTGTGGTGGCTGGGTGGGCACAGCTGGGATCAGGGAGGAATATGGAGTCTGTTAATTGGGATCTGATTCTCCATGCCGGCTCTGGACCAGTCACCTGGCTTCCATCTATCCCTTGACTTATTTATTTAAAATTTTTTTTTTAGTTGTGGATGGACCTTTATTTTATTTATTTATTTTTATATAGTGCTGAGACTTGAACCCAGTGCCTCACACATGCTAAGCAAGTGCTCTTCCTCTGAGCTACGACCCCAACCCTCCAGCAACTAATTTATTCCAAAGTATTTACTCAGCTCTGAGTATGGGCCTGGCTCCCATAGCCAGGAATGAACCAAAGCAGACCTCACAGAGCTCCAATTCAGCCACCGGGTCCACCTGCCTTGGGACAACTCCTTGCACCATGCCTGCTGGCTGGATTTGGATGGGGTTATTCATCCCTTCATGCTGAACTGGACTCAGAAGCCCTGGGGATAGAGATGACTGGCTGTTATATTGGGTCTTGCCACCAGCCTCTCTTCCAGGGCTTCCTGGTCCTCTTCGAATCTTGAATAAGGACCTGCCCAGTCTGGTGATATACAGACATAAAGGAGAACACATGAAGTGCTATAAACTGAATTGTGCCCCCTCAAGATTATTATGGTGAAGTCCTCCCCGCCTGAGGTGGTTGCTTTGGAGATGGGGCCCATAGGGAGATAACTGCAGTTAAATGCACTCACAGAGCAGAGCCTCGTCCTGGGATAGGGCTGCTGTCCTAATAAGGACATGGGGATGTCCGAGTTCTTCCCTCCATTTGAGGCTCAGCCAGGTAGTCGCCATGTGCAACCAGGAAGAGGGCCCTCGCCAGAAGCCCAGTCGGCAGCACCTAGATGTTGGCCTTCTAGGCCCCAGAACTGTGAGAAAATAAACTTCTGTTGTCAAAGCCACTCAGTCTGTGGCTTTTTATTTATTTATTTATTTATTTATTTATTTTTATTTAATTTTTGATTCATTGAACACAAATGGAGCACAGCTATTGTTTCTCTGGTTGTACATAAAGTAGAGTCACACCATCTGTGCATTCATACATGTACACAGGGCAATGATGTCGGTCACACATTCTATTATTATTCTTACCCCCCAACCCCAACCCCACCCCTCCCTCATTTCTTTCTTTTTTGAGATAGGTTTCCCCTATATTACCCAGGCTGACCTTGAACTTGCAATCCTCCTGCCTCAGTCTCCCAAGTAGCTGGGATCACAGGCCTGTACCACTGTGCACTGTGCCTGGCCCAGTCTGCCAGATCTCCAACTGAGCTTAATTCCCCTGGTTTGTCGCCATCGGTTTTAACTGACCCAAGTCTTTGAGGCTTAAGCTTGCCTCCCTCGGCCCTAAGGCCCTTCCAGCTAAGCCAGTGTTGTCATGGGCCTCTACTCAGCCATTCATTACACGCAAATTACTTTGATATCACATTCAGTAGATACTTTTTGGTCCATAGCTGACTTTTTTCTGTTGTTTTTTTTTCAGTGTTAGGGATGGAAGCCAGGGCCCTGTGCAAGTGCTCTCCAACTGAGCTACACACCCAGTACTTTGTAAAATTCAAAAAAGAAAAATAAGACAGTCTTGCTAAATTGTCCAGGCTGGCCTAGAACTTGCAATCCTCCTGCCTCAGGCTCCTGAGTAGCTGGGATTACAGGCATGTGCAGGCATACCCTGTAGGTTTTTTTAAAACCCTTTCTCTTCCCTTGCATTTCTGGACATTGGTCTCTTCAGTTTCTCTCCATTCCTTCCTGGCATCTCCTTTTCAGTCTGTAGCCACCATCTGCCACCCAGCTGCCCCTCAGGTGAGTGTTGATGCTAGCCTGGTCTCCCTCTTTGTCCCTGCCCTGCTCACTGCCTCCCAGATCTGTAGCTTCAGCCCAGATTCCTTGCTGAACTCCTGCCTGGGCTTTTCCCAGGCACACCAAACTCCATCAAATGGAGCTGATCTCCCTCTGCTCTGGATCCTCTTCCCCCGCTGCATGTCCTTGCTTGGTCCTTCTGAACCCTCAGGTCAAACCTTTTTTTTTTTTTTTGGAACCAGGGATTGAACTCAGGGACACTCAGCCACTGAGCCACATCCCCAGCCCTATTTTGTATTTTATTTAGAGACAGGGTCTCACTGAGTTGCTTAGGACCTCATTAAGTTGCTGAGGCTGAACTCACGATCCTCCTGCCTCAGCCTCCCAAGTGCTGGGATTACAGGTGTGTGCCACCACACCTGGCTCTGAGGCTGGCTATGAACTTGTGATCCTCCTGCCTCAGCCTCCTGAGCTGCTGGAATTATAGGCATGCAGCACGGTGCACAGCAACCTGTGTCTCTTCAAAGCCTAGCCTTTGCAGGCATTCAGGCAAAACCCATGTGTGCCTTTGCCTTGCCAATACCCTTGCAGTTTGCCTGATATTTATTTGCATATTTATTTATTATTTGGTGGTCCTGGAGATTGAACCCAGAAGCACTCTACCACTGAGCCACATCCCCAGCCCTTTTTATTTTTTATTTTGAAACAGGGTCTCACTAAGTTGCTGAGGTTAGCCTCAATCTTGTGATCCTCTTGCCCCAAGATTCCTAGTTGCTGGGATTACAGTTGTGTTTATCTGACTTTTATTATTATTACTCTTATTACTATAATTAGGTACTGGGGATTGAACTCAAGGTGAGTTCACTGAGCTACATCCCCAGCCCTTTTTATTTCTTATTTCTTATTTTGAGACAGGGAGGGTCTTGATAAATTGCCAAGGCTGACCTCAAACTCCATCCTCCTGCCTCAGCCACCTGAACTGCTGGGATTGCAGGCATGCACCACTGCTTCTGGCTCTACCTGACTTTTAGAATAAGACATTAGAAGATAGAAGAGTAGATGGAGAGGCTGAGGCAGGAGGATCACAAATTTGAGGGTACCCTGGGCAATTTAGTAAGCCCTGTCTCAAAATAGAAATAAAAAATTAAAAAGGCTGGGGGTGTAGCTCAGTGGTATAGCATCCCTGGGTTCAATCCCCAGTGCCACTCACACACATACACACACACAATAGAAAAATTCTTAAGTTTATATAAGGTTCTAAATATCCTCTAATATACACATAGGAACTAAAGACAGTCTAAGGAGCTCCTGGGACGGTTAGGAAGGCCCTCAGTTACAGGTAATAGCAAACTCTCCTTCAAAGTCTGAAAAAAGCCACGGAACAAAATATGAGAGTTCTGGCTGCTGCAGATGGTCGGGACCCCTCTGTCATGAAAAAGAGCAGGAAGAAAGTCATCCACTTTATTAGCAATGTAAACACTTGCCAGAAATCCCCAACTGATTTCTGGGTTTATTCCAAATGGTGTTATAGGTTGAATTATATCCTGCTCCTCTCCCCCCCTGCCCCTGCCCTACAAAAGATACCTTGGAGTCCTAACTCAGTATGTGACTTTGTTTGGAGAATGGTCTTAACAGTGGCAATCAAGTTTAAAAAGAGGGCGTTAGGGTGGTTCTAACCCAATATGACTGGTCTTTATAAAACGTGGAAATCCAGACACAAGCAGACATGCATGGAAGGAAGGTGGTGTCCACAGGCACCAGAAGATGCTCCCACACAAACCAAGGAGAGAGACCCAGAGCAGGTACTTCTCTCACAAACTCTGAAGGACATCATCCTGCTAAGACTTTGATTTCAGATATCTGGCTTCCAGAACTGTGAAACAATATATTTCTGTTGCTTAACACATCCTATTTGGAGTCCTTTGTTTTGGGAGCTGCAGCAAACTCGTAAACCTGACAGATCATGATGAGCAAGAGAGTCAGGGAAGTGAGTGCTTGGTTGGTATTCTGCTGCCCTAAAGAGGACCAGGATCAGTCGGGCATGGTGGCGCACGCCTGTAATCCCAACAGCTCAGGAGGCTGAAGCAGGAGGATCAGGAGTTCAAGGCCAGCCTCTGCAACTTAGCGAGGAGCTAAGCAACTCCTGTCTCTAGATAAAATATAAAAAGGGCTGGGGATGTGGCTCAGTGGTTCAGTTCAATCTCTGGTACAAAAAAAAAAAAAAAATGACAAGGATGTAGAAGTAAGGAAAAAGAAAATGGTGGGTATTGGACTAGCAACAAAGAGCACCTGCTGATATCCTGGTGCGTCAGGAACAAGAAAGGCCGGTCTACCAAAAAGGGTAAAGAAAATGGATGAATTAGTGAATTCTGGGCCTGTTGATGACTAAACAGTTGATCAACAAACACTTCCTAAGCATGGAGGGCTCTGCATGATACACGCTTTGTAGCAGTTACATCAGTGTCAGTCTCAGCCCTTCTCTCAAGGAGCTTAGATTAGAGAGAGGACACATGATCGATCTCTCTCTCTCTCTCTCTCTCTCTCTCTCCCTATATATATATATATATGTTTTTCTTGCTGGGGGTGGGTATGGGGGATTGAACTCAGGGCACTTGACTACTGAGCCAAATCCCCAGCCCTATTTTATATTTTGTTTAGGGACAGGGTCTCGCTGAGTTGCTTAGCACCTCGCTTTTGCTGAGGCTGGCTTTGAACTCGCAATCCTCCTGCCTCAGCCTCCCAAGCCACTGAGATTACAGGCCTGGCTTTACATGATCTATATTTACAAACTCTATATCCATGGGACCTAGTACCTCAAACATGATAAACAATGTTTATTTCTTTGGCTTGGTCCTCACCTGCTGAATTGCAGGAACCTCTATCTCAAATCCCTCCTTCTGGTAGAGACTGCTAATTTCCCTTCAGTATCCATTTCCCCTTCTTCATTTCAGTAATAAAATCTATAGGTTTGAGTTGGGCACGTGGCCACGGAGCCATAGACTAATTTCTCAGTCTCACAGCTAGGTGTGGTCATGGGCTAAATTCGGACTTGGAGATATAGATAAAGTGATGTATGCAGCAGCGGGGTCATCTCCTTCAAGGCAAAGTACTTCCTCTGGTCCTGCCAGCTCAGAAGTGCTATAACCCATTGGCGTCCTTGGACCCAGAGGTGGAAGGACCATGTAGAAAATGACAGAATAATTGGCCCTCTCTGTATCAGAGCAGTGCCATCAACTTTCCCTGGTTCACCTGTTTCCTGAGAGAGAAACGAACTATTGCATTTAAGCTGTACAGTATTGAGGGTGTCTTTGTTATAGCAGCTTAACTGTACCCTAACCGATGTACTTCCTGAGAACAAAGCAGGTATCCCATATGCACTTTGTAGACATGGTTGTGCTCCACCCTGACACATCTTACCTGAGCTTCATTACCAAGTCACAAGGCAGACCCACCTCTGGATTTGAGTTTCTCACTGGGACCCAGAAGCTGGGGGTGGGGTCAGAGTGAGGCAAACAAGGCCTTTTTTTTTTTGGAACCAGGGATTGAACTCAGGGACACTCGGCCACTGAGCCACATCCCCAGCCCTATTTTGTATTTTATTTAGAGACAGGGTCTCACTGAGTTGCTTAGGGCCTCGCTAAGTTGCTGAGGCTGGCTTTGAACTCGAGATCCTCCTGCCTCAGCCTCCCAAGCCGCTGGGATTACAGGCTTGCGCCACCGCACCCGGCTGAAACAAGGCCTCTTAAGAAGGAACTTACTTTCAGGTTCTGCAAGGATAGGGTTGGCACTGAAAAGGGAGTGCCTCCTTAAATTTTGTACCAAGGGTGACTCTGGTCCCGCCCTAGCCTGCCCTGCCTGAAGCCAGGGTATTTTCTTTTAAAAGGCTTGTTCTTTGACCTAACTGCTAGTGAACTCTTTGACTCCACTGCTAGGAATTCTTCCTGTGGAAATAAAACCAACAGGTTTCTAAACCATATATACATAATGGCAGTTTTCATGAAAAAGTATATAAATATATAATGGAAAGGACAGTCATCTAAATGATAATGGGTAGATAGCTACCTTTGAAAGGTAGGATTACAAGTGATCTTCCCCACTGTCCTTTTTTAATGTTTTACAATTTTCTGCACACTGCAAATGGCATTTTTGTAGCTGGTGGGGACATTTTTTAACAAAACTTTAAACTATCATTAAAAAAAAAAAGTGACTCAGTAGATTGGGACTAATGTGACACGTCCATTACAGACAGGCTTGGATAAGCACGCTGGGGCCGCGGCCTTCCTGAGGCATTGTGGGAGGGCACTGTGTAGTACTGGGCACCGCGTGGTACTGAGTTGCTCCCAGGGCAGTCAGCCTACTCAGCACCACTGTGGCTGGAGTATGGTGGGCGGGTCTTGAACCCCGACTCTGCCATGTACAAGCCTCACGATTTCAGGCAAGACTCTTAGTCTCTGTGCTCAAGTTTTCACATTTCTAAAATGGAGACAGCACAAATAATGACCTCACTGGGTGGTGTTGCAGATTGAGAAAGTGTGTATGAAGTGTGCACACGGCCTGGCACGGGGTGTCTCGGGAGGTGGGCATTGGCATTGTTACAGACACCCACGCCTGGATGTGTCAGTCTGATCTCAAGCACATTATGAGCCATGCTCCACTCCCCATCATCCCATTCTCCAAACCGTCCCCCTCCCTGGCACCACCCATAAGGGCTCAAGCCAGAAGCCAGGTGGTATCCTTGGTATCTTCCTCTTTCTTTTTTTTTTTTTTTGGAACTGGGGATTGAACCCAGGGGCACTCTACCACTGAGCCACATCCCCAGCCTATTTTGTATTTTATTTAGAGACAGGGTCTCACTGAGTTGCTTAGGGCCTTGCTAAGTTGCTGAGGCTGGCTTTGAACTCTCAATCCTCCTGCGTCAGTCTCCGGAGTCGCTTGGATTACAGCCGTGCACCACCGCGCCCGGCGGTATCTTCCTCTTTCAATTCCCAAATCCAGACCACTGCCAAGCTCTAGTGTTTCTTCCTCCTACTGTCCTGCATCTTTCTGTGTGCTGTTGCCATCACCTCTTCCCTGGAAGATGGAGCGTCTCCTATTTGTTCTTCTTGGCCCCCGCTAACCCTTCTTGCTGATAGAAGAAACTTAAAATACAAATCAGATCTTGTCATGGCTCTGTTCAGAACCCTCTCTGATTTCCAATTGCATTAAGACCACCCAAGGTTATAAGGACCAGCCCAGCCTGATGCCTGCTCACCCCTCTGCCCCCAGCATTCACCCTCCTTCTCTGATTACCAGCCTACAGGCTCTGTTGATTCCTTGCAAATATCAGCATCTTGCAGTGTTAGGGCTCTGCATCTGCTCCTTCCTCTGCTTGGGACACTCATCTTCTCCTATTCTGGCTTACTTAGTTTCTCTCTTTAGGCTCTGCCTGGATGCACTTTCCGTAAAGAGGCCTCCCCTCAACCACAAATCCAAGTCAGCCTCCCTGTTATTTTCTCTTCCTGTACTTTCCTGCAAGGCCGTTTCCACAAACTGTAATGATGAGCATGTATTTGTGTGCTCCTTAACATCTGTCTCCTCTACCAAATTAAAAGCTTCAGGCCGGGCCTGGTGGTGCAGTCCTTTAATTCTAGCCATTCAGGAAGCTGAGGCGGGAGGATTGAAACTTTGGGGCCAGCCCCTGCCATTTAGTGAGACCCTGTCTCAAGATAAAACAAATAAATAAATAAAAGAGCTGGGGATATAACTCAGTAATAAAGCGCCCCTGGTTCAACAATCCTTGGTAATAAGAAAACAAAAGAAACCCAAAAGTTTCAGGAAAGCAGTAGTTTTCGTTTGTTTCGTTTGTTTGCTAAGCTCTGTAACACCTAACAATGGTTGGGGTAAAATGCACATTCAATAAAAAATTTGTTAAAAGAATTAATTAGCTGTCGGAATATAACATTCCTGAATGTCAATATTTGTGCCATATAAACTCATAAATTATATAAGAATTTAAATCACTGACTGATTTTGGGCTGAGTTGGCCCAATAAATCATCTTGGAGGAATAGTATTCCATCTATCCCACCCACCTACCCACATAGACACCATGCACCATCCCTCCCGCCTGCCATTTTTTTTTAAATTTTTTTTTTTGGAACCAGGGATTGAACTCAGGGACACTCGGCCACTGAGTCACATCCCCAGCCCTATTTTTGTATTTTATTTAGAGACAGGGTCTCACTGAGTTGCTTAGGGCCTCGCTAAATTGCTGAGACTGGCTTTGAACTCTCGATCCTCCTGACTCAGCCTCCCAAGTCGCTTGGATTACAGGCACGTGCCACCACGCCCAGCTTGGCAAGCATTTTTGACATTGATCCACGGTTAACACACAGTGTGACCCAGCAAGTACATACATTTATTTAAAACAAACAAAATGTTCATTAAATGGTATTCATGTGGTGCGTGGCTCTTCCTATTGTTTTCCAGTACTTTCTGTTTATAAGAAATGTTGGTATTAACTGCTGAGGTGGACAGCTGACATGGCTAGGGGTGATTCCAACCTCTGGAGGAGGGGAAGATCAAAGTGGCCACAAATCCCATCTTACTTATATGCTGGTTGGCACATCAGGCTTCCTCAGCAGCTGGGGGCGGTGACGTGGGCCACCGTGAGGGTTAAATGAGTAAGTATGTATAACATGCTGAAAGCGGCGCTGGCGCATACCAAGAGCGCGTGTGGATTGTTGCTGCTTTGTTATTGTCATGTAGTTAAGGCCCTAGTAGGGTAAGTTCCAAAGAAAGGCCAAACCAGCAGCGTCCCAGTCCTGTTTACCTGGCTGCCGCCCAGTCACTACTGAAGCTCTCAGGCCTCTGGGCTCAGCCTTGCTCAGTCCTTCATCCTCTAGCTGCTCCTCTCTTTCCCTGCAGTTCCCACCAGGTGTTCCTGTGGTCTCCCTCCTCAGACCCTGCCCCTTCTCATTGTGCTGTCTATCCTGCCTCTTCCTGCCTCAGCCTCCCAGGTGCTGGGATTACAGGCGTGCGCCACCATGCCCGGCTAGCTCTTCTTGATGTGAATTTTTTCTTTCTTTTTTTTTTTTTTTTTGCAGTGCTGGGGATTGAACCCAGGGCCTCATGTTTGTGAGGCAGGCACTCTACCAACTGAGCTATATCCCCAGCCCTCCTAGCTCCTCTTCTTTATTCATCCCTGGACCAGCAAGTCCTCCTGCCAGCTTAGTCCCTGCAGGTGTCCCTCAATGCCTGACATCCTTCCCACCTATTTTTCTCCTGCATTTCCACGTCACCTTCCAAGTCCAGTCCAAGTATCTCTCAATTCTGTACATTTCCCTGTTTCTTCTACAACTACCTTAAGTCAGGCCCTGTCTTCCTCTTGTAGACCACTAAAGATCCTTGGGGATCCTTCTAGAGTTCTATGATTATGTATTGTAGACTGTGTAGTTAGAATTCTAATTCTCCCACTGAGTGGTTGTGACGACCTCTTTAACTTCTCCTTGCTTTAGTTTCCTCATCTATGACAAGATTAACATGTACATATGTGTGCATGCACATGTGTGTGTGAAAGAGAGAGAATTGAATAGGTAAAGTGCCTAGTGGAAAAATTGATGGTTTTTCCGGCCAATCTGCCATTCTGCCCTAAAAATCAAGTTACTAAGACAGTTGTTCAGCTATAACAGAATGAAACAGCTGTGATGATGAAAAGATTATCACAAGACTAAATGAAAGTCCCTTTTTGGGGGGCTGGGGATACGGCTCAGTTAGTAGGGTGCTTGCCGTGCATGCACAAGGCCCTGGGTTCAATCCTCAGCATGACACACACTCAAAAAATAAGTCCTTTTCTCAAAGGAATAAACACATATTTAATACCATATTAAACCATAAGTAATTTGAGATTAGAAAAAATGAGTCACTGATGTTGTAAACAAATAATTTGGGCATAAACATATCTGCTTGGCAATTTTACATATCCATATTTCATAATTATGTTCATGACTCCTTTTCCTTAAATGAACCTGATTTTTCTTTCAAGCTCAAAGCAGGTTTTGCTTTAAAAACAAAGCTTTCAATTTGTGTTGATGTTCAGATAACTGGTTGTTTTTTACACATAACTCGTGTGTGTGTGCGTGTGCTATTGGGGACTGAATGCAGAACCTCATAAATGCTAGACAAGGGCTCTACCACTGAGCCTGCTGAACCCCACCCTAGTCTTATACATAACTTTGAAATGCCCAGTATTAAAATGTGTTACATTCAAATGCTGATGCCATCATAAAATGCTATCTCTTTTTTTGTTTTGGTTTTGGTTTTTGGTATTGGGGATTGAATCCAGGGGTGCTCTACTACCGAGCTGCACCCCCCATCCTTTTTTATTTTTATTTTGAAACATGGTCTCACTAAGTTGCCCAGGTTTCACCTTGAACTGGCAATCCTCCTGCCTCAGCTTCCTGAAGAGCTGGGGTTATAGGTGTGCACCCCCAGCTCTGGCATAAAATGCTATCTCTTTCCAAATTTGGTAAACTATTTCATCATAGATGCTTTAAGATGTTGGAGTTCTAATTGTTCCCAAACAACAATGTATCTCGGAATTCCTGGAGGCCCACTGAGCATTCAGATTCCTGGTCAGGCATAGTGGCACACTCTTACAATCCCAGCTACTAGAGAGGCTGAGGCAGGAGGACCCCAAGTTCAAGGCGAGCATGTGTCAAAGTTAAAAAATAAAAAGCACTGGGGGTTTAGCTCAGTGGTAGAGTACCACTGAGTTTAATCCCCAGTACCACCAAAAGGAAAAAAAAAAAGGAAAAATAAAGGAACTATAAAGGTAATAGCTTGTTTGATTTATTTGTTTTTTGTTATAATAAAAATTCGACAGTCCTATGTTGAGGATCCTGTTTCTTTTTTCTTTCTTCCTTTTTTTTATCTCCCCAGGGATTGAACCCGGTTGCTCAACCATGAAGTGACATACCCAGTCCTTTTTTATATTTTATTTAGAGACAGGGTCTTGTTAAGTTGCTTAGGGTCTTGCTAAATTGCTAAGGCTGGCTTTGATCCTCCTGCCTCAGCCTCCTAAGCTGCAAGGACTTTGGGAGTGTGCCACTGAGATTGGTGAGGATCTTATTATCTTTTTAGAATTGTACAAGTTAATGAAGACCCAAATCTGGGAACAACTGCCTAAGCTGGGCACTGAACATAGAGCTGGGAAAAGATGCAGAATGAGCAAGTTCCCGGAGCCTGTGTGAGTGACTCAGGTTCACCACTGGGTGGGGCTCAGATAGAGCAAAACTCGGAGGTGGCAAGGCTAAGGCCTGAGAAACACTGTTCATAGCCACTTTTGTATGACTTGCTTCCCACAGTAGAGCGCAAGCGCCTCGAGGGCACTGCCTGCTCATTGCTCATCTCTGCAAACCCTGCATTACCAGGCAGGGGGCTTCGGCTAGGTCCCTCTCACCAGGTTGAATCTCCTAGAAGAGGAACTGGGTGAACCACTCTTCAGCCATGGAAGGGCAGACACTTGGACCAACCTGAGTTCCTGCTGTCGGTAACTGAGCTGCAGACAGAGGTGTGGGCCCGGATGGAGGACACATGGACAGAAGGCTGCATGGAGAGTCTGACTCGCACATGTCTTTATATTTTGCTTCCATCTGAATGTACTTTTCCCTTAAGAGTCGAGAGACGAGCCTGGTGCAGTGCACACACCTGCAATCCCAGGAGTGCTGGAGATTGATACGGGATGATCACAGTCAAAGCCAGGCTCAGGAATTTAGCAAGGCCCTAAGCAAACTCAGCAAGACCTTGTCTGTAAAAAAAAGGTTGGGGATGTGGCTCAGTGTTCAAGCGCCCCTGGATTCAATCCCCAGGACCAAAAAAGAAAAAAGAATGGGCATGTAGCTCAGTGGTAAAGCATTTGGGGTTCAATCTCTAGTACCCGCTCCCCGTCAAAAAAAAGGTTGAGGGCTTATATTTGGAGAAGGACTAGGAAAGGAGAAACATAAAGCCTGTATTAGTCTACTAGGGCTATTATTAACTGGGTGGCCAAGCAACAGGAGTTCATTGTCTCACTTTTCTGGAGGCTAGAAATCCAAAATCAAGGGGTCAGCAGAGTTGGTTTCTTCTGAGGGCTGTGAGGAAGGACCTGTTTTGGAATCTCTCCTTGGCTTATGTATGGTCATCTTTTCTCCATGTCTGTTCACGTTTTCTTCCCTCTATGTGTCTATCCCTGTACAGATCTCCCCTTTTTATAAGGACACCAGTCATATTGGATTAGAGCCCAGACCAATGACCTCAATTTTGACTTGATTAACTTGATTACATCTTTAAAGAGCGTATCTTCAAATGAAGTCACACCCTGAGATACTGGGCTTTAAGGTTCCAACATATCCGTGTGTGTGTGTGTGTGTGTGTGTGTGTGTACTCAGGGATACTAATTAACCCATAATAGGCCTTGAGATTGCTTCTAGAAACTTTCTGATGGGAAGTGGTTCCCATCAGGTCTTAGACACAGAAGTTGAGCTTAGTCTACAGGTTGGTTTCCCTTTCACAGGTACCCTGGAATTTAAAATTTATGCTGTTCAGTGAGGGACATACTCTCCAGAGAGTACCTATATAACCAATTTATCATTGCACAAGAGGATTTGTTGTGAATTGGAAAAGTCACAAGGCTTTCCAGGACCAATCAGGGCTGTGTCCAAGGCCTAGAAAACATCTGAGTCCCTCTCTGCTCATTGGTAAAGGTGTATGACTTCTGACGCGGTGGCCAAGTTTGGACAAGGTTCCTAAGGAGCCCAGACTTCCAGAGATGTTCTGGATTTCTTCAGAAGAACCTGCTTGGAGCCAGCTGAGTTTTTTTTTTTTTTCCCACTAAAAAGTCTGGGTGGGCTATTCTGAAACTGAAGATGGAAATGAATGGCTTGCAACTTCTAGACCCTCCCTGGCAGTGACAGATAAAAATCTCACCAAATGATTGCATTAAATAGTCAGTAAATGATGTGATTAAAAATCTTAGCACTGGGCCTGGGGTTGTGGCTCAGTGGTAGAGTGCTTACCCAGCATGTGTGAGGCACTGGGTTCAATCCTCAGCACCACATAAAAATAAATAAATAAAATAAAGGTATTGTGTCCATCTACAATTAAAAAAAGAATTGAAAAAAATCTTAGCACTATTGATTAATACTTACTGAGTACTCATTGTGAACTAGGCATTGCAGGAATATTTATTGAGCCCTCTGTGTATTAAAAAATCAGATCAATTCTCTATTCATCCCTGTACTCACAATTTTGCAATGTGACTTTCCTCTCTTCCTATCAGGAGATGGAGCCTGTTTTCTAACCTTGAATCTGAGTTGACCTTGCATGGTTTAGTTGACACAACTGTGAAAGTAAAGAAATGTCTGTTTTGAGCCTAGAGCTTGAGAGGAGGTGCACAAGTTAACTCTTGCTCCTGGGACCCTGCAGTTCCACATGAGCAGTCCTGGGCTGACCTGCTGGGATGAGAGATGTGTGGCCCACTTGCCTCAGCTAACCATCCCTCAGAAATAGAGGTCTCTGGCTGCCTGGCAACGGATCACAGATGCATATGGAAGTCAAGCTGTGACTAGAGCCACCCAGCTAATCCCACCCTAAAATGCTGACCCAAGGGAGCCATGAACTAAACCAGTGTTTGTTGTTTCAAATTACTTCTAACTTCTGGAATGTTTTATTATGCAGCAAAAGATAACTGATATAAGCACTTATGATATGCCAAGCTCTGGTGTTTGAAATCAGAGTCTTGGTAGAAAAGGTTTGTGCAGAAGTAGTTTAATCATGGGCAAACTGCAGTAAGTGCTCAGAAGTGGGCATGGTAGGCATTAGAAGAGGCGGAGCTGGGAAGGATGTCTCTGTGGATTTGGAGGGTCTACGATGGACTTCCTGGGAGAGGGGACTGGGACAGGCAAAAAATGAATGTGGCCCCCCCCCCCCCCGCCCCCAGTTGAGACCATAAGCCAGCATTATTTGCTGAACCCTTACTATGGCCCCAAAAGTCCTGCATTGGCTCTCTCAGGTCTCGACATGGCCTAGCAGACACAGAGAGGAAGACATCAGATGTGCAAGTTGGACAGAAACCTAAGGCTGGTTTGTTTTGTTTGCAATGCTGGGGAGTGAACCCCAGCCTCAGGCATGCTAAGCAAGTCCTCTACCACTCCCAGCCCTCTAGGACTGGTTGTAGGTGAAACAGAAATATCAGCATCTGCTTTGTCCAGAGTAACAAGCATCTTGGCTTGGACCATGTGACTCTACCAATTCATTTATATCTGGTGCTTGGTATATATTGGCAGGGATCAGGGAGTGGAGAGGAGACTGAGAGAGGGAGGCCTCCATAGTCTTCCTGGGAAGGTGTAAGGGGTCCAAAAACTTAGCTGCTCAGGCTTACACTCAGTTGGTAACCCCTGAGGTCAGGGTCTGTGTCTGATTTGTCTCAGTGTACCTCGAGGCATAGGGACCTTGCATATTCTGGGCGTTTAGTTTTGAAAGATTTATTCTAGAGGTAGTTTTCATTCTCTTCCTTTTTCCTATGAACCTATTATACAGCTTGGGTATGGAAAGGCTTGGGACCAGAAGTCTTTTGGATTTTTTAAATATCTGCATATACTTAATGGGATGGGACCCAAGTGTAAACACAAAATTCATTTATATTTCATATACACTTTACACAATATATTTAGTGCACCTGCATTTTCTGTTTCTCCCCCCACTTTTTATTGGTGCATCATAGTTGAACATAATGATAGGATCGGTTGTTACATGTTCATACATAGATACAATATAACAATACAATTTGGCCAATATCACTTCCCTGTACTTCCCCTGCTTCCTCCCCGCATCCCACCCTTTGTCCCTTTCCTCTACTGATCTCCTTTTGAATTTCATGAGATTCCCTCCCCGCACATGCCTTTTTCTTTTTCCTCTCCACCTTCTACATTTGAGAGGAAACATATGACCCTTGACTTTCTGAGTTTGACTTATTTCACTTAACATGATGGTCCCTTGTTCCATTGATTTTCCTGCAAATGACATAATTTCATTTTTCTTCATGGCTTAATAAAAGTCCATTGTGTTTATATACCACATTTTCTTTATCCATTATCTATTGATAGACACCTAGGCTGATTCCATAGTTTGGCTATGGTGAATTGTGCTGCATGGGTATGCGTGTATCACTGGAGTATGATGATTTTAATTCTTTAGGATAAATACTGAGGCGTGGTAGAGCTGGGTAGTATGGTGGTTCCATGCCTAATCTTCTGAGGAACTTCCGTACAGATTTCTCTAGTACTAATTTATAATTCTACCAACAGTGTTAAGGTGGTAAAAGTGTTCCTTTTTCTCCACATTCTTTCCAGCATTTATTGCATTTTTTTTTAATAGCCGAATTAAGTTTTTTTAATATTGCATATATAGATGTTTAGCCATACTCTAAGATCAACTCTTTAAGAGCAGAACTTTATATCCGATTTACATGCTTCAGATATCACCTTTCTTGTTTGTTACAGTAAGGTCTTGTATCCAAATATCCACTTGTACACTGAGAGCTTTAAGAAAAAAGAGGACACAGAGGGAGTTGCCATTTTTAGCAGCAATGAAATATCACTAACCCCTTTTTACATACCGAATTCAAGTCACTATCAGAGGTGAGTGCACCACAAAGTCACCATTATTGTATTCTTGATGACTGCCATTCTGACTGGTGTGAGGTGAAATCTCAGTGTATTTCTGGCTTGCTAATGATGCTTAACATTTTTTTATATTGATCATTTGTATTTCTTCTTTTGAGAAGTAGCTAACTAACTTGCCCATTTATTCATTGAATTTGATTCAAATTCATTGAATTTGATTTTTTGAAAGTTTTTTGAGTTCTTTGTATCTTTATATCTTCTTTATATCTTCTAGATAGTAATCCTCTATCTGAAGAGTGTCTAACAAAAAGTTTTTTCCCATTCCCGTTTTTTCCTTTGCTTTGCAGAAGACTTTTCATTTGATGCCATCCCATTTATTAACTCTTGGTATTATTTCCTGAGCTTTAGGGGTCCTATTGACAAAGTTGTTGCTGTACCTATATGCTGGAGTGCTGACCCTACCTTTTCTTCTAGGAGTTGCATAGTTTCTGTTCTAATTCCTAGGCCTTTGATCCATTTTGAATGGATTTTTGTGCACCTGTATTTTCACTATGACCCAAGACATGAAGTCAGATGTGGAATTTACCACTTGTGGCATCATGTTGGTGTTCAAAAAGTTTCAGATTTTGGGGCTGGGGATATAGCTCAGTTGGTAGAGTGCTTGCCTCACAAGCACAAGGCCCTGGGTTCAATCCCCAGCACTGCCAAAAAAAATAAAAATAAAAGCAGATTTTGTAGCATTTCAGATTTTGGATTTTCAGATTAGGGAGGCAACTGTGTTTCTAGGGTTACTAGAGCAAATTGCCACAAACTGGGTAGTTTAAAAGAACAGAAATTTATTCTCCCACATTTCTGGAAGCTAGAAGTCTGAAATCAAATTGTTGACAGGTTTGGTTCCTTTTTAGAGGATCTAAGGGAGAACCTGTTCCTTGTCTGTTCTAGTTTCTGGTTCTTGTGAAGGATCCTTGGTATTCTTTGGCCTGACGTATCACTCCAGTCTCTTCTTCCATCATCATACAGTGCTATCCCTGTATGTCTGTGTTTCTTCTTCCTCTTTTTTTTTTTTTTTTTTTTTTGAGCTGGTCAAACCACCAAAGAAATGATTCTCAGTGTAATTATGGTGCTTCAAAGGGGTAGGACCTGGACCTGGACCTCCTCCCTGGACCTCCTCCAATACACATACCACCCCTGGGAGCAGCTGGACTGTCCCTTTGCCTGCTAATATGTGGATGTTCACCATTGTGGCTTGATAGGGCCAGTCCATACACTGCACCAAGCCTCGGCTGTTACGGCCAAGACCACACTTGCTATCCAAATATTGAGTTATCATTGTCTTGGTTGAATCGGCACCATAGACAGTCAGCCACTCCTAAATACTGACTTCAAAGGTCACTTGCTCACCCTTAAACCCAACATCAAAAGTCCTTCTGCCACTAAATACCCCATGGCCAACAGTGGGGTCCAGAGAGGGACAACACCAAATTCCCTTGTATATTGTACTGCGGATCCTGGGGTGAGAAATGAAGAGGGGGAAGAGGGCCCAGGGTGATTCAGGACCTCAGGGATGAAGGCCCATTTGGTGTGGGTATAGGCACTCTAACCACTTCAAGCTGGCCAGCTTTAAACTCCCATTCCAATTGGCTCAAGTCTGCATGGTACTGCCCAAGGGAGAAGACCTGCTGGACAGTCCAGCAGGCAGGGTCCAGGACACTGTGATCCAGCAGTAATTCCGGTCCCACAGGATGAAGGAACATATCAGGTCCCCTGAGTGCAAACCACTCAGGGACACATGTAAAGGGGCCAAAGTGGAGCCACTGTAGTTCAGGACAGAAGCAAACTCTTTCAAATGCCTCCATGTCTGTACAAATTCAGCTGTCAGCATGGGATACCGATGATATGGCAGTTAACCATCATGATGCTCCATAGTAACTCTGTAGGTAGGAGGGGCATGGCAGTGGCCCCACCACCAGTTCACTCACTGGGTTGGGGTTGTCTGCCAAAGACGATGGCCTGAGCCTCCAGGGAAGGTGGGCCAGGGCTGCAGGCTTGGGGGGCAGCTACAGCTCTGCTGAGAAGTGTGTCTCTTCTCTTCTAAGAACAATGGGTGGTTTTGGATTAGTGCTCTGCTCTATTCCAGTATGATCTCTTCTTAACTAATTACATCTGCAATCACCCTATTTCCAAAGAAGGTCATATTCTGAGATCAGGCTCTTAACATGTCTTCTCTGGGGGACACAATTCAACCCATAACATTTCATTAATCCCCAAGGGAATGTGTGTTCCTTGTCAGACTGATGAAGCTTCTAGAGGCCGAATTATTGCTTCTTCAGGACACAGCATACTCAATACATGCTTTTGTTTATTGGAGCATTTGACAGGTTTATCACTTTCAATTTTCACTTTTGAGGTCGGGCATCCTCTTTTGTCTTCCCACATTGCCTTTAACGGATATGGCGAGTCCTCTCTAAATGCAGGTCAGTGAGGCAGCGACCTTTGGGGGGGGGGGGAGGGGGGGGAGTGCCATGGCTTGGACACTGTATTAAGCATTCGGTACATCAGTCCCCACCGTAACCCCGTTTAGTAGGTATTTATGTATTTAAATCCCATTTTATAGATGAATACATTGGGCTTTCAAGAGACTAAATAACGGCCAGAATCACTATTTCGAAAAACCTGAATGGGCTGCAGAAAGCACCAGATGAAAAGTTCCCTATTCTTCATTCTCACGTTTTTCAAAGTACCCCGGATCTGGTTAATTCGATTCCATCTCTCGAGAAAACCAAATCTGGAACCTCAGTTCTACTGATCGTGGCACGCGTTGCACACTCGGCTCCACACGCGGATGCCTGCGGCGCTCTTTTCTCCAGAAGCCGCACACAAAGCGGTTCCTTTCTGCGTTCGGGAGCGCGCGGCGTGAGGAGTGCACGCTGATTGGGTGCGCGCGGCCCGGTCCGCGGCCAGCTCCCGCCCCGGAGCCTGTCCCGGCGCGGTGATTGGCTGAGCGGAGGTACCGCGGAGCCTGCTGCCCCGCGCGCCCCGCCCTGCGGGCTCGGAACTTGCATGGGGCGCCGCCGGTGGCCGAGGGAGCGTGACTGCGCTGCGCAGGGCGCTAGGAGGCATTGTCGCCGTAAGTGGAGCCGAAAGCGGCCCGGAATCGGGTCACACGCTTCGTGCCCCGCAAAGGAATCGTAGTATGAGGCCAAGCGTTGAAGGGGCTGGGGGAGAAAGGGAGAGAAGTATCCCGGTTTATGCCTCGTCCCCTCCCCTCCCCTCCCCTCCCCCAGGTCACCCGGTGGAATAGGGCAGCGGCTCACCAGCTGCGGCTCTTGCGGTGCCAACCGGCCAGGAGGCGCCAAGTCTTGTTTGCTCCCTGCGGCTGCACCGCAGTGGCTCTTGGGGAGTGGGTGCAACGTTACCAGGGAATAGGGTACCCGGGGAAGCGCTCCCGGGCGGGCTTCCGTTCCCCTAGGGAGGCGCCTGAGCTGGGAGAGGTTACTGTGTATTTTGTCCCTGAAGCGACACTTTCGGGGTTTGCTTCCGCCCCGGGGAGCTGCAGACGCCTGCTCTGGAGCGTGTCTCTTGGCCTCTGGGCAGCTGTGGGGATACCTCAGTCCTTCGCGATCACCAACGTACTCTCCTCTGCCTACTTTATTTTCTCCAGTCCCCGTCTGCCAGGCAAGCGGTGGGCCCGCGACCAGGAGTCAGAGAGGGCATCCGGCTGAGGCGGGCCCCGCCTGGCCACCAGTACAGTCCTGGAAGGTGCAGTCTGAGGATGTCAAGAGCCCATAAGGGAGCTCGCACGGGTCTCCCCAAACCCATGGCCCAAAAACATGGTGTCCAGCTCCCAGCCCAGGAGGCTCTTTCCCTTGGGTGTGAAAGTGGGTCAACACTGTACTGGCCTGAGTGGGCCTTTAGAGCTAGTGGGGTCCAGGCAAGCCCTCTGCTCCTCAGCTCCCCACCGGTTCCCTAGCTTGGCACCACGAGAGAACTGGCCATGGCCAGCGGTGGGAGTAGCTCGCAACACATGGCTGGGGAGGCTCGGGTTGTTAGTCGAAGTGGCTGCCAGGCTATAAAATTCCCAGTTGACCACACCAGTAACTAAATATAGGAGCAGCTGGTGCCGACGGGGGTGTCGCAACGGCTCCTTTGCAGAGTTCTTGGGACTGCAGATAAGGTAGAGTTCTTGCTGGTAAGGGCTGAATCAGAGGGCCACGGCCAGGGTTTAAGTACACCCCACCCCATCCTGAGCTTTGAATCCAGGTGAAACTAGGTTCGTGTGTAGGCTAATAATGGGTATTGCCAGCTTCCACAAAGCCAAACAATTTTTTTTCTTGCCATTCAGTTTGTTATATTCAAACTTCCTGTCTGCACTTTTTGATCACCTTCATTGATAATGTCTTAATGTGGGAAGCACTTCACAGTTTTGTAAAGTCCTTTCTCAAAAGTGCTTTATCAGGCATTTTTCATAACCAGTTAAGGAAGGTGGTATTTCCATTTTACAAATGGTGCTGCTTCACAACACTGGAAGCCTACATGAATTAGTTGCTGTCCTTGGAGGACAGCCTTGTAGGATGGCCTCCTGTATTCTGGCAACAGACTGGTGGCCTGGCTCCCTCTCTCCTGCATCTCTTTGTGTAGCTGCTGCTCAGATCCTACCACATGCCTTGATGGTCCCTTGGCCTGGCATCATGGCCATACTGCATCTGGCTCATTCTGCCTCCTGGTGGGAAGCTTGTTCTGGCCCATACCCTGTCCCCTTACTTCTGCATTGTGTGCCTTACAAAAGGTCCCCATGAAATGTTTGTTGGATTTAAACATATCCTGGGACCATGTGCCCACTTTTAGGAAAGAGGAATTAGGCTGTGTGGAGAGGACCATATGGGCACAGTGGCAGTGTGAGTATGGGCTAAGACCCTGTGTCCTGGGGTCTCAGGTTTGAAGTGCTTTCCTTGACATTGTCCAAGACCCCTTCCAGTGCCTGGGACTGGTTGGGATTGGTGGTACCACCTAGCTGGAACTCCCATGCCTGGACTAAATCTGTCTGCTCTGATGATCCCTGTTTCTGTCCTTTGGGATGTTCTCTGCCTCTTTACCATCACCATCCCTGCACGTGGGGTTGACCAGATGCCTCACGGAGCTCTGCACTTGGTCCTTTGGGGTGTTCTGCCATCCTGTGGTTGGGTTCTGGTTCTAGGAGGGTTGCCTTGTGTGCCAGTTGTTCAAATGGTGCTAACATGCAGATTGGAGGTTGTTGACTCAGATTATTATCTAGACAGGGACCCCCCACAACCTAGGGGCAGCCTTGCCTAGGGACTTTGCACTCAGTCTAGAGGAGGTCCACAGCTCTCACTGTGTGACTTGGACAATTTTCTGGTTTTGGATGATCTTGTCCATGCCCTTTTGGAGGCCCAGATGCCCACTCCAGCCCCCTGTTGTCCCAGGTTTGTTCTTCCTTTAGTTGGGACCCCTCTTACCCTGTATTGGGCCCCACAACATGTGATCCTGCCGCCCTTTCATCTCACAACCCTGCCTGTCTCTGTCATCTGGCTCTGGAGAGGGACTGCCCCCCTGAACTTAATGAAGCAATTCCCCCTTGTTGGGGTACAAGGTAGCTTTAGGTGAAGGAAGGGTGATTCCTAGCCAAGTAGTGAGGGTGGTGATTTTAAGCACCTAATATTTTAAGTCATGATTTTAGATCCCCCTTTGGAAACCGTTGCGCTGTACCCTGAGCATCTTTTGGAATATCAGAAACCCTTCTTCCCAGTGAACTGCTTTGACACACAGACTTTACATGTGTTCCTGTTCATGTGCTTTTGTCCACTCTGACCCACGACATGGGGCCTGGAGCTTGCCACTAGTGGGACTTCAGCTTCAGCCTCCCTAATAGCTGGGATTACAGGCATGTGCCACAATGCTCAGTAAGTCACTAAGTGTTGTGGAAACTCAGAGAGAGGTGAGAACACTGAGGGCTGAGGCCATCAGGGAAGACTTTCTGGAGGTGGAGAGATGGGAATTCTCATTCCTCAGAGATGAACTGCTCCGTGCTGCATGGCAGTGAGCTGGCGTTAGATGCTGCTGTCCTGCCTGCCCATGTGCTGCTTTCTCCCCTCAACTAGCACTTAGGGTGTATTTAGGTAGATCTGTAGATTTTGTTCAATCATGTTTAACTCAGCAAGGTGGGTTACTCAGTTACTAGATCTACTCAGATGAAGAAACTGGAGCTCAGAGTCGTTCAAAAACTCTCCCAAGCCACCTTAACTACTAATGGTAGAATTGGGAGTTCTGCTTATCTCTAGAAACAGTCTTGCCCCACTGCACCCAGGTGTCTCTGGCCTTCCATGTCGGCCTCCCTGGTGAAACACACACATGCCGAGCACCATTGACTCTCTTGGGCAGGTAGATGGGCTTGGCCTTGCCTGCCCTGCTTGTCCAGATGAGCCCATCTGGACTTTTCTTGGTCTGCCAGCAGCTCTGAGGACTGTCCCCATGTCCTTTCTCTCTGCCTTTCCCATCTGCCTTTGGCCCTTAGAACAAGCTCCCTGAATCCCCTGAGCTATCTGTGAAGCTGAGTTTGAGGCCTAGGGATGAAGACCTTGACCTCCAGTTCCTTCCTCTCTCTGGGATGCTGCTGTTATTGATGTGGGTAGCTTCTGTGAACAAGTAAACATTGGGTATGGAGCAGGCCTGATGATTGCCTCTCACTCACTTTGACTTTGTTCAGGCCACTTAGCCGCTTTCTATGCCTTAGTTTCCTTTTCAGTAATAAACAAAGGGTTGAGAACATTTCTATGTCTCTATGTGTTAATACCTTATAATTTTATTTTAGCACCTTATAATTTTATCTTCTTACTCTTCTTGAAGGCTTTCTCCCCTGGTGATCTGCTTCTCTTCTCTCATTTCTAGCACCTCCCCCTTTTCTTGGGGATAGACCCAGCATCAGTCTGATAATCAGGTCTGCAGGTGATGCTGTAACCTTCCCTTCCTGTTGGCACTCAGGGAGGGAATTCTTAGAGACCCATCCACCTGTCACACTGAGCTCCGATTTGCCTTGATGTCTCCACTTCCGCTGTGCAGGAGTCTGGCACATGTGGGTGGGGTGAACAGGGGAGCTGGAGGAATTGTGTGGATAGAGCACTGACTCAGAGGGTGCAGTATGGAGGGACAGGCGTCCTTCCCCTGCACTTGGCTGTGTCCTGTCTCTTCCTCAGTGCTCCACCTGTTGAGTCACAGGCCAGTGCACATCTGAGTCCTTACATCCACCTGGCTACTGGTTCAGGCCCAGGCCCTGTGTCTGATGAGGTCACACTTGTCGATCCTCCCAGAGAAGCAGGAGGGCCCAGCTGCTCTCACCCTCTGACAGGCACATCAGTCCCTGCAAAGGCCTGGGTTCTGAGTTCCACAAGAGGAGGTGAGTGGCCTGAGGCCTTCCCTATAGGTTTCCTGGCAGCCTGGGTTCCTGGGGAGGAGGATGCAGGGGGCACGCCCCAGCTGGCTGGAGGGTGCTTCATGGCCCTGCATTCTCTCTAGGCACAGGCCCCTTTGTGAGCAGCAGACCGGCCTGGCGGCTGGCAGCAGGACACCCAAGTCTGCATGCTGAAGAAGATGGGAGAGGCTGTGGCCAGAGTTGCAAGGAAGGTCAACGAAACAGTGGAAAGCGGCTCTGATACCCTGGGTGAGTGAGGGCAGGGCTTTTCCAACAGCCTGGCTTGTGGTTTGTGAGGTCAGTTTAGAAATGATCTAGAAAGAGCTGAAAGAGACAACATCAGTGTGTGCCCTTGTCATGAGGATGAGTGTTTCATGGAACTTAAATTGCATTAGTGGCCTGGTGTATAGCCTGTGCATGCTGGGTCCCAGTGAGGACTTGTTTCTTACTATGGGTCATGGCCAAAGAGGTTTGAAAAGTGCTGGAAAATGGAGCTGAGGTGGGGTGCAGTAGCATGCCTGTAATCCCAGCAACTCAGGAGACTGAGGTGGGAGGATCACAAGATTGAGGACAGCCTCAGCCTCGGCAAATTGGTGAGGCCCTAAGCAAATTAGTCAGACTCTGTCTTAAAAAATAAAAAGGGCTGAAGATGTGGCTCTGTGGTAAAGTGCCCCTGGGTTTAATCCCTAGTACAAAAAAACAAAAACAAAAACAAACAAACAACAACAACAACAAAACAAAAACAAACAAAAAAAAAAAAAAAAAGAAGGAAAGAAAGAACATGGAGACTGTGTGCCTGTCCTGGGACTGCATGGGTCTGCGTGTGTTCCCTTGGACCCGCTGAAGACACCACGCCAGCAGGCTGAGCAGCCCCTGTGCGTGTGTCTGCTGGGTGCCTCCTGAGTGCTCTCTTGTCGAACCTCCCTGTGATGAATCGGACCTGCCAGGTGTAGCTAGCCCCCATCTCCAGATGAGAAGATGGAGGACCACAGACAAAGGGGGGTTTGTGAGATCGCCGAACTGGGAAGCCCCTTTACACTCCCCTCTACACTACTTGAATTGTGTCATATGCAATATGCATCTTTTCTCTTTTCCTTCCTTTGGTTTTTTTTTTTTTTTTTTAACTCAGGCATGCTACCACTGAGCTACATCCCCAGCCCATTTTCCATTTTGCTTTTTGTTTTTTGCAGTCCTCCTGCCTCAGCCTCCCAGATAGCTGGGATTACAGGTGTACGTCACCATGCCTGGCCTCCAGAAGGATCTGTTGCTTTGAATTGGTCATAGCAGTGTAGCCCATCAGTCACCCCAGGACAGACCATCCCATTTAATCAAATTCAGCAGATCCTTATGACAAGGGTCAGCAGGACATGCAGTGCATCTACCTGAGTGTGTGTGCATGAATGGTGTGTGTGTGTGTGTGTGTGTGTGTGTCTGTCTGTCCATCTGGCAACAACATTTCTGTGCTGGTTACTGCCTGAGCAGAGACCCTGACACTGGCATTTCTGGTGAGCAGCCACCCACTAGGTGTGTCTGGAATGCAGCTTCTGAGGCAGGAACAATGGCCCAGGAAGTGCAGGGACACTTAATTTTCAGGATGGGTTTGGTTATCACCTCTTCCAGGAAGCCCCCAGCCTGACCTGTTCACCCCTTGCTCACTTCGTGCTCTCCAGCACTCATTCAACATCTCCAGAGGTCAAGGACCCTGTAATCTTTTGCTCCTGAGCCCAGCACAGGGTCAGGTAATGTTTTAGCAGAGGGAAGTGGTGGCTGAATCAAGCCGAGGAGAGAGAGCCTTCTCCTCTACCAGCAAACTGACTTGAGCATTGCTGCTGCCTCTGGAGGGAAGCTCTGGGTAGCAGTGTGGTGCTGAGCCACCCACCAGTCTCTAACATAGTTGTGCTTAGCCCAGGATTTAAGGCTCTCTGCCACTAATATTGTAGCTGACAGCCAGGCTTTGACTCATAGGGACCTGAGGTCAGTCTGTCACTTATTAGCTTAGTGCCCTTGCAGGCTGCTTATCCTGTTCAACCCTCAGTTTCTTCATCTGTGAATGAGCGTGGTGATCGTGTCTGCCTCCTCAGGGTAGTTAGCAGTGATTGCAATGCCTGTAAGGTGCTTGGTATGTGGGCAGCTCAGTAAATGGCAGCTATTATTTTTAATGTTTTCTCATCCCCGAAAACTGGAGGTGGGGCCTAAATCCTGCATGACACAAACACTACCTCCAGGCGTCAGCCAGCTGGGTCTCTGCTGGGCCCACTTCCAATGGGGACTTCAGTCAAAAATTGACCGATCTCTGGCATGAATCACCTACACCCACCTTAAAATGTCACAGGGTAGAGGGACACATGCAAGTCTCTCTCATCCAGATGTGGCAAGTGGGGGGAGGGTTGCAGCGGAGAGGGGGCTGAATTCTGACCCAGGCAGTGGGGAAGGCTTCCTGGGGGAGGGGCAGCCATGAGGACACAGGTATCCCAGGCAGTGGGAGGGAGGAAAAGACCCCTTCTGAGTAGTCACTGCAGCATGGGGAGGTGCTGAGGGGTGGCACCCAGTAGGTAGACAGCTTGGAAGGCTGTGTTGGGCAGTTTGGGCTTCAGCTCTGTGGACCAGAGATTGTGAACTTGGGTGCCCCCTTGGGCCACTTGGGGGTTTCTGTGAACTGACAAGGGGCACCTGCCTCAGGTGAGGTGTGTGGGGTGGTTAGGGGAGGGAATGATGCCACACCAGCCCCTCTGCACCGTCCAGAGTCCATGCCCACCAAGGAACTCAAGCCAGGCCTCTGGCCACCCTGCCAGGCCACCACTGCATCTGGGAATGGGGCCCCAACTGTCTGGCACCAGTGTTGGGCCTTCACTCTGCCACACACCTGGTGCAGGTGTGGGAGTTTGGTGATTGTGGCAAAGCTCTAACCCACTAGGGAGAGCCACGAGCCTTGGTGGACCCGGCCAAAGGTGGACACTTCCACGCAGTGGGGACCAGGCCTCTAAAGGTTGGAGTGGACAGTAGGGGGCCCTTTTACCTCTGCAGTGGTCAGTGGGCCACTGTGGGTACCTATAATCCTGGCCCTTGGAAAGTGGAGCTGACCAGGCTCATGTAATCTAGAGGGTCTGGGCTCTAAGCAGTCAGTAGGTATTAAGCACCTGCTGCATGCAAGGTGCTGGGGAACTACTGGGATGTAGAGCACTGAACCTGAGACCCGCCCCCCACCCACGAGATAGAGAGCAGCAACACACAGGCTCCATGCTCAGGTGCCGGGTGAGCACAGGTTATAATGCAGAGGCGGAAGTGTGGCTGGTGGTCATGTAGTCCAGGCACGTGTTCTGGAGGAGGGGGGAATGGAACTGGGTCTGGAACGATAGGTGGCTTATGTGGTTCCCATGTGAAACAGCAAACAGTCTAAGCACCTCAGCATTCCTCTCCAGACAGGGGCTTGGGTCAGTTTTGTCACAGCTGTCCAGTGTCCATTATGTAGCCATTAACAGTGGTGCCCAACCTTCCGTTGTATGTTTGAGTAAAGGACAGCACTTTCTTCTACATAATGTGAATTGGAAAAAAATAACAAGGATCCCAAACTGTGTTTATGGCAATATACTAAATATGTTAGATGTATATTGATGTGGAAGAGAAAATGAAAGGAAACGAAACAAGATGCAAATGAAAATCAGAAAATAATATTCTGTATTTTATAAATGTTCTGTGATGAATGCGTTCCTTTTTTCTTTCAAATTAATTTTTGAGACAGGATCTTGCTCTGTCGCCAGGCTAGGCTTGAATTCAAAACCCTCATGCCTCAGCCTCTTGATCCTCTGGGATTATAGGTGTGTGCCACTGCGCCTGGCAGAGGTAGTTCATTCTCTAAGCTCGCATCTCTGGGCGAAGTGGGGGCTCTCCTGACCTCTCCCATTCTGCAGGGCTCCCTCCTGCCTCCCAGTGTGTGCAGTGGGATGGCTGCATCCCTGCAGAGTGGGTGCTCCCCTGCCGTCCTGCTGAGAAGAGCCCATTTGCGCCTTGCTCTCACCTTACTCAGGTAGGTGGCCCTGGTCACCCTGCTTGCTCCTCCAGCCTCCTGGGCACCACTCCCGAGCCAGAGCTGTAGCTGGATTAAGGCTCGCTCCTCTTGTACCTGTGACTCAAACTGTAGACCCAGCCCCGCTCTTCCTACTCTGGGCCTCTTCCTGCCCCAGGAGTGGGCTTCCTTCCACCTGCCCTCAGAAGGCCCTAGCTTAAGCTAAAGCCGCTCGCTCTTCTCGCAGCCTTGCATCCCTCCCAGGATCGTCTTCTGGATTCTCCCAGCAAGCACCATGCTCAGCCTCACTTCTCTCTTCTGCTCCTGGGGTCTCTTTGTAAGGTTTCACACCCTGACCCTTGTACTTCTGAGTGACCTTCGTCTGACCTCCCCCTTATCCCACTCAGTGGGCTGTGGGGCCACTGCTCTGTCCCCTGCTTCTCTCCAGGACAGATGCTCCAGGTTTGCTGTGTGTGACTTTATTATTATTTATTATTTTTATTTTTTATTTAGAGACCAGGTCTCACTGGGTTGCTTAGGGCCTTGCTAAGTCACTGAGGCTGGCTTTCAACTCATGAACCTCCTGCCTCAGCCTCCTAGCTGCTGGGATTACAGGGAGCACCACCACCACCGCGCCTGGCTTGGGGTGACTTTAAAGAGTGACCATTACTGCAGAAGAGCAGGACATGGAAAGTCTAGGAATGTGGGACGGGAGGTGTGGCTGGCCCCCACAGAGGCATCACCAGGGTGGGAAGAGGAAGAACCAAGGTAGGCCGGGAGGAAAGGAACCAGCCTCACCTGGGCCCGCTGTGTTGGACTGGCACCCCTGGTTCCTTTTAATCCTTTCAAGAGCCTTGCATTTTCTGGCTCTGAGGATTCCCATCTGTTCATTTTTAGAAAGGTCCTGGTCTGTTGCTCTCACCCTTCCTGAGTCTCTGTGGCCAGGGTTTCCCCACAGGCCCTCTTCTATATCTTCTTGCTTTCTTTGTGCCACAGCTGAAGCATTTCTTCAGATCTCCCCTCCATTTCACTCTTTGCTTCTTTTTTTGCATTTAACCTATTGAGCCATCCATTCATTGCATTTTAAATTTTTAATTGTATATTTTCAAAAGTTCTGTTTGGTTCTTTTTATTAATCTGATTGAATATACACTGGATTCTCTTCAGATCCAGTGCATTTTATGCCTCTTAGTAAAAAAGAATTCAACTTAAGGGAATAATAGTTCTTTCTTAAGTGTTCAACTAGTACTTCTTTGACTGTGACTTCTTTGTACTTGTTTTTTGGACTTCATTGCTTCTATCAAAGGCTGTTCTCAGGGTGCGGGCCTGCTGTCCTGCCAACTCCTGTTGTCACGGTAGGTCGCTGTGGGTGAACCTTAGGTAGTTTTGGACCCTGTGTGCATGTCTTGCAGTGCCTCCTCTATGTAGCCCTGGGGAGCTGTGTGTCTGTGTGAATGACAGCCTACAAGCCTCTCTTCTTTTAACTTCTCAGACCTTGGGGTTTCTAGACATTAAGGGTTGTGCCTACACAAACCCCAAGCAAGAATAGGCCTATGATTTCAGAATCCTTGGGCAGGTGTTTGTTTTGTTACATTCAGTGTCCAGGCCAAGACAGAACAGCTTTCTAATGATCAAAAGTAGACTTCCCCCCAGTGTATGCTTTTTCTGAAAAGGTAGACCTTCAAAATCCCAGCTTTTTGCAAGGGTCTTGGCTTCAGCTTCCCACCTCAAACCAGCCCCCAAACTGTATTGCTGGGCCCTTCTGGGCTTTGAAACCTGGGCCCCTGGGTGACCCAGACTGACCTACCAGCCCAGTGCCTTGGAGCACCAGCTCCTGCCCACCATTCTGTTTCCCAGACTCCTCTCTTTGAGGAGCTGTGGGGCTGCTCTTCCTCAATTCTAAGCATCCTTGTAAGCACCTTTCCAGTGTTGACTTGAAAAGGAGCAACGCACCAGAGGCTAGCATCTACTATTGTTCCTGATGTCAGCATAGTGGTTAGGATGACCTGGGTGGTGGTGAGGCAGCGGGGACCGCCCCCTGGGCTGCTTCCATGGGGCAGATGTCCCTCGGTCAGTTCCTCCACTCAATCAGTTCCTCCACTCTTGCCGGGTTTTCTAAAGGGTGGGTCCTGGGCGACTGGCATGAGGACTGAATCAGTTCTGGTTGAAATGCCTCTTCATGAGTTCAGCTCCAGAGCTTTGAAAATAGAATCCCTCAGGGTAGGACTGGGTGGCCTTCCATTTAGCAGGCCTCCTGGATAATTCTCCTGGGCCTTGGCCCCCTCCTGTCTACAGGTTCTGTATCCCTGGAGCCAACCAACTAGGGATGGAAAATGTCTGAAGTGACACTGGCCTGTACCGAACACGAACAGACTTTGTCCTTGTCGTCATTTCCTAAAGAAGGCAGGGTGACGGTCTCCACAGCGTTTATGTCCTATCAGGCACCATAGCAATCTGTAGTTTAGAGTCTATGGGAGGGTGTGTGTAGAGTAGATGCTATTTTAATTAAGAGACTTGAGCATTCCTGGATTTTGGCATTTGTGGGAATCCTGAAACCAATGCCCTATGGGTACCAAGAAAGAACTATTTATTTTATGGTAACATTGATACAAATAAAATCTACCCTTTTAAGTATGCGATTCTGTGCCTTTTGACATATAAGCAGGTAAGTATCACCACACGTGGGTCGGAACCTTTCCAGCCCTCAGGAAATTCCCTTGTGCTCTTTTGCAAACAAATCTGCCCTGTTCCTTGTACCTGGAGGTGACCAATCTTTTCCCCATCCCTATGATTTGCCTATTTAAGAAAATGTAGCTGGGCGCGGTGGCGCACGCCTGTAATCCCAGCGACTCGGGAGGCTGAGGCAGGAGGATCGCGAGTTCAAAGCCAGCCTCAGCAACTTAGCGAGGCCCTAAGCAACTCAGTGAGACCCTGTCTCTAAATAAAATACAAAATAGGGCTGGGGATGTGGCTCAGTGGCCAAGTGTCCCTGAGTTCAATCCCTGGTTCCAAAAAAAAAAAGAAAAGAAAATACAAATGGAATCATACAGTATACAGCTTCTCAGGTCCGGCTTCTTGTACTTGGGCGTATTGTGTTTGGTTTGTATGAATCAAAGATCAGTCCCCTTCCTTCCCTCTCCTCCCCTTCCCCTCCCCCCCTCTTCTCCCCTTCCCCTCCCCTCTCCTCTTCACACCTCCCCACCCCGCCCCTTTCCAGTACTGGGGATTGAACCCAGTGTCACTTTACCACAGAGGTACCTCTCCAACCCTTTTATTTTGAGACAGGGTCTCACTCACTAAGTTGCCCAGGCTTGGCCTTGCACTGGGATATCCCACCTCAGCCTCCCTGGTGACTGGGATGTGGGCCTGTGCATGCACACCTGACTTAGACTTAGGTGGTTCCTTTGTTTGCTGAGTAGTGGTGTGTCGTAGGGATCACTGCGATCTGTTCATTCACTCATCTGTTGGAGCACATTTGGGTGGTTTCCAGTTTTTTTCACCTCATGGATAAAGCCTGTGAATGTTCACATGCAGGTTTTTTTGTGAATTGTTTCATTCCCCTTGGGCCAGCACGTGGGTAGGATTGCTCAGTGGCCTGTGTAAGTGCGCTGGGCTGTCAGGACCAGCCCCACTCACGTCCAGAGTTCAGCTCCTTCATGTCCTCCTGTCCTCTTCAGCACTCTGCTCTTTTAACTTTTTTTTGTACTGAGGCTAGAACCCAGGGGTGCTTTACCACTGAGCCACATCCCCAACCCTTTTTATTTTTATGTAGAGACAGGGTCTCACTAAGTTGTTCAGGGCCTTGCTAAGTTGCTGAGGCTGGCCTCGAACTAACCATCCTCCTGCCTCCGCCTCCCAAGTTGGTGGGATGGCAGGCGTATGCCACTGTGCCGGGCTCTCTTCAACACTCTGTGTGGTTTTTAATTTCCTATTTCTTTTAGGTGTATTATGGTATCTCCCGTGGCTTTAATTTACAGTTCTTTGATGAATAATGATGTTGAACATCTTTTCATGTGCCTCTTGCATCCGTCTGTCTTTGATAAAATGTCTATTCAAATCTTTTGGTCATTTTAAAGAATGGCTTTCCTCATGAAGCTGAAGGTTCTTTTTATATTCTGGAGGCAGGTTCTTATCAGGTTTGATGGTGTGGTTTCCAACCTCTGCCTTGTCTTTTGTCCTCTTAACAGTGTCTTCTGAAGAGCAGGTATTTTTAATTTGGTGAAGTTCAATTTATCTTTTTTTTCTTTTATAGATGGCACTTTCGGTGTTGCATCTAGGGAATCTTTGCCTCATTCAAGGTTGCAGAGACTTTTTTTGTCAGATCACCTGGGTATTTGGGTATTGGGTAAACATTTTTAAAATCTTAGTTTTAATTTTTATTTTATAGTTATAGATGGATACAGTACCTTTATTTTATTTATTTTTACATGGTGCTGAGAGTCAAACCCAGTGCCTCACACATGCTAGGCAAGCCTCTACCACTGAGCTGCACCCCAGCCCCTGGGGTAACATTGAGACTCATGGGCCCCTCTCTAGAGCTCTGGAAGGTAGACTCTCGGGAGGGGTGCCTGGAGGTCTACATGTGAACGTGCACCTTGCATGAGTCTTCCCTGCCTTGAATTTCGAGATTTCCTGGCTTACTATTAATACTTTGGGAATTTCTTGCCCTGGTCAATTCTGGGGGACTGGGCAGGAGCACTGCCTGGTCAGGGCTCTGGATGTGTGTGAATGTATGTGAGAACATGAGCCTGGTATGTTCCTGGGAGCCCTGAAATACCCGTGTAGGGAGACCACCCACCCTTTGCTGGCTCCCAGGCTCACCTGGCACTTCAGCCAAGTGCTGTTGTCCTAGACTCGCCAGCAGGTGGCGCCCTTTCACCATCCCAGCTGGTGAGGGGAACCTGAGCCCTGACCAGATTGGTGGTGGGTGTGAGTGCTGGGTCCTCACAGGCCGTCCCCTCCTGCCTGCTCACTTGCTATATTTACACTTCAAGATGACCCCACAGGGTCGGGATCTTGCAACCCCTTTTTTGAACCAAGGGTACTCAGAAAGAGTAGCATTCAGGAAGCAGTTTAATGCCTGTTAACTGGATCATAACTGCCTTCTTAATTCAAAAACCCCCTTGTTGCTGGGCCTCTTAGCACAAGCCTGTGATCCCAGTAGCTCGGGAGGCCAAGGCGGGAAGGTTGCAAGTTCAAAGCCAGCCTCAGCAACTTAGCAAGACCCTAAGCACCTTAGCAAGACCTTGCCTTTAAATAAAATATAAAAAAGGGCTGGGGATGTGGCTCAGTGGCGAAGTACCCTTGGGTTCAATCCCGGGTTCCAAAAAACCAAACACAAACCCCCTTTATTAAACACAGATTGAGCCCCTGCTGTGTTTGCTCTGCCCAGAGGACCTGCTTGCAGAGTGTCCAGCCTGGAGGGGGAAGCAGGCAACTCCGTCCGTCTCTGTCTCTCTCACACACATACACTGAGGAAGGCAAGTAGCCACGGGCTACAGTAAGAGCGGTGTTTCTGCCCTGTTGGGTGGTGGCCTCGGCTTGGTCGAGTCTTGTTCGCCTGCAGTTCCAGAGCAAAGGAAGCTGTCCCCTGTGAGGGTGAGGGTGTGTGTCTTGCTGTAGCATGTCTGCACCTGGGGGCTCCTCAGGGTCAGCGGGTGCAGTGGGATGCTAGGACCTGCCTCTCTCCTACCCCGTAGATGTTTTGTGGGCACAGGGGAGTGATGGCCTCCCAGGGCAGCCCTCTGACACCAGGGCTCCTCACTAGGGCTGAATTCTTGGCCCTGCCACCTCGCTCCCTGCCTCTCCTGGGGCAGCAGGCTGCGAGCTGGCCAGGCAGGGAAGGGGGACAGAGGTCTCCACTGCAAGCCCCCTGCTGCTTTCCTGAGGGGCAGCCCTCTCCCCCCCTGGTCCATGTGGTATGATGTGAGGGGTGACTGGAAGCCTTCTGTCCAGTCTGCCCTCTTTAGACACGGTCTTTCTGGATTGAGGGTCCTGGGAGGCCAGGAATGACCCTCTACGTCTTCTCACCTCGGCGAGGGCTTTTCTGTCTCAAGGGCTCAGTGTTTATCTGGAAGGCAGACTCTGAATCCCTGGGGGCCTTTCTCAGTGTTGGCACTCTTGAGTGTTGGCTGGACTGCTCGGGCCGGGGCTGCCTTGCATGTGGGCTCTTCCCCTCCCTGTCTGCCACCGGCTGCTGGCTCTCTGTCCACCCAGGCTGCTGGCTCTCTGTCCACCCAGGCTGCTGGCTCTCTGTCCACCCAGGCTGCTGGAGCCCAGCACTGAGGATCGAGCGGCTCACGCACAGCAGAAGTCTATTTCTCACAGTTCTGGAGACTGGGAGTCCCGAGCCCAAGGTGCCAGCAGATTTGGTGTTTTGGTGAGGTCCCGCTTCCAGCTGTGTTCTGGCGGTGTCCTCCCACGGTGGAACAGGGGAGGGGTCTCTTTTTTAAGGCTGCTAGTGCTGTGTGTGAGGGTCCCTGAATGACCTACTCGCCTCCCAAAGGCCCCACCTCCAAATGCCATCTTTTCACGAATTAGGTTTCAACATAGAGATTTTGAGGGAGCACAGTTCAGTCCATGGCTCTAGTAGGACTCTCTTCCCTTAGTTGTGACTCCCAAATTTGGCTCCAGACATTGCCAGTTGTCTTCTGGGGGCAAAGTTGCTCCAGCTGAGGGCCACAGCTCTAGGCCACACCTATAAGGTGGTGACGCAGGCCTGGCGCTGGCGGCTCTGCAGGGCACGCTTCTGGCCGAGTGGAGTTTGGTGAACTGAAAGGAAGGTGCTCTGTTGTAGGAAGGGCTTTGACCCAGAACTCAGGGGTGGGTTCTGACCTTAGGCTAACTCCCTGCTGATGGGCCAGGTTCCCGCCTATAACATACAGGACTCCAGCCCTGGCCTCTGGCAGTTGCTCTGTGTCAGCCCTCAGTGACTTCCCCTCACACAGAGTGAAGCCCAAGTTGGTACCACAGAGCCTCAGGCTTGCTGGGCACGGTGGCGCTTGCCTGTGGATCCCAGGGGCTCTGGAGGCCAAGGCAGGAGGATTGTAGGTTTAAAGCCAGCCTCAGCAACTTGGTGAGGCTGTAAACAACCCGTGAGACTGCTCTGGGGGCCAGTCCAAAAGCAGTGAGAGCCCACAGGTGCCCAGCGGAGGCTGCCGCTAACCATATGCCCAGGCCCGCCCCTCCGCCTCACCAGATGCGGCTCTGGTCAACCTACTGTCAGGGAAGCTGTCTGGCTCTCTGGAAGCTCCACTGATTTTCCCTTCCAGGCTTGTTATTTGCCTCTGAATAATACGTCCACACAAGTCCCTGCAAAAGTGGGTTGGGGTACAGAGCCCACTATTCAGCAGCAAGGAGAGGGCTGGGCCCACCAGTCTAGTCTTGCTTCTTTGTCCCTTGGTCAGTGTCGGACTCAGTGGGAACCGGTCTGGATCCCACAACTCAGGTACACGAGGAGCTAAGGCGGGAAAGGGATCAGCTCAATCCTGGGAAGTACTCCTGGGATGGAGGAAGAGCAGAATTACTCAAGTTCATGGAGAGAGAGAGTGCTGCTCAGTGGTAGAGCACCTGCTTGGCCTGCATGAGGCCCCAGGTTCAATCCCCAGCTACCACAGTAACATAACAAACAACCAGAGTGGGGGTGGGCAGTGGGTGAGCCCAAGCCCAGCTGACCTGCGCCTTGGGTCTCCTCACAGTGAGGAGATTGAGACCTGGAGGGTGCAGTGGGAGATCAACAGATGTTTGTACAAGCATATTGGTTGTGTGATACTTGCAGAATAGAATGCAAACTAATTAAGAATGCATTCTGTTTTTACTGTCTTGACTTGTATGCATACGCATGGGACATCAGTTAAGCGTCCATGCTAAGGCGTTTGCATAGAAAAGGTGATGTTGCAGCCAAGCCTGAAAGGATGAATCAGGGAAGGGTGGAAGCAGGGAACAGGAGTAGGCAGCAGTTAGGTGAAGGGTCTGTGTGGCAGAAGCTGGGCAGCCTGCAAATGGAAGGCTCCTGAGGGGAGGGGCAGGGCAGTGACACAGGAGGGTAGAACTGGGCCTACAGTGTCACCGCAACTAGTTGGTGCAATGCAGTTCAACCTTACATAAGGGTTGGAATCTAAAGAGGGTCTTTTGCGGGGTGTGGTGGTGCACACTTGTAATCCCAGTGCCTCGGGAGGCTGAGGCAGGATTACGATTTCAAAGCCAACCTCAGCAACTTAATGAGGCCCCAAGCAACTCAGCGAGACCCTGTCTCTGGGTTCAATCCCCAGTACCAAAAGCAAAGTAAAATAAAATAAAGAGGGCCTGAGAAGTGAAAACTCAGAGTCACAATGACCTCTGAACAACACTGAGGGCTCACATTTATCTAATACCCACTAGGGGCCAGGCCGTCCCAGCTGCTCACCATGCATCTCATTCCATCCTCACAGCAACCTTGAGATTCAATCATTATCAGCCTGGTGCAATAGCTGCTGTTGTTCACATTTTACAGATGAGGAAACCGAGGCCCAGAAGGGCAAAGTGACTTCCCCAAGGCCATGTCTGCCAAGCAGGGGTGGTGGGGGGGTTGAACCCAGGCACTCAAGGGCAGAGGAGGCCACTGTTTTGCTGGGAGCCAGGTGAGGTTGCTGGTTTGTGGCTAGCAAACTCATGTCGTAGGGAAATATGTGTCTCAAGCTTGGTGACACACACTGTCTGAATTCAGTAAGTGTCATGCACGCCGTCTGAATTCAGTAAGTTAAATGAGTGCGTGAGCCGCCTTTGCTGTCCCTGATCTGGGTGGTGATGGGAGTCCCTGGTGGTTTCTGAGGACAGTGACAGAATCCGGTGGGCATAGGAGGGTCACTGCAGGACATAGAACAGACGCGAAGCAGCTTTAGGGAACCCAGGGAACAATGACTTGGTGCCTTTGTGAGGTGGGGCTGTGGGAGGAGACCCTGGACAGCCGGCGGTGGGTGGCTGGGCAGCTGGGTGGCTGTCTGCAGCATGCAGTTTGAAACCTGCTTGAGCTTCACAGAAAGAGTCATCTGGGCCATGTGGGGTGGATAGGTGGATTCCAATGAGGGGGCCCCCAAGGGACACCAGTGAAGCACATGGCAGGGGGCTGGACAGATGGCATGGTCTACTGGAATTGGAGACTTCTGCCCCGGTGGCTTGCCCCAGGTGTCACCAGCACTTGGAGCAGCATTTTTGGAGGAAAAAAACAAACAAACCAAGATTCTTTGAAATTGCGTGGATAATTATGCAGCTTCAAAAATGTGTTGGTAGAATAAAAATGCACTACCATAGAGAGAGAAGCAAAGAGACAATGCTATCGCATTATAAGCTAGCATTGCTCAAGTGTGGAAGTTCTCGCCTTGGGGAGGGGGTTTAACAAGGCCACGGAGTAGATTAGAACCAAAGTACTTGCAGAAACGTAAACATGGCTTTGGCCGATGAGGTGGCTGGGGACAGAAGTACGTGCTGGAGGAGACGAGCAAAGCCAGCCATTCTGGCATTGAGCTGGCATTGAGCCCTGGACAGGCTCCTAGCCGCGAGTGTGGTCACACATTCCCAATGAGTAATCTGTCATTTGCTTTAGAGGTCAGGGAACTGCGATTGCTTCTCAGGGGCAGGTGCTGCTGGAGAACATGCTTCTCACAATGAAGGTGAATTGAAGGTCCTTTTAATTGGCGTCTGCTTGGGCTGGATGACTGTGTTTTGCTAAGATGCATATTTTTGTTGTTTTCTGATTTATCCCCAAGATTCCTTACCCAGTCAAGTTCTTTCTGGCCGTGTGCCGCCCATCTGCATACCTCCCTGCCTGAGGCTGGGATGCAGAGCGGGAGGCGGAGGGAGCTAATTACTGGACAGGGGCAGGTGTCCCATCAGGCTGTTAGACTTGCTGTTATTTCTCTCTGAATCATCCTTCCCTCAGATCTTGCCCTGCCCCGTGCTTTTGTTCTTGTCTCAGCTAAATATTGCTTCCCTCTCCAGAAGCCCTCCCTGACCTCCTGGTAAGGTTTGCCTCGTTGCTCCTTCTGTTACCTGCTGTCCTGTGACGCTGTTTTGTTGCCCCGGGGCAACTGTCACTGCTCTGCATTCCCCCAGGTCCCTCCCCACTAGCGCATGAGCTCCTGGCAGGCCACACTCTGCTCTGTCCTCAGGTGCCCAGGAAATATGGTCAGGGGATTGATGACAGCTGATTCCCAGCAGCCATGGAGAGGTGGGATTTTTGCATCACTCAAAGAGGGGGAAATGGAGGCTCCTTGATCTGCAGGGCTTGGCCGGGGTTCTCACAGCCAGCGAATTTTGTGCTGGAATTTGGATTTGAGTTTCATGCTTTCTTTAACACGCAGCCCATGACAGTGGGACCTAATTTCTGCCCTCACGGAGCTCTCTGACCTGCCAGGAAGAGCAAGACAAATGCATTGATAACTGTCACGTGTGTTTTGGTTGGGGAAAAAACAACAAAACAAAAACCCTCACGTACGCTACAACAGGACAGGGGCCCTTAGAGAGCTGGCAAAAATGCCATTGGGGGTTCAGTCACCTTCACTAGGCATTTCACAGATAGGGAGTTTGCTGCCCTGAGAGTGACCTGCCCAGTGACTTGATGAGTGAAGGGTAGCAGCAGGTCAGAATCTGGGTTCCTACTCTGTAAGACAGTGCTCAAGAGGAAATCAAACTCCATCTTTTCTTTACTTGATGTGTGACTTTGAGTAACTGCTTAACCTCTCTGAGCCTTAATTTTCTTATCTGCAAAAGGGGATTGATAATAACTCCCTCCCTCAGAAGTGGTTGCCAGGGATACATAAGGTGACACTCAATGTTGCCTGCTTTTGCCCTTAAAGAAGACCTCAGGGCCACTCCAAGGTCTGGGTTGACCACATGGCCTCTGCTTGGGCCAGCTGAGGTCCCTTCAGAGCAGTTTGTGGCCACACTGTTGGCATGATGGTGGCTGCTGTTTTGATTCCCTCTTGTGTTTGTAATGAGTGGTTGATTAAATTAAAATAATTTAATATCAAGTTGGTGTCTCCTTTGATTTTATACTGTGTGTGGAGTTTTAAATTGAATGTTGGGTTGCTTTGTCTTACAGTTGTCCCCTGGCTTGCCGAGGGAGCAGGGTTTTTTTTGGAAAGTTCTGGATCCCATGCTAATACCCGTGGCTGTCCCCCGGCCCTGGGGTTGCGAGAGTGCACACTGCCAAGTGTCCTCATGCTCTGGGGACAGTGGGTCTGCAGACCCTGTCTTGTTCTCAGGCAGAAGCAGCATGGGCGCCCTCGCGCAGCATTTCCTGTTTACTGGGCGAGACCGTCTGCCGGGCTCCTTGCCAAGCACCGTGCAGGCGTTTCATTTCATGCTCAGAACAATCTGTCAGCTGGATCATCTTGTCCTTGTTTTTTTTTTTAAGTTGTACTCACAATAACATAAAAATTCACCTTTGAGGGCTGGGCTGGGGTTCAGTGTGGAGCGCTTGCCTAGCACGTGTGAGGCCCTGGGTTCCATCCTCAGCACCGCATATAAATAAAATGAATAAAATAAAAAGTCCAGCAACAGCTAAAAAAATCTTTAAAAGTCTCACATTTTAGAGTCCAGAACTCAGTAGGTTTTAGAATTCTCACAGGATTGTGTTGCCATCACCACAGTCTCATTTTGACCCCTCTCCATGACCCTGAAGAAACCCTTTGGTCATTCGCAGCATTCCCCATGCCCCCGTCCACCCGGTCCTGGCCACCACCACCGGTCTCCGTGGCTTTGCCTCCTCCGGACATGTCACATCCGTGGAGTCAGACGTGTCGGTCCTTTTAGGACCTGCACTGTCACTGACCCGGTGTTCTCAGGGTGCAGCCGTGTGTAGCCTGGGTGATGATTGCCTGGGAAAACGGTATTTCACCAAAGGGTGTTGTGGTTTGGATCTGAGGTGTCGCCCGCCTGAGGCCCCTGCGTTAGGCAGTGAGGAGTATTCAGAGGTGAGGTGATTAGTTAGGAGAGCTGGGACCTCATCGGTGGATTGAGCCATTGGATGGATTCATAATTTGAATGGACTAACTGGGTGGTAACTATAGGCAGGTGTTGTGTGGAGGAAGTAGGTCACAGGGCATGGCCTGGACCATATCTGTTCCTGGTCCCTTCTTCTCTCCCTGCTTCCTGGTGCCATGAGCTGAGCAGCATGAGCCCTTCCGCCATATTGTTCTGCCTGATCCAGAGCAGTAGAGCTGGTTGACCATGGACTGAACCTCTGAAATCATGAGTCCCAAATAACCTTTTTTCCCTCTAAGTTGGCTTCTCAGGTATTTTGGTTCTAGCTACAAAAAGTCAATGAACACAGATGAACACATGGCACGTTTTGTTAACTTATTCTTCCATTGTTGGGCATTTGGGTTGTTTCCACCTTCAGGCTGTTGTGAGGAGCCGGGCTGTGGACATTCATGCATGTGTCATGTGAACTCTCACCCTCCACTGAAGAGAACCCTGAGCTGGGGTGGAGTAACTTGCCCAAGGTCCCATAGCAAGAGAGGAAAACCCTCAATGTGGATCCTAGGAGATCTTCCTTTTAGGTCTCTATGTTGCCCTGTGTTATTGAAGCACCTGACTAGGAGTGATGGCCACTGGCCGGGAGCCCAAAGCCCCGCTTTGTCTTCTGAGGCAGACACTCTGGAGTCACCTTTCCCAGAGAGAGTGGGGTTCTGCAGGAGCTGGGTGGGTGCAGGCAGGGTGTCATCAGGGTCCCTGGGCCCCAGCGCTCTGAGCTCTGCCCTGGCAGGATCCCAGCTCTGTTCCCACATCCCCATCAACAGCAACTCCATCACCCAGCCTTCCTTGGCACTGGAGGGCGTATGTTCTCCAAAGGCAGCTGGTTGCTGGGGTACTACCCTTTAAACCGAGAATATTTGTAGGAAGTCGAAGTGCTTGTTGTAAAAATCTCACACAACACAGAAGTCCTTAAAGTAAGCAGTGAAAGCAAAGAACCTCCCACCCACTGGCACAGTCCAGGCAAATGGTCTGTGCATATCCCAGGAGACGCCCCTTTTAGAAGACCCCATTGCCCTTCTCTCCCTGACTACCCTTTCGGGCACAAGATAACTGCTGTTGTGGTGGAATTTTCTGGATTTCTGCAGGCCTTGGTCTGTCCTCTTGGCCCCTTTTCTTTACAGGAAAAATGGTGGGAGTAGGTGGAATCACGGGATCGCAGAACATCCAGGCTGGGTGAGACCCCCAAAGTCATGCTGTGCAAACCCTTGCTTTACAGATGGGAGGACGGGACCATGGAGAAGTTGTTTCCCTGAGCCCCAGGGCTGAGAGTGGAGGAGTCAGGACAAAAGCTGAGTCCCAGCTCAGGGATGTGTCCACACTGGGACCCATGTGCACCTCTTTGAGAGGCAAGAGAAAAAGAACAAGGTCTCAACCAGGCATTGTGGTACCTGCCTGCAATCCCAGTAGCTTGGAAGGCTGAGGCAGGAGGATCACAAGTTTGAGGCCTGCCTCAGCAACTTAGTGAGGCCCTGCCTGAAAGTTGGCGGGGAAGCAGAGGCTCATGGCTCCATGAGTAGATCCAGAGTCCTCACACCAGGCAGAGAAGCCAGCTCTCAGCAAACGTGAGTTACTGCCATTGTCACCATCGGTCAGGGTGAAGTTGCCGCACAGAAAAATATTTGCTCTATACAGTGTTTCTCACGCTGGGCATCTGAATCCCCTCCAGGGCAGGTTAAAACACAGATGCCTGGACCCAACCCAGTCTCTGATTCTGTAGGTCTGAGATAGGGCCAAGAATTTCCATTTCTAGTAAGTTCTTGGGTGGCCTGGATCCTGTGGGTCCAGGATGTTAACTGAGAACCCCTGCACTGAACTCTCTCTGGCTCCTTGGCACGGTCCTCGAACCTGCTTGGTAGAAATACAGACTCCTGCTGGGCGCAGTGTTGCACCCCCATAATCCCAGTGGCTCAGGGGGCTGAGGCAGGAGGATCATGAGCTCAAAGCCAGCCTCAGCAACTTGGTGAGGCCCTAAGCAACTCAGTGAGACCCTGTCTCTAAATACAGTACAAAAAAAGGGCTGGGGATGTGGCTCAGTGGTTAAATGCCCCCAGATTCAATCCCTCCTACCAAAAAACCTAGGGTGTCTGAAATCTGCATGTTGTCGGGAAATCCACATTAGTTTGAGAGGTGATGTGGGGTATGGTCCCCTGCTGCTGGGTAGAATCACCTGGGGAGACTTTAAAACCTGTGATCCCCAAGACCCAGACCCTGCTGACTGAGTCAGCGACTCTGGGAGGGGCACTGGCATCAGGGTTCAGCTGTCCCAGGGCTTCCAGTGCCTGGCTGAGTCTGAGCTCACGTCAGAACGGCAGCTGCCAGGATCTTGAGAAGATGGGCTACAAGCCGACCTTTGATAGAGATGTGAGTGAGGCAATCAGTGACAAATCCAGGCTTCTGACACCCGGACAGGTCTCTCACGACTTCTTTTAGTTCTAAGTTCCCCTTTACACATGGCTCCATGGTAACTGCAATGTGCCAGGGTTCATGGGATTCCATTAAAGGTGAAGATCCACCTGCTCATTGGAAATTCATGATCCCCCCCCCTTTTTTTTCCAAGCAGCAAACCATGCCAGGTGAGGGTTCCATACTCTAGGAAGCTGTGTAGCGCAGTGGTTAGGGGCACATACTGAGGCCCAGCTCTGCCTCACAGTAGCCAAGGCCAGCAGCCTGCGTCTTGCGTTACTGCAAAACAGGAATGGTGAGGGTGGTGCAGGTCTCCTGGGGTTATAAGTTTCATTAACTGAGTGACCTTGAATAAGTTATGTGGCTTTGAGCAATTTGTGTAACTTCTCTGTAACTCAGTTCTTTGTTAAATAGGGATGAGCATAGTAGTGATCTCACAGAGTGGTTTCCTGGAGTCAAGGAAATAATAGGTCTGAAGCTCAGCATGGTTTCCGGCACACAGCTGGCATCAATGCGCAGGGGCTGCAGGTGGGCACAGCAGGACCCTCTTCTGGCTGAGTCGGACTCTTGAGTGGAGCATCTGGAATGATACCATTGAAGTTCTGGGATTTTTTGTTTTTTGATTTTTGGTGCCGGGATTTGAACCCAGGGGCGCTTAACCACTGAGCCACATCCCCAGCCCTTTTTTGTATTTTTTTTAGAGACAGGGTCTCACTGAGTTGTTTAGGGCCTCACTCAGTTGCTGAGGCTGGCCTTGAACTTCAGATCCTCCTGCCATAGCTTCCCGAGCCACTGGGATGACAGGCATGTGCCCAGCTCTGGGATGTTTTTGCCTACAGAAAAGTTTGGATGTTCTGTGGGTGCCAGCAGCTGGGGCTGGGGGGAGTTGTTTAGAAGTACAGGGGTCCATTTTTGGCAGATGCAAAAGTTTTGGAGATTGATTGTACAACTTGGCTACCCTTTACAGTACTGAACAGTATGCTTAAAAATGATTAAGAAGGTAATTTTTTAAAAGAGATTTAATTTTTTAGAGCAGTTTTAGGTTCCCAGGAAAACTGAAAGTATGGAGTTCCCCACCCTCCCCACATCACAGCCTCCGCCATGATCAGCACCGCCCAGTAATGAGCCTGCTGAGCATCTCCTCACCACCCAGAGGCTGCGGTGTGCATTGAAGGTCACTCTGGTGCTGTGCACTCTAGTTCTGGGTGGAGGTGTAATGACATGTGTCCACCATGTCAGTATCATGGGGTATGTTCACTGCCTCCAGTACTCGGCTTTGCCTGTTCACCCCTCTCTCCCCACAACCCTGGCAAGCCTGATAGGATTCTAGATGTTTGTCATGTGTATTTTATCACAGTTAAAAAGAAAGTTTAGCTGGTGTGGTGGTGCACTCCTGAAATCACAGCTACTGGGGAGGCTGAGGGAGGAGGATTGGACTTTCTAGGCCAGCCTCGGCAACTAAGGGAGACCCTGTCTCAAAATAAAAAGTAAAAAGTTCTGGGGATGTAGCTCAGTGGGTCAGCACCCTGGGTTCAATCCCTGGTGGAAAAAAAAAAAAAAAGAAGAAAGAAAGAAAAAGAAAAGAAAGTTGATAATGTCCGCCATCCTAGTGGACGTAAAGGATTGCGGTTGGTGGGCGGGATCGAGGAGGGCGCCCGGACTGGTGATGATGGCAGGTGGCTGCATGGTTTGAATATGGCTTAAGTGTCTCCCCCAAAGGTTCAGTGTCAAGGGCTTGACCCCTAGGGTGGCAGTGAGAGGTGGTGGGACCTTTAAGAGCTGGGGTCTCATGGGAGGTCACTGGGTCATTGGTGGAGGCCCTGGGAAGGGATTAAGAGTTCTCATGAATTAGTTCTAGCAGGAGGGTTGTAATCATAGCAAGTCCCCCCGCTCCCTGGCCGCTCTGACTTCCTGCTTGCTGTTTTACCTGTCAGCCCCACATGCTCTCCTGCTACCATCAGGCCATCCACCGTGAGGCCCTCACCAGCGCCAGTGCCATCGGTCTCCAAGACTGCCAGCTGAATGAACCTCTTTTCTTTATAAAGTACCCAACTTTAGAGAATTCGTTATAGTAAGAGAAACTAGACTAATACCATGGCAATGAGTAATATAATTTATGAAAGAAGTCCCTCATAGTTAAAACCATTCTGTGGAAGGGGATGTGAACTCCCCATCATCAGCATTCAAGTGGAGATAGGGAATATCAGGTCTCAGATTGCAGGCTTCGTTACTCAGCATTTCTCAGGTTTGCATGTTGATAAGAATCTCCTGTGGATACATGTTAACACCACAAATTCCTTGTCACGTCCCCAGAGCACCCACTGAATCTCTGGGGGAGAAGCCAAGAACCAGCCTCTCCAGAGGGATTTTTTTTGTTGTTGTTGATACTGGGTATTGAACCCAGGGGCACTCAACCACTGAGCCACATCCCCAGCCCTTTTTCATATTTTATTTAGACACAGGGTCTTGCTGAGTTGCTTAGGGCCTCACTAAGTTGCTGAGGCTGGGCTTGAACTTGTGATCCTCCTGCCTCAGCCTCCTGAGTTACTGGAATTACACGCATGTGCCACTGTGCCTGACAAGAGGATTTTTACTGAAAGTTTGGGAAACTTGAGCTAAATGATCTCCTCCTAATCCTAAGATTCCATGTACAAAGATTTCTGATGGATGTGGTCGCACTGGCCACAGATTTCTTGCTGTAACCCTGACAGCCTTTTCTTCTTGAATGTGCCACAAGCCCGTGCACCCGCCAGCCCCTCTCACCTCCGAGCCCTGTGTCTTGTTGGCAGGGGCTCCGTGACCCTCTCTGCTTTCTGTGTTGGGCCCTGCCCCCAGGGACTGGCAGGGGTGGGAGTTTGTCTAAGTCAGACGCAGGCTGGACCGGCAGCCTGGCTTCCTGCTGGAGGTTCTGCTCACGGCCTGGACCGTGCTTGCTCTGGCTGTGTGCTCCCCACTGCTCTTTTTCACCAGGCATTCATTAGCTTAACGAGATGGCTCTTCATAAGGGACTCCTGCGTTTCGAATAAAAGGCTTCTTCAGTTACACAAAGCACTGTTCTAATGAGAGTTTGGGGCCTGCAGTTCGGCCCTCTTGCCGTGATTGTAATTATGAGGATAACAATGCCCAGTGTCCACAGGCCGCCTTCTCCAAGGGTCTCTCCGTTCTGTCCTGCAGCCCGAGCACCAGCAGCAGGAGGTGCTGGGGACAGAGCTGGAGTCCTGCTGCCCGCCAGTGCTGGTGGAGGAGCCCGTGTTCCCCTAGGTTCCCACGCCGTGCTCCAGCCCCGCAGGGGTCCGTGGACATGTTGGCACTCAGTAATTGTGGTGCCAGGAGCCTTCCTCCGAGCACTCCAGGGTGAGCCGAGGCTCTGGGAGGTGGTGGAAGGCAGCGCGGGAAGGTGGAAGCCCCAGGAGAAAGTCCTCTGGGCCCCTGCCTGCGCTGTGGCTCCTCCTGGGTGGCTTCCCTCTCTCTGTAGCCGTCTCTCGTCCACCAGTCTGAATTTCGGGTGACCCTCACCGTCCCTATTTGCCTAGGCCTGAGTAGGGTTCCCCAGGAGTCGGGATTCTCAGCTCTTAAATTAGGGGAGCCCCGAGCAAGCTACCCTGGAGTCTTCGCGTTTGGATTCTTTGGTCTCCTAGCAGACTGGCCTCGGCCAGTCACCTGTCAGCAGGGGCTCCATTTGCCTCCGGTGAGGTTGGCCGGCGGGTGTGGGCAATGAAACGGCTTGCCACGTAAGCAGTGCCTGGCACGCCCCAGATGACGCTGTCTGCTGTGCTTGAGTCGAGTGGGACCTTTGAGGTCACAGTGGCTTTGAGTCCTTAGGTCGCTTTTCCTTTCGTTGTGAGCATTTCCTCTCCCCACTTTGGAGACTGGGGGAGTCTTCAGTGGCGTCCGAGGCCAGCGGGTGCCCTTGCACAGGGTCTGCCCCGGCCAGTGCGGCCCTGCCCGCCTCTCAGGGGCCCACTTTGCTGTTTCTCTTGTTGGTATGGAACAAGCTCGCCCTCAGTGTTTCCTTGAATTTGCCAGATTGCTTTTTCCAGTGGAAGTTCCTTTTATGATGGATTTATTTTTCTATTTAAAAAGAATCTCTCTCTATATGTACTTGATGAGTGGCTTACATAAATATGTAGCTGTATTCTATTTAAATAAAATAAACAGCAGGACTGCGGGTAGTTACAAATTGCTCAGACCCTGTGAGTTGGCTGCCGTTGACAGGGTGGATATTTTCCTTTCTGTCGTCTCTCCCAGGCAGGCATGCTTGTTTACCTAGTTGGAACTGTGGTGTGCATATGATTTTTATATTTTGCTTTAAAAAATTTTTAAATTTGGACTGGGGTTGTGGCTCAGTGGTAGAGCACTTGCCTAGCACGTGTGAGGCACTGGGTTTGATTCTTAGTACCACATAAAAATAAATAAATAAAGCAAAGGTACTGTGTCCATCTACAGCTAAAAAATTTTTTTAAGAATTCTTAAAGTCTATAATGTGAACTCTTAGACAAGAAAAACAGTCAATATGCCTGGGTTGATAATACTAATTTAGGAGCTTTACCAACCTTCAGGGAAGAAAATATCAGAACTCTAAATAGAAAATAGGGGCACATGCCTATAGTCTCAGCAGCTCAGGAGGCTGAGGCAGGAGGATTACAAGTTCAAAGCCAGCCTCAGCAACTTAGTGAGACCCTAGGTAACTTAATGAGACCCTGTCTCTAAATAAGAAATAAAAAGGATTGTGATGTGGCTCAGTGGTTTAGCACCCCTGGGTTCAATTCCCAGTACCAAAAGAAATGGAGGATTTGGTTATGGCTCAGTGATAGAGTGCTTGCCTGGCACATGTGAGTCACTGGGTTCGATCCTTAGCACCACATAAAAATAAACAAATAAAATAAAGGCATTGTGTCCATCTACAACTAAAAAATATTTTTTAAAAAAGGAGGAAAAATAGAAACACCAGCAAGATTGTCCACTGGGAGAGTAAAAATGGTTAATTAACTATGAAATATCATCAGCCTCATTATTGAAATTGCAAATTAGAGCAAGGGATGTCATTTCCCTGATCATATTAGCAGTTTTTTTTTTTTAATGATCCTATTACTTGTTGAACAGGTTGTATGCAAATTGGCATAAATATTCTAAGAAGCTGTTTGGCAGTACATGTCAGAAGCTATATATCCATTTACTAATTATGTTTTTCCCTTGTGAATATCTTATGTCCTTTCTGTATCTTGATCAGTTTTCTTCAATTATATCAAGCATTTTCAACAATAAAGGTAGCTCATATATCCTATCTACAATCCTTTTTCACCATCTGTAGCTCACTTTATTTTTTTTGAAGTGAGATCTCATTCTGTTGTTCTGGCTGGCCTCAAATGCTGGGCCTCCAGAGATCCTCCTGCCTTGGCCTCTAGAGCAGCTGGAACTTCAGGTGTACACCTGGCTTATTTTACTTTTTTAAGTGTCCAAAGTGTTTTTTTGTTTGTTTTGTTTTTTGTTTTTTTCCCAGTTCTTTTCTTATTGTCTTCCTTTGCAGTTCTTTTATGACTCCTAGGTTTGGAAAGTCATTGTCACTTAAGAGATTGTATAAATGTTTGGGTCTGTGTACTTCTGATTTTTTTTTTTTTTTTTGTGGTGCTGGGGATTGACCCCAGGGCCTTGTGGTTGCAAAGCAAGTACTCTACCAACTGGGCTACATCCCCAGACACACTTCTTATTATTTTTGATTGGATTTTTAAAAACACAGTATTATTCTACCTAGGATTTTTTTTTATTCTTAGATTGAGTTTCTCTCTTTCTTGTTTTCCACAAAAACTGTTAAGTGGTTACTCTGACGTCAGTTAATGAATCCTTACCTTCCCCAAGTTATCTGCGAGGCTGCTTGTAACATTTTTTTCCTTTCCATTTTGAGACAGGGTCTCACTGAGTTGCTGAGTCTGGCCTGTGACCTTTAACATTGGTCTTGCTTATTTTCCTAGTTGAATTTTTAAATCATTTAATGAAGTTGTTTTTGTAAAATGAGGTATTTAGGTAGGAATCATATCAAACAAACTATAAACTGCTTTTCTCTTTTCTTTCTTTTTTTTGTTACTGGAGATTGAACCACTGAACCACAGCGCTTTACCACTGAGTCACATCCCCAGCCCTTTTTATTTTTTATTTTGAAACAGGGTCTTGCTAAGTTGCTGAGGCTGGCTTTGAACTTGCAATCCTCCTCCTTTGTCTCAAGCCACTGGGATTACAGGTGTGAGCCACCATGCCTGGCTGAACTAATTTCTTAAAGGCAACATCATTTCAATATTGTGGCTTGTCATCAATGAATATATTTTGTACCTTCACATACAAATGAACTTTTTAAAGTATCTTTGTGAATTTTTCTCTTTTTCTTCATATTGGTCGGTTATATTTCCTATTATAATCATCTCTGCAGGTTATTCTGTTGTCTGAAGTAGGATCTTTTAAAACTTTGTTGCCAACATACAGGAATATTACTGTCTTGCCTGTTTATTTTGATTGACAACTTTACTGGACTCGCTTTAATCAGGACATTTGTCAAGTGATCACTTTGAACTTCTGATACGGTCATGTGGTCCTTTCATAGGCACATAATGATCATTTTGTCTGTTTGAGGTCTGTGCTTTCCATTCACTGGCCAGAACGTTCGAGACCGTATTCAGGGACACTGGTGATTGATGACATCCTTGTTTTTATAGGGAAGCTTCAGCTTCAGCTTCAGCTTCTGCTATTGCTTCTGGCATGTGTGATGAGATCCGTCTGCTCCTACCCAAGAGCGCTTGTATAATTCACAACAGCCACAGTAAAAACTCCTTTCTGGCCCTCTGCACATCTGACACAAAGCACAAGAGGGCTTATTGTTGGAGAGTACTGCTCTTTCTAGAATCCCCAGCTTGCCCCAAACTCAGCCTACAGTGCTGGTCCACTTCCAGCTCAGCCCTTGATCTCTCTTCTGAAGTCTGACTTTTAGAGATTTGTTCTTCCCCAGAAGGACTTGTGCTCCTTCCTGCCAGCCCCACTTCCTGACATAAGAGCTGGTGCCTGACATTGCACAGATGCGGGGCTGAGGTTACCTGCTGCCCCCTGGACCAGGGGAGGCGTCGCCCAGGCTTCTCAGCCTTCTCCACAAGGGGAGGCCAGGGCAGCCCCAGCCATTTGAACTGTTGCCCTTTCCTCAGCTCTCCTCTTTCTTTTCTCAAACTATTTCAGTGAGGTCACCAGCACCCCTGCTCAGCTCCAGCCTGCAGGCTTCTGGCACTGTGCGCTGGGGGTCTTCGCAGACCAGTGGGAAAACAGATGCAAAGTCAAGTTAGTGCTGTGTGAGGCGAGGAGGTCTCCTTTGCATTCTTTGAGACTCGGGACTGGAGCACCACCTGCTGGGGGCAGTCAGAGAAGGCTTCCTGGAGGAGCTGACTTTTTAGCTGGGACTTGGAGCAAAAGTAGAAGTTCTGTGGAGCAGGAGGGAGACGGCTTCAACTGTGATTTCCATATACTTTTTTATTGTTGCTACTAGAAATAGGACCTTTAAAACTGTATTTTATTGCTAGAATATGGGAATACTACTAAATTTTGCATGTTTGCTTTGGAACGATCTGTAAAGGCCAAGTGGCCTGGGAGAGTCTGGCCTCTTTGGGGGAAAAGACAAGAATTGGTTGGGGCTGGGGCTGTAGCTCAGTGGTAGAGCAATTGCCTAGCACGTGTGAGGCACTAGGTTCAATTCCCAGCACCACGTAAAAATAAAAATAAATAAAATAAAGGTATTGGGTCTATCTACAACTAAAATTTTTTTTTAAAAAAATTCGTGAGAATGATGATGCATAATGTGGGGTGGAATGATGGCAAGAATGGAGAAAGGATAGAGAGCATAGAGGGAAGGGAGGGGCGGGGATGAGGTTGTGGGGGTAAGAATAATAACAGAATGTGTGACAGACATCATTGCCCTGTGTACATGTATGAATGCACAGATGGTGTGACTCTACTTTGTGTACAACCAGAGAAACAATTCTGTACTCCATTTGTGTTCAATGAATCAAAAAATTAAAAAAAAAAATTCGTGAGTGAGAGGGGCAGTGCTGCCAGTCAGTGAGGGGTCCTGGGGTCCCAGAGTGGGGAGCCAACTTGGGTGGTCCAGGAAGGCTTCTGGAAGAGGTGGGATGAGAGCTGGCCTTGAAGCATGGAGAGGGTTTGGATAGAGTTGGGGAAAGGGGAGGAGAGGGACCACCTGGGCAGCACTATGGCAGTGTCCCTGCCAGGCACTTCATTATTTGACTACATTTACTCTTCCCAATAGCCCTGCCAGGCAGATGATGATACCCCCATTTTACAGATGAGGAAATTGAGGCTCAGGGAACTGAAGTGACTTGTATGAGTTGGACAGCCTAATGTCTGAGCCTCCATGCTTTGGGGGTCTCCCTACTGCTATATATGTGTAATTCACATATTATACAATTCCTGCCTTTAAAGGGTACCATTTTTTAAAAATATTTTTAGTTGTAGATGGACACAATAACTTTATTTTATTTTTTATATGGTGCTGAGGATCAATCCCAGTGCCTCACATGTATACTCTCTACCAACCACAATCCCAGCCCCATGGCCACAATCCCAGCCCCATAGCCACAATCCCAGCCCCATACCAATGTTTTTGATATTCAATATTCACAGAGTCGTGCAAGTATTACCACAATCTACACTAAGAACATTCCATTATCTACACAAAGAACTCCCCATAACGTAGTCACCACCCCCAGAACCCCTCCCCGGCAGCCCTAGGCAATACTAAGCTACTTTCTTTAAAAAAGACTTTTTAGCTGTGGATGGACACAATGCCTTTATTTTATTTATTTTTATGTGGTGCTGAGGATCGAACCCAGTGCCTCCCACATGCTGGGTGAGCGCTCTACCACTGAGCCATAGCCCAGTTCCCTAAGCTACTTTCTGTTGGTGGATTTGCCTGCTCTGGACATGGTGTATAAATGGGAGCATGTAACACATGGGCTTTGCAATGGATTTCTGGGGCTTGGCGTGTTTCCCATGGTCTGTTCACGTTCCATTCTGCCTTGGTGCTTCATGTTTTTTCGTTGCTGAATAGTATTCCCTACCATGGATCCATCCCTTGTTGTCAGTCCATTCCTCAGTTGATGGTCCTTAGATTGTGTTCCCTTCCAGGATCCTGTGAAGGATGCTGGTGTGAACACCTGCCTGTTGTGTGTTTCGGCGTGGACACATGCCTTCATGTCTCTTTACGTGTAGGGGTGTGTTTAACCACTGGAGGGTCCTGCCGGCAGCTTCCCTCTTGTTACTTATCTGAGGCTCGTATTCGGTGTGACAGGACTGGAGGATCAGACTGCAGAGTCTGTTGCATTTTGTGTTTTCAAGCAGGCTGGGGTGAAGTAGCCTCAAGACGGCTGCCTCACTGCTGTTTGATGATTCCAGAGGATCTTGGTCCTTCAGGGCCCGAAGGACGCTGCTGTGAGTGCTGGTTGTCCTTTTGCCAGCAGGGTTCTGCCTTCAGTGTGTTCCAGCTCGTAGGCTGTGGAGTAGAGAAGCTGCTAGGCTCACTCCTAGATTGTCGATGGAGGAGGGACAGGTGCGAGTTAATGCTGACGAGGGGGCTCCCTGGGGTGGGGTCTGAAGCCTCGTATTGGGGAAATAGGCGGGAGGTGTGGAGGCTGGGAGGGAAGATGGGTTTGGGGTCCGTGTGGGTCTGGGGCAGATTCTTGGGCAGCTGTGGGGGGTGACTCTGGTCTGTCTCTCTCCTTTGGCTGTAGACCTGGCTGAGTGCAAGCTGGTTTCCTTCCCCATCGGCATCTACAAGGTCCTGCGGAATGTCTCCGACCAGATCCATCTCATCACCCTGGCTAACAACGAGCTCAAGTCCCTCACCAGCAAGTTCATGACCACGTTCAGTCAACTCCGAGGTAGGTCCCAGTCAGCTCAGGCAGAGGGTGTGGCAGACTCTCTTTCTTTAGACCCTGACCCTGTCTGGGCACTGTCCCTAGAGCTAGTCCCCTGTCATGAATCACCCACGGAGTCATTCCCTGGGGGAGGCTTTCAGGATGGGCCTGTGTCCTCCCTGAGGCCTGGAAATCCCCAGGTCAGCTTCTGTGTCAAGCTGGCCAAGGGGTGGGTCCTGGCTCCATTCTCTTGTTCTGAACAGACCAACAGGGCGTTTGAGTTCTGAGCCCAGGAAGAGTTAATCCTCGGGGGCTTGGAGGAGCCTCTTCCCCTCCTGCAGTCCAGCGTTGTTCCTTCTTTTTTTTTGAACCAGGGATTGAACTCAGGGGCACTCGGCCACTGAGCCACATCCCCAGCTCTATTTTCTATTTTATTTAGAGACAGGGTCTCACTGAGTTGCTTAGCGCCTTGCCCTTGCTGAGGCTGGCTTTGAACTTGCGATCCTCCTGCCTCAGCCTCTCGAGCCGCTGGGATTACAGGTGTGCGCCATGGTGCCCGGCTCAGCATCGCTCTTGCAGGCTGCTTCCTTAGTTCAGGAGTGGTGAGTGCTAGGCGTGTTGGTGTCACTTCTCTGAGCACACGCAGAGCAGATGGATGTAGGCACCCCAGTGGGAGACAAGCAGGATGGGCATCGTGGGCTCTTTTTGAAATGGCTCTTCTGGATGGATGAGCAATGTGCACCAGCTACAGTGGTGCCCACTCCTGTCTCTGGACAACAGTCCCTCCATCCTTCTGTCACCCGTGGTGCGGAGCTGCAGCCTGGTGTTTGTGTGTGGCACACTGACAGGCAGGAGAAGTACAGAGGAGGCCCCAGGGTTCCCTGTCTGAGAGGGGCACCCAAGGGTCCGAGACCCTGTTTAGAGAAATAAATAACACAAAATGCTGGGATTGCCCGACCCACTTGAGCAAGCTGGTCCAACAGCTGGTGTGGGGCACCTGCTTGAGGAGGAGTGGGCACTGGGCGGAGCCCAGAAGGGAGAGGGAGGCACGGGTCAGCAGATGTGGTCAGCAAGGGGAAGGGCTGATGTAGGACTCCAGCGGGAGCCAGGCAGGACCTGGAGAGGCCACCACAGAGGTGTGCACAGAGGGCAGGGAGGAGCGGCTCGTCTGGGGGGTCCCTTCTGAGTGACAGTCACAGAGCTCGTTGCATTTGTGCCTGAAAAGCTAAAGCCCCTGTGACTGGGGAGGGCCCCTGGCAAGGCTTGCTCCCCAGAGATGCCCATGGTGCCGTCGCCTGGCCTGCCCTCCCGTCTTCCTTTTCCCGTGGCCGATGCTTTTCACAGGTGAGATGGGCTCAGAGCCAGCCAGCTTCTGACCCAGGAGCTCCCGCCCTGGCGGAAATTAGACTGGCAGGAGGAGCTTTTCTATAAACACCGTTGCCTCTCTCTCTCTCTCTCTCTCTCTCTCTCTCTTTTAAATTTTTTTGTAGTTGTAGGTGGACAGTATGCCCTTATTTTATTTGTTTAATTTTATGTGGTGCTGAGGATCCAACCCAGGGCTTCACACATGCTAGGCAAGTGCTTTGCCACTGAGCCACAGCTCCAGCCCTTTCTCTCTTTTTTTTTTTTGGTACAGGACTTTGAACCCAGGGGCATCTTATCACTGAGTCACATTCCCAGACCCCCGTTTTTTTTTTAAATTTTGAGGCAGGGTCTCGCTTAGTTGCTTAGGGCCTCACTAAGTTGCTGAGACTGACCTCAAACTTGCGATCCTCCTGCCTCAGCTGCCTGAGCCACTGGGATTACAGGCATGTGCCACCATGCCTGGCACACTGTTTTCTTGATCAGGTGAATCAGAATATCTGTGTGGGCCTGGGCCTAGGCATTCATTATTATCTGCACCACAGTTCAGGGGTTTAAATACAAATACCTAAGAGTCTAGCACCTAAGTAACTGAGTGACTCGGATTGGGCACATGGCAATAGGGAATGGTGGGGACTATGGCAAACTAGCCCATGCTCTATTCAGCATCAGCCGAGTGCACCATGAGAGGAAAGGGGCTGGCATTGTCCACACTTCTGCTTATTTAATGAAGCAGGAAATGAGGATTTTATGTGAATTTTCCTAAGTTTTGCATAAAATGAAAGCCAATAAAACATATTTGCAAGTTAGATTTAGCCCACAGGCCACCAGTTGAAAGAATTTCCTATAAAATATTAACATTGCCTCTACCACAGCACTTCATTGATGGAGACGGAAGTCAGGGAGGGAAGGACCCGTCCAGGGCCTCAGAGCAGTACTCCCAGGGCTGGGACCCAGGTCACTCACCTGTAGGCCAGGGCTACCTTTCCAGCCTCCTGTGTCAGCTCGAAGCGTCTTCTAATGCTGTATTTGGCAAAGTAGGGTTGGACACTTGCTCTCCAGAGGAGGTAGAGAGATCGAAAATGAACGGTGGAGGTTGTTTGGGCCTCAGGACGAGCACAGGCGGGCGGGGGCTTCCTTGGGTTGGAGGAGAGATACTTTGTGTCTTCCCTTGAGTACCTGCCGTCTTCCAGACCTGGTCTACAGGCAGGGAAACAAAGGCCAGTAGGCCAGGGCGTCACCTGAAGGAGCCCAGGTTGGCAGGACAGACTCCGAGGCCTGGGGTACGGGTGGGGACAGTGTGAGGCCGTTGCCAGGAAGAGGAATTGATACTTCTTAGGAGTGGCGTGGCTGGGGTGGGTGGATGTGGGGCAGGAGCGTTCAAGGGTCCTGCTGCTGGGCGGTGGCTCCTGGGGAGGAGTGCCCTCGCCAGCAGCCTGGTCAGCGGTGCCGCAGCAATGCCCGTCTGCCCCCAGCTGCGGAGGTGTGCCCCACGGCACCCTGATGTCAAACATCTGCTGGAGGCACCATTCGGACTCCTTCCTCCTGGCACCCCCACATCACCCTGATGGTGAAGGGGGGACAGTGCAGCTGCTAATTGGGTTTCACACAGTAGATGAAGGGATGTTATGGCCAGGGGCAGGGGCGTTGAGGGGAGTGCCTGTGTGGCTCTCAGAGAGATGGCTCGGCCTGAGTCTTTGTTGTGGTTTCTCTTTTAACACAAAAACCCTCTGATGTGTAGGAGCGGCCAGCTGTGTCCTCCAGGTTTTGACAGAGGTGCGCTGCCTCAGTGCCACACCAGCCCCACAGGAAAGAGCGGTCTGCCTGCTCCCGAACAGCCTCCCGGCTCCCAGGGGTTCACTGCAGACTCTTCTATGGGGTTCACGTCCCCACCAGGGTTGGCTCACCATTCAGGGATCCCATCCCCTTGACCTCCTTCATCCATCATGCGAAGGGAAAGGCAAGGCCTGCAAAGCCCAGGTCCAAGCAGGTTTGTCCCCGACATGCAGATGTGGCCCTTCCGTCTCTCTTCTCCTGGCTCCCACTTTCTCACTAGTCACTCGGCTCGTTTGATGGCGTGTCCGGGGCCTGCGAGGCCATGGGCTGTGAGCCAACACCGGCGGGGCAAACAGACCACCTGAGTGAGAAAAGCAAAGGCCGCTCTTTCTGCACAGGACGCAGTCCCTGTCGCCTGCGTGTGGCAGAGACGCACAGGCAGGCAGAGGAGGGGAAGGCTTCAGTCTGATTGGTGGCTACGGGTGTGGGGACACTGCAATGGCTCACCAGAAGTGGGCCATCCTGAGTGACTGGTGGGGGTACCCATTTGCCTTCTCTGGTTGGTGCATTGTTGGAAGTGGCACGGAGACCAGGGAAGCTGTCGGTTACTAATGGAGCCAGGCCGATCCTCACGGGGGTTATCAGTTGGCTGCTGCTCTGAATTCCTCCAGGTCCGACTCCCATCAGGCCCTTGTCCTGGGTGGTAACTGCAGATCCTGGGCTGCTTTCTGGGGCCAGGAGTGGCAGGTTTTGCATCAGCGCTCTGTTCTGATCCCTGGTGGGCTCATTGTCTCTCCATTCATTCTCTCACACCCTGGCCTCTGTGCTGGCCTGGCGGGGGCTCTGGGTGCATGACCATGAGAGCATGAGAGCCCCAGTTCACCGGGCTCTCCCGGCCCCACACTTGGTGTTTGATCAAGTGTAACACCCACATCCTTTGGAAATGGTAAGAAAACTAAGAGCTAAATGCGGTCCTGGAGGAGCTGCTGCTGGTGAGGGAGGCAGGTGTGCAGTCTGAAGTGAGGGGAGCAGCAGGCAGCACGGGGAGGTCCACGTTGCGGAGGCGGTGGAAGTCATTTCTGTTTGGGGTGAGTGGGGAACCAGGAAGCCTCCCGAGGAAGTAGCTTAACCCAGGGATTGGCAGATGAGTAGGTGTTTGCTGAATAAATCAGGGGAGTTTTGAAAGCATCGTTCAGAAGATAAAAGGTGTGGTTGAGAAACAACTGGAAAAAATGGTACAAGACTGAATGTTATGGACCAGCAGGATGCAGGGTTGTCAGGCCTGGCCCTGGGAGCTGTCCGCCCACGGGGAACATTCGGGAAGGATCCTGGAAGGATGGTTGGAGGAGCCCTGTGGAGAGGCAGGAGGAGCCCTGTGTGTCAAAGCATGAGGCCCGGAAGGCTCAGGAGGTGGCCTCAAAGGCCCAGCCCCAGCATATTCCTCCAGATCACGGGAGGGGCTGCTGCAGGTGCTGGTGGGGCTCTGGCTGGTCCAGGGGGACAGGAAGTCTCGGCTGTTCTGGGCAGTGGGGCTAGGCGCCCTTTGGAGACAAGCTGACCCCAAGGCCCTGGAGCAAGAGGAAGCCAGGCCCAGCAGAGGCCCACCCGGCAGAGCTGGGCCCCCGAGGGTGGGGGCTGCGGTCACTCTGACCTCTGGGTTGGTGGCACGTTCTTTGTTTCTTGTCTGTTTTTAATATCTCCTTAAGTGTGTGTCCCTGGAGCGCTCCCTGGCAGGAGGTGCCAGCCAGCCGTCAGCCAGGAGGAATCCTCCTCCGAGTCTGGGCCCGCAGCGGGTGGCACCCGCTGGGCCTGTCTGCAGAGGCTCCTGCTGCTCACCAGGCAGCCGCTGGCCCCGCTGCAGGGCTCTCTCAGCAGTGGCTCTCAGCAGTGGCTCTCAGCAGCGGCTCCTTTGACTGTTGCCAGAGAAAATCAGTTTTCCTCATTTCCTCAGCCGGCAGGACAGGTGGGAAGGCGTTCTCTTTCCCTTGGAGAGCTGCCTGGGTCAGCGGCGTTTCTGGTCTGCTCCAGCCCCCACTCTGGGGCGGGTGCCTGGGGTGGGTGTGGGCAGAGGGCCTGGAGAAGCCAGTTTGAAGCTGCTGGGCTCACTGAGGCAAGGGTGGGTGGGACAGGCGGGTCCCTCGCTTCCTTGGGTTGTACTGTCCAAGCTGCTACTGTCCACACGTGGGTCAGGAATCTTAGGAGGTATCAGGGGCTGAGAGGGACCGGTGACAAGGGATCAGTGTTTATCAGGGCCCCACAAGGGCCTGTTTCCTGGTATTCTGGGAAGGGAGAATAAGGAGCCCGTGTCCCCTGCACAAGAAAAGTCTCCAGAGCTGGGGAGTGACAGAGCCATCCTGGGAAAGGTCGCGGGCAGCTGATGGCGGGGTCACAGTGCTTCAGTGTGCAGGGTCTACTTTTCCTTAGCTGGTGTCCCTCAGCAGATAGAGAAAGAGAGGAGATCGAGGAATGCACTGAGAGGCAGGGCGGTCACAGAAGCTGAGCAGTGGTAAGTCACACACTGGTGTCTTGGCTGTCGTCTGGGTCAGTCACATCTGCTGGTGGGCACACAGGAACAGTGGAGTCCGGGAGGGTCCCTTGCTGCGAGGTATCCACGGAGGCATTCTCCAGTTGCTGATGATGAAGAGTTCCTGCCCCAGGTGGGGGGATCATACGGTTTCACATTCTTCATCAGTTTTTGCCATCGCTCCTCAGGGGGTCTGGCCCCCGGGAGTACTTAGGTGACCTCAGTGGAGCAAAGGCCAAACTGTGGCCCCTGTGTGCATGCTTCCAGGGGGCGTCAGCCCTCCCCAGCAGAGTTAAAGGAACCCAACTCCATGGGCCTCCATGGGCCTCTGAGAGCCTCCGCATCCTTAGGATGGACTCCAGGGGTAGGATCACTGAGGTCAGAGGGCATGAGCACCAGTAAGCTGGCTGCATAGACCGGAAGAACTAGCTGGCCGTGGAGGTGGAAGAAGTTCAGTGCCCCTTGGAGGGGAGTTGGCAGCCTGGAGAGGCGCTCCAGCTACACGCACAGCGGAGTACCCCCTCAGTCTTGCACCCCAGCACCCCAGTACCTCAGTCCTGTTACCCACCCAGCAGTGCACATGGGGAGGGGACACACATGGGACACTGGGACATTGTGACTGAATTAACTCTGATGCAGGGCCCAAGCTGATGCTTCTCGCAATCCTGTGTGGCAGAGGATTTTGCCTTCCAAGCTCTGAGTGCAGGCCTGCCTGCTGCGGGCTGTGATTTGGACGCCCTTCCCACCCACTCCCCATTCAGTTCTCTGACTGTCCTGCACGTCCCTGCCAGACCTGCCCAGCTGCACAGCTTCATTTGCAAAAATGTGTCCTATGTACTTATTTTTGAAAAGGTGACTGATGCATACAGTGCGAGAGGCCAATAGTTGAAAAGGACACCAGGGAAAAACAGTCTCTCAGTCCCGTCCCAGGTGTTCAGGTCCCTGCCCAGCAGCACCCTCCATACCAGCCCCGGAGACAGCCTTCGCTGTTAGAGGCACTCACGGCATGCCGCCTGGCCAGCCTCGTCAGTCACTTCACAAGTATGAAGTCGTCTAACTCTCTGTGCTCCTGTCGGAGGTTCTCTTGTTATCTCTCTTTACATGAGGAAACTGAAGCAGAGAGTGTCAGTAACTTGCCCAGGTCACACAGCAGAGAGGACGGGGTTGGGGCTGTGGCTCCAGACCCAGGGCTCTTTGGTGGACGGGGCATGGCAGTGGGGTACGGGCGCTGTTTCCCGTCCTGCTTTTCTGATCCGGTGGTCTGTTCAGATGTTGCTCACGTTGGTACGGTGAGCACCCCCTTCGAGCCTTCTCCAGCACAGCCCGGTCAGGACGTGTTCTCAGACCTTCTCCGTGGAGCAGGAGTGGCTTTCAGAAGCCTTGCTCCTGCCTCCTTACCTCGGGCAGCAGCGTCTCTGTGTGCGCTCCTCTTGCACTGAGCATGGGCTATTTGAAGGACACTTAACTGCCAGACTCAACGTCTGACTCTGCCCTTCAGGGGACCAGGCTGGTGGGAGCGTGAGTGCTCGGTGACACAGGGTCGGAGCGAGGGACTGATTAATCCTTGATGGCAGGTATTTTTGGAGCTGGCATTTTCCCTCGTAGATGGGCTATGGTCACTGCAGGCCAGCCTCTCCGGTACCCTGATGGAATCAGCAGGTGTCCCCGCTCTGTCCAGGTGGACCTAAGGACTCTGACCAGCCTGGCGGTGGTCCATGATGAGGTCCCTGTGCAAAGTAATAAGAGAAACTGGGGGCAGGAGAAGTGCGTTAGCAGGGTCTGGAAGCCTCAGTCCTGTGGGAGGAGGAGATGGGGAAATGCTGTGACCGGGGCTGCCCTCAGGGGCACCTTGGGAATGGAGTAGGGTGGGTAGCTTCTTCTCCCAGAGCCCAGTCCATCCTATGAGCCTAGTTTGTTCAACTGTGAACCCTGTAAGAAGAGAGCAGGAAAAACTTTGGGAGCCCACGTGGCCCCAGGGACCTGAGACCCTTGGCCCTCTCTGCCCAAGAGAAGGGCCAGGAGACCCTGGGCAGTAGGTGTGGGTGCCATGATCCCAGGGTGAGGAGCAGTGCCAGGCCTCACTATGCCTGTGTCAGGCACAGGAGATGATCAAGTGACTGGAACTTTGGGCCACACTATTGTTCTTCCTCTGAAGTGGAAATAGTAGAGAAAGTACCCAGGGCAGGCCACATAGGAGATAAAAAGAAAACCAAGTCATCAGCATCCTCTTTGTTGATCCTGGTTGGCCTCATCAGGTCTCAGTTTCCCTGAAAAAAGGGATATATTATCTGTTTTATGTTGCTATTACAAAATACCTGAGGCTAACTAATTTATAAAGTGAAGAGTTCATTTGACTCACAATTCTGGTACCTGGAGGATCCAACAGTATGGTGCTGGTTTCCTGGTGGGGGCCTGCAGCCCCATCACAACATGACTGAAAAGCAGAAGGCAATGGACCATGTGCAGAAGGAGGCAAAGGTACGGGGTGGTCTCAATCTGTAATAACCACTCTCTTGAAGACTATTGCATTTCATAAGACCAGCATTTATCCCATCCAGGGGCAGTGCCCCCATGACCTATTCACTTTGCACTTGACCCCACTCTTAAAAGTCCCACCACCTGAACATCACCACACTAGGGACCAGCCTTCTAGCACAGGAAACTTTGGGGGACACAGTCACACCATATCTAAACCGTAGCATGGGGAAACCCCTATTCCACCCTGGTCCTTTGAGGTTGGAGATGATGTACATAAGACCCAGGTGGAAGGGTCTCATGAATGATGGTTCTAATGTTGCAATGGTGGTGACACTGTTGGGCTTGGAAGTCTGACCACATGGTCAGGAGGAGGTCCAGTCATCGAGACCTGTCTCTGCACAAAGAGTTTCGGTGAGAAGAGGATTGGAGAGGTCCCCAGGCCCACGCCTTCAGAGATGGGGAACCTGAAGCTCAGACAGGAGAAGTGGCTGGTCTGACCCACCTCCAGGCGGACACAAGGCAGGACCTCAGCTCAAACTTTGCCCAGGAGGTGGGTGATCTGGTCTCCAAAAGTGTGGCTAATGCCAAGGGGGCTTGGGAGTGGCAGAAGGAGAGGGTGGGCTGCATGTGGTCTTTGGTGGTGGTGGCAGGATTTGGCCATAAGCTCTGAACCTCCCACATCCTTGTCCTCTTGTGTGTAAAAGGGTGGTGATGTTGGTTTGGACCTTGTGGAGTGGTCATGGAGACCAGGGAACCATGTGGAACTAATGGAGACTGCACGGGGGGAGCAGTCAGCATACCCGGTTTCTCTGTAGGAGCTTCGTAATGGCAGTGATTATTTTGGGGGGCTGGAGAGCAGGGCATGGCAGATCCTAGACTGGCCTGAGAAAGCAGGGCTGGTGGGCAGGGCCTGCCAGGGGGTGATGAGTCTCATACACGAGGCCACCAGGATTGGTGTCCTAGGTAGGACAAATGAAAGTACAGGACACCCCCTGAAATGGGAATTTCAGATAAACAGTGAGTAATTTTAATATGACTATGTCCCATGACATACCTGGGATATACTTGTACTAAAAATGATTCATTTGTCTGAAATTCAAAATGAACCTGGTATCCCACATTTTCTCTGGCTACTCTAGACCCGCAACATGAAGGCTGGGGGTGGGCAGCTCTCCTGGAGGCAAGGCTCAGCCACCCTGCTGGGGACCCACCTGTGCTGGAGAAAGGACACACACGCTGTTGTGGGGTTAGCCGTGTGTGGGGCCTGGGGGCAGCAGGGAGGACTGGGGGAGTTCATGGTCAGTAACCATCTGTCCCCCATGGACTCGTTCATCCATCCAGCACGTTTCCTGAGTACCCTCTCTGCAGCAGGCCCCGTGCTAGATATGGAGGATCCAGGATGAGCCTCCCAGGGCTCCTGACCTGGACCAGGGTCCTAGATCAATAACTTGGCTTCAGTCTTTCTTCCTGGAGCCAAAGCCTGACATTTTCCTGTACCTTTCCTGAACCCACCAGGGGCCTCCTGGGGCACCATTATCCGCTTCGCTGGACCATGTCAACACTGCCTGCCCAGCGTCCCCATATGGCTGCTGTCCCTCACTCCCCCATCTGCTGGTCCTTCATCCTCTCCTCTGTGGGAGCTGCTGTGCTCTCTCTCAGTGGTGCTTCCTAACCAGCAGTTCCTTGGTCCCCATGATGGAAGGAGAAGTGGCCTGGCTGGCATGGGAAGGGGGGACTGGAGGTCAGTGTGTGGCAGCTCTGAGGAATGAGTAGCCTCTGATGCTTCACCGTCCCAGCCCCTGCGGCCCCTCCCGTGGGGACTCGGGAGCCTTCATGGACGTGTAGGGGCCAAGTGGACTGTCCTGGATGAGGGTGACGTGGTAGCAAGCAGGATGTCAAAGTCCCTTTGTCTTGGCTCCTATCTACGAGCTTTGGAGCCAGGCCGAGGGCCCCACCCCCAGCCCTACCCTCAGCACCCTCCCTGCATCTGGATGTGAACAGCGAGCACCCCCAGCCCGGGAAGCAGAGCCATTCCAGCTGTGTGCAAGAACGCCCCTCTGGTCACCCTCTCACGACCTCTCAAGAATGTCATTGTCTTTAAAGCAGTTCTGAGGAAGACCAAGCTTGCTCCCCTGAGCAGGAGAGGGACACTGAGGGCTTCCTGGACTGGTGTGACCCTGGTTTTCATCTCCAGGCACTAACCAGAGCCCCTTGGCTCTAACCTTTCCAATGAGAGATGGCTCTGCCTCTGTCATCCCTGTGCTAACCGGTGGCAGGAAGTTCCTGCCCCAAGCCCCAGACCCTGGGAGGGAAGAGAGGCTCCACCCAGCCCCTGGTGCTGCCTCAGGTCCTTGAGGTTGGCTAGGCTGCTGGATGAGGCCTCTGAGACCTCCAGAGAGCACCCCTGGGGTTCTCCAGAGAGACCAAACCAATAGGGGGTAAGCACATGGATAGAAATAAAGATCCTCCATCCATGGGAACTTCCACAGGTACAGGTTGGGCACAGGCAAGCTCCCATAATGCCCTGGGAATCTCCCTTCAGGAGTAGATGCTTATATTTCCAAGTCACTTAGGAGCTGTAATTAGACTTAACCCTGAATTGGTTTGATAAAGGCTATCTTTTTTTTTGCCCCCGTCTTTATCTCTTGGTGGGATTGAACCTAAGGGTGCTTTATTACTGAGCTACCTCCCCAGCCCTTTTAATTTTCTTTCTTTTTTTTTTAAATTTTGAAACAAGGTCTTGCTAAATTGCTAAGCTGACCTCAAACTTGTAATCCTTCTGCCTCAGCCTCCTGAGTAGCTGTGATTATAGGCATGCACCACTCTGGCCTGTTTTCTTTTCTTTTTTTTTTTGTCTCTTATTTTTGGTACTGGGGACTGAACTCAGGGGCACTCAACCACTGAGCCACATCCCCAGCCCTATTGTGTATTTAATTTTGAGTCAGGATCTCACTGAGTTGCTTAGGGCCTCACTAAGTTGCTGAGGCTGGCTTTGAACTTATGATCCTCCCCATCATAAGTCTCAGCCTCCCGAGCCACTGGGATTACAGGTGTGTGCCACCACGCCCGGTACCTTTTTTTTTTTTTTTTTTTTTTTTTTGATGTGGTGGGGATTGACCTCAGGACCTTGTGCTTGCAAAGCAAGCACTTTACCAACTGAGCCATATCCCCAGCCCCCCCCTTTTTTTAAAATAACAATTCTGAACATGTCATAAAATTGTGGGTGACAAAATCCACACCTCCCACCATCCACCACTTCTCCTGGTTGCCCTCCTGAGCTGTGGGCCTGGCCCCTTCTCTCGAGGGAACTGGGCCAGCAGGTTCTAAGATCCCTCAAGCTGACATGCTGTGGCCACGTTTATCTGCTCACTGCAGACACCTGCTTCCAAGTGCCTTGGGCCCTGCAGGAGCTTTCCCACGCAGCAGAGGGTGGCCTTGTGTTTGCTAAAGCTTCGGGCAAAGAGCATGTTCTTCTCTTCTGGGCCTACGCTCAGGCAGTGAGTAATTCAAGTCTAGTAGGTAACTTAGTACTAACCAGATTACTGAATCTGCCCAGGTGCCCTGCATGGTGTGCCCCATCTACCTGCCTGTCTGTCTGTCTTTCTGTGTCACGTACTTACTACCTCACTATGTGCCAGCACTACTGGAAGCCTTTTTGTGTATTAATTAATTTTAGCATCATACCAACCCTAGATAGAGTATCTATTACTATCGTCCTTTTTCTGCTAAAGAAACTGAGGCAAAGACAAACAGCTTGCCTGAGGCTGCACAGTGAGGAAGTGGCAGAGTCTGATTTGGAACCCCAGGACATCTGGCTCCAGAGCCTGCGTGTAGCCCATGCTGTTCAGCCTCTCACCACGAGCCATGGGAGGCAGGTGCAGAGCAGCCTCTCTCCCGCTGGCCTGGGGTTACACCCTCACTTGTGGACATGGGCCTTGTGCCCTGGACATCTGTGAAGCCAGTAGATGAGATCGAGCAGAACACAGCAGGTTCCAGGGAGGGAGGAGAGAGGGCTAGGGTGTGGGGACAAAAGCACACTGATATTCCCAAATATGGAAATGAAAATAAGCCTGGATTAGTTGGGGACACTGGCTGCCTCCTAGACTGTAGCACTGAGCACCTGCAAGCAGAGCTCTATCCTGTCCTCAAAAATGCCCTGTGATGCTGGATGTAGTGTAATCCCAGCAGCTTGGGAGGCTGAGGCAGGAGGATGGTAAGTTCAAAGTCAGCCTCAGCAACTTAGTGAGGCCCTAAGCAACTCGGTGAGATGCTTTCTCGAAATAATATATACAAAGGACTGGGGATGTAGCTCAGTGGTTAAGTGCTCCTCTGTTCAATCTCTGGTACCCCCCAAAAATGCCCTGTGATCACCCACTGCTGCCTTGGCAGGGCCAGCCTGGCTCCCTAAGGGGCCTGTTCCAGGCTTTGCTGGCAGATGGGTTGTGGACTGGGGATTGGAGGTGTCATGGGCAGCCAGCCCACAGATTGTGGCCACATGTTCTTAGAAATGAGAACTTCCAAAAACACCAAGCACACTAAGCAAGAACCAAACAGCCAGGAAATCGGAATTTGTTCTCATGGAAGGAAATTTCCATTTCAGGGAAGTGGCTGCTGAGCCTTCCACAGGGCAGCTGCCCCTGCCTGGAATGTGCTGTCCTCATGCCCTCCACCCGGATCATCTGCCTGGGGCCCAGGCTCTCCCTCCAGCAACGGTGTCCAGTGAGGACTGAACATTATTTTTATAGGAAGCAAAAACAATTGTTTCTTTTTATATGAATAAGAAAGAACAAATCAATTTAAAGAAGGATGATGGTGTATGTGGGATAGAGACTTTGATACCGAAATTCATTTATGTCTTCATTTGTGTACTCGTGGAATATCTATTGAGAGCCTCTGTGTGCTGGGCGGTGGTTGGGAGTGTTTTTCTACAACAGAGGCAAAGCCGGGTGTCTATGCAGCTGAGTTGTCAGGAGGAGGCAGACCACGTACAAACAGGTCAGCATGCGGGGGCGCAGTGGACACTGTTGAGGTCAGTGCTACAGGGGAAGGAGGCAGCAATGAGTGGAGGGGATTCTGTTGTAGGCAGGGTGACATTTAGGTAAAGACAGGGATGACACGACTTGTCTTTACTCAGTAAGTGAGCCTTGTATGTAAATGGGTCCTGAGCGTTTTAGGAGGCGGGAAGCTCAAGTTCGAGGCTCTGAGGCAGCAGCATGCCTGGAGTGTTGAAGGAGATGCTGTTTGGTGGAGGCACATTTGGGAAACACCAGATTAGATATTGTCACCTCGACCACTGGGACCTCCTAATGGTGGCCTGGCCAGGGTGTTTTATGATTAAGGTGGGTTATCTAAGAACCTGACTCCTGAAGACAACCTGGGTTTGCACGGAACAGGCAGATCTGCTGATGGAATTTGGAGTTCAGGATGTCCCCAAAGATGAGACAGCAAGAGGCAGTCCAGGCCTCCCCTGCTTTCTGTTTGCTTCCTGAGGGGAGAAGAATTATTACTCATCAAATATTTGTGGAGTGACCACAAGGTACCCTGCAGGAAGCTGGATGTAGGGATGAAGATGAATCAGATGCGGTTCCTTCCTCCCCAGAGTCCCAGTGTGCCGGAGGCGGGGACCTGCAGTGGGGCTGTCCTCGGGTGTGTGAGTGCGTGTGTGTGCATGTGTGTGTGTGCGTGCATGTGGAGAGGAGGCAGCGGTTCTGCTCACTGTGGGGAACCCTGAGAGCAGCTGTGGGAACTCAGAGTGACTCATCAAGCCAGGCTTTTATCACGGAGCTGGGCATGAGCACAGAGCACAGACGGGGGCAGGGCTGACTGCGCGACGGTGGGGCCCAGCCAAGATGAAATGAAGGATTTGTTCAGCGAAAAGTGTCTTAAAAGTACGGAGAAAGCTTTTCCCTTTCTTCCACTGTCTGTCTTTAGAATGTTGCGGTACTTTTCATTTGCTATTTAATATCATTCAAAGTGAGGAAAAGTAAAAACTTAGCATGAGTTTTTGCCATTCACCTTTGTGTTTTACAATGCCAGGTTTAAGTGCAATTATCAGAACATTAACTGGCATGAAAAATCAAGGCATTATTCATTGTGTTTTGTGGCTCATTTCCAGGGGTGCCTTGAGTGGTCCTGAAGGAGCAACTTAAGCCAAGAGGGGCATCGGGAATCTCTGCTGCCTGGGTGCAAACCCCAACTGTGCCACCCTCAGCTGTCCACACAGAATGTTACCCAACCCAGTTAGGCCTCAGTTTCCTCATCTGAACCTCAGGAAGGTGGGAAGGAGGAGGAGAGTTGGTGCAGACTCACCAGTGCCCAGCCCCCGCTTCCCCATGCTGCAGAGTGCATGCGCACACTCACTCAGGTCTGATAGTGGCTAGGTATTTGCTCCTACCAGATGTTAGACTGCTGTGCTTTTCCCTGGCCAGGAATGATCTGAGGAAGTTGAGCCAGGTGTCTCCCCTTCTTAAGGTCCCCAACCCTAAGCCATAGCAGACAGACCCCTCTAAGGATCCTTAAGCCTGGGAATCAGGACCTGCTAGTATCTGGTCAAGGGTAGGTGAGAGGCTCACTCCATCCAAGACTTAGCCTCTACTGGGTCTTCCACCAAGTATACCATGGTGCTGCTGTCCCTGGTCCCTGAGCAGGAGTGGGTACCAGTTGTCACAGTGCTCCACCCATATACAAACACAAGATATACAAACCTGACTTGGACCCTCCCTGCTGGGGGTGGTGAGCTGCAAAGTCACAGAGCAGGAAGGCCAGGCAGAACCTGGAGCCCCAGGGAACAGGAGAACAGCTGCCAATGGCCTGTTGCAGGGAGGCAGGCCAGGTCTGAGCTCAGTCTTTGTGACCCTAGCACAACTTACAAAATTATAAGGACAGAATGACAAAGCCTTTCAAGATGGCACACAAGACATCCTACCCCAAGGATGGGCCCCTTGGGAGCATGGGATGTTGTGTGAATGCACCATTCACGTGCTCCCAAAGCTGGCCCCCGGGAGAACAGAGGAGCATTCTTCAGTCACTTGGCATTTCCAGGCCTTGATTTCCTTTGGGTCAGATGGGGGGGGAAGTTCATGTAACAGAGGAGGCTCACTGGGAGGCCACACGTGGACGGGGCTGGAAGTCTCCGTCCTGGCTCTCTCCTGGAGCCGCGTGTGTAGCAGGTGTGCTCCTCAGCAGCCTTACCAGGCACAGATCAGCACCGGCTCCCTGTTCAGGTGAGAAAACTGAGGCCCAGCCGGTTGAGTAGCATTCTGTGCGACCAGCTCTAGGTGCACAGTTGGGGTTTGCACCAGGCAGCAGGGACTCCTGCTCCCCCTTGTAGCCCTGTGTCACTGACCCTGGTTCTGCCCTCGCCCTCCTCACTGCACCGGGTCTTCATGGCCTCCCCAGCCTCTGTCTCAGGCATTTTAGCTCCAGCCTCCACCTGGGTCCTCCTCGGCACTGCCTGGGCCAAGTTCCCGTGGGGGACTCTTGCTGGCCCAGACCTCTCGTGCAGGGCCTCCTGTTGGCTGCTGGTCAGCTCTCCAAACAGCTGCTCTGGGCAGGAATACCCGCAAGGCTGTGACTGGGCTGGGAGCTAGGGCACATGACATGGAAACATTGGCTGCCCTTGGTGGCCCCTGGAGCAGAGAGGGTCTTGAAGGGTGGAGTCCTTTAGGTGGGCTGCCCACCCTGACCCACCCCATCAAAGTCTTGTCTGATGGGAACCAGGGCATCCTGGCTCTTTGTCTCGGCCCAGGCTTCTGCTGGGAGCCTTCGTTCTAAAGCCAAAAGCAGGTGACTTCTGCTGGAATGCTGGGTGGCAGGTTCTGGGCAGTGGTGGGACATCACCCTTCCTCCAGGGTCAGCAAACATGGAATTGGCCAATTAGTGGACTTCCTCTGGGGCCTGGGGGTTCCTTGCTGCCCTCCGGGACTGGCCACCTGGCCCCGGTCCTGCTGGTGTCTGGCAGCTCCCTTCTCACCCTCTTCTCTCTTCTTTCCCACATGGCAGAGCTCCACCTGGAAGGGAACTTCCTGCATCGCCTCCCCAATGAGGTCAGCAGCCTGCAGCACCTCAAGGTTATCGACCTGTCCCGCAACCAGTTTCAGGACTTCCCCGAGCAGCTCACCACCCTACCAGCGCTGGAGACCATCAATCTGGAGGAGAATGAGATCGTGGGTGAGTGGCCCCGCCGTCTGACCTGGAGTTGCTGCATTAAGTCCTGCAGGGCACAGGGCTTTGGAGGGGTGCTCTCATAAGCATGAGGGGAAGAGCAGGTGTCCTGGTCCAAGACACCTGAGCAAAGAGTAGCAGGCCTGGGAAGTAACCCGTGTGCGGCCCTGCCATCCACCAGGCACTGGCTTGGGCGTTTGCTTTCACTGGCAGGTAGAGAGCCCGGGTGTCCCACAGTGTGTCCGGGAACCAGCTGGGCCCCTGTGTACCTCCCTCTCTGAGTCTCTATCTGCCGGCCTAGGATGTCTCCCAGACCCTTCGGCTGGCACCTCTGCGTGCTTACTCCCACTGAGTTCCCCACCTTCACAGTGAGCTCCTCCCCTTGTTAAACAGGCACCACTAGACGTCCAGCAGCCTCTGTGGCTCCCAGGGAACACCGCTCCTCCCTGGAGCCCAGCCTCCCAGGCCCTCACCATTAGGCACCCAGTGTGTTTGCCTTCTGCAAACAGCAGCTGCCGGGGGCTGGGTTCTGCTGAGGTGGGGGCAGCCCTCCCTCCTCTGTCAGCAATCACACACCTTTCTGCCTCATCAGGACCTTGCGGAACTGAGTGTCCTCGTGGCTAAGTCTAATCTCCCCAGAGAAGTGGCGCTCTCTGGGTCTCCTTGTGGCTCTGCTCCCCAGCCCCCTCCTTCAGCTGCCTTGTTCCTCTTTCACTCTGCTTTGCCTCTAATTTCAATGCTGTTTTAATGTCACAGGTGTTGATTTTAATCCCCTTCAGTTTTGCTTGTGTTCTCCTAAGCCCTTTTACAGTCATTATACCATTGGATTAAAAGCGAAGGCTTTCAAGTGGTTTGGGCTCTCTGGGGGGAGTGGCCTGCCGCCTCATGCTGGGAGGAGTGCCCATCTGTCAGGGATGTGGTGGACACAGCTGGAGCCCTTGCTGACCTTTGAGGTTCGGGGTCTGTCGTTTAACTGAGGCACAAAGGGAGCATCAGGCTTACAGGAGGGCTGCGGAATTCCCGGGAAGAAGATGCATGATTGCAAGCCTTGGCCCTGGGTCTGGGATGGTGTTTCTTTGCCTGGCCTCTGGGAAGCCTCTGGGCTAGCTCACTAGACACCTGGGCCTCTGCACGGCAGAAGGAGCATGCCCAGAAGTGCTCCCTCCTGAGCTGCCTGGACCATGTAGGCCCTGGCTGCTAAGCCCTTTGGCCCCTGCACACTGGCCAGGCCCTCCTTCCTGGGTCCTCCCTGCCCTGCCTCTCAGTCACAGAGGCCCTTCCTATGCCTCTGCTTATCCAAATGGGACAGTAACCACACAAGGGCCTTTGTAACCATGCCAAGACCAAAGCTGAGCATGTGATGCTGGGCAGGAGGAACAGGACAGGAGCTGGTCTTGGGCTTCCCTCTTCCTGACCGTGGCCTTGGTAGACTCACATCAGCCCTTTGAGCCTTGGTTTCTTCTCATCTTTCCTCTTGAAAGATAAGACCACCCCCAGAAAGTGGTCAGAGATGAGAAGGCAGGGGAGCGGGGGTAGTGGGCATCTATGCTGGCTGCAGTTCATGAAGTGATTTTGACCAAAGCGAGCAGTGGGGGGTGGGGGCAGAGCCCCACTGCTTCCCTTCCCACAGGACTGATATTGTCCCTTAGAGCAACAGCCCTTGGCAGAGAGAGGCTGCTTTGGCTTCCTCTCTTCTGCAGTGACAGTAATGACTATTCACAGAAGTGTCTTGTAGCTTACCCACCACACTCACGCCTACTTCGGCATCTATAGGGTGATCACCCCCATTTCATAGATGTAGAAAGTGAGGCTCCAAGACATTCACCAGCCTCCATGGCCAAGTGCCTGTACACACCTGGTCACTAGTCAGGTGAAAGAGACATTCGTGACGGAGCCTCCTGCAGCCCAGTCTGGGCCAGCTCTGGGCTATATGGAGACGCCAGGCAGTGGCAGGGGCTGGGGGAGCTGCCGGCGTCCTGCACTTGCTCCATTGCAGGAGGCCTTGGTTGTTCTCCCTGGACTCCCAGAGGGATAGGGAGGCAGCCATTGTTCCCTGGTTGGAGACTCCACTGCTACCTCTCCCTGGTCCATTCTGGTTACTTGGGCAGCTTCTCCATCCCAAACCAGTGGGAGGGCACACTCCCTCCTTCACAGCCCGGTGGCAGGGGGCGAGCAGCGAAGGGCAGCTGGGAAGAGAGGGCTGTAACCACAGTGGCAGTGAGGACTGCAGCCTTGGTTCTGGAAAGCACTTTGGACTCCTCTGGGTTGAGGCTGATTTCCTGCAGGATCTTGTTAGGATAATTAGCAGGAGCTTGGGGTGCCTTCCACGCGGCTTATCTTTTCCTTTGTGAGCCCTCAAGGCATTGGAAAAATAAAACTGAATTTTTATGAGAAATAACTTTGAGATGCGTGAGTTGTCTTAAAGCTTTAGTGCTGTAAGTAGAGAAGAGACAGCTCTCAGCAAGTCCCCAGGTGCATCAGAAGGACACTACCCTGAGGGACCTCCCTGGAGGAGCCTTGGCCTGCCCCAAAGGCCTAGAGACTCCACATCTGGGAGCCACCAGGATCAACTCAGTCACCTTCTGTTCCTGAATAGTGCTGGCTCCTGATCTTCCTCCACCCTTTGGGCCATTTTGGGGGAAGAGGAGGATCAAGGCTCCACTCCCTGGAGGAAAGAAGGGCTAGGACCTCCGCAGGGTTTGTAGGCCGAAGGGACAGACTTGTCTCTGCTTTCCGAGGCGCCAGGAGGTAGCAGTGTTTGTCCTTGGTGTTCACTGGTGGCTGAATGCCCTCAGGTCTCCTGCCTTTGTGACATGTGGCTGCCTCTGCTGCTGCCACCTGTGCAGTCAGCCCTCTGGTCTGCACATGGGGTCTTTCTCTACGTGAGGGTGGTCCTGTCCTCGCGTCTCTGGAGCTACCTGCTCCCCATTCCAATGGCATTAAGCATCTGGCGTACAGCAGGTGCTCAGCTGGTTGGCAGTGTGGTACAGAGCAGGACTTTCAGAGCCTTGAAGCTCCTCTAAAACAGTGGGGACACAAGAGGGCGGATTGTTTCAAGTTGCAGGTTAAGATCCACGAGTGAATTGTAATATCAAATTAATGGGTTGAGACCATCAATTTCTAAATGGAATAGAATAGAAAATGCCAGGGTACATCGCATGTAGCATAGTAATTACGATTTTGTGCCTTTTAATTTCAGTTTTACTATGTGCATTCATAGGTATGTATTCTGGGTCATGATGAAAAATTGCATTTCTTATTGTGGGTCATGGCAGAAAAATTTCAAAAGATACTCCTACCCATTGTCTCATGGAGATGCGGGGGTCTGTTCTAGGCCAGCAAGCCGCCTGTCCTTCCCCAGGCTCATGCTCAACCACACCATGCAGTGCCCCCCCACCCCATAGCCTGTGCTCTCTGTCTGGAAGTTCTTCTTCATGTCTTACCATTCCCTTATCCTTTGACCAAACCCTCTGAGTCTGAAAGTCTGGGGCTTTTCACTTGAACAGGAAATGGAGCAGGTCAGGGGGCATCTCCTACAGCTGGCCCGCTGACACACACACACCCAGCAGCAGAGGCCTCCCATGAAAACCTTGGGACTAGCCTGTCAGGACACAACTGTTTGCTCTGTACATTCCTAAGAGAGAGAGAAGGGTTTATAGCTTAGAAGGTTTGTAGTTCAGACAATAGCCACTTACCAGTTTCTGAGATGTGGATGGTCCCTCTATTTTCCAAACCAGAAGGATGCATTCTTCCCTCAGTATCCACAGGTTTTGTTCCAGGACCCCCAGGGTTGCCAAAATTTGCAGATACCAAAGTCCCTTACATAAAATGGAAGTATTTGCACGGATCCTATGCATACCCTCCCGGTGCTTCAAATGGTCTCTAGAGTACATGCAACCTAAGTGCTATGTACATAGTTGTCCTACTGCACTATTCAGGGAATAATGACAAGGAAAAATTCTGTACCTGTCAGGACTGATGCAATTTTTGTCTGAATATTTTCCATCTCTGGTTGGCTGAATCCTTGGATGCAGAACACAGGATACTGAGGGCCAAGTGTATATAGAAACTTCTAAGTATTTATGAACAAGACTGATCGATGCGAGGTCATCTCTGGCCAAGCAGGGCCATGAAGACCATGAGTGACAGGTCTTGACCTTGGGGTGCTTACAGGATCAGCGTGGGCAATACTAGGCTACTGGAGAGGACAGGATCACAGCTGCAGGAAGGTGAGAGTGCCATGGCTTGCCAGAAAGAGGGTGCCCAGCAGAGTGGGGCTGTGGAGGGGGCTCCCAGGAGCATGCAGGAGGGTCTCAGAGGAGGGGAGGCATGTAGCCTGACCGTGATGACCTGGGGCCGTGATGGGTCACCCATCTTGTGAAGATGGGAAGTCAGCTTTTTCGCCACAGTAGCCGACACACACACTTAAAGGTGGGCGCAGGAGAGTCATTCAGCCCTCTCCACTTGCTCATAAGTATTTGCTGCTACATAGCAATTCAGGCCTGGAACAAGTGGGTGTGAGGAGAAAGATCACGTTAGCATTTTGCTAAGCAGGAGACCATTTCAGCTAAATGAGAATTTAACTTTCCATAGCGCTCGATACTCTGTTTTTTCTTTCCTCTGTGCACACTCCCTGTTCCAGAGAGCAAAAAAGCATAGGAAAACAAGTGCTAGTTAAGAATTTAATTAACAGAGCTGACATGGTGGCATGCACCTCTAATCCCAGTGGCTCTGGAGACTGAGGCAGGAGGATTGCAAGTTCAAAGTCAGCCTCAGCCACTTAGTGAGGCCCTGAGCAACTTAGACCCTGTTTCTAAATAAAAAATGAAATGGGCTGGGATATGGCTCAGTGGCTAAATGCCCCTGGGTTCAATTTCTGGTACCCCCCCAAAAATTTAATGATCAGACCAACAGCACTTAAAGCAGGAGCATCTGTGTTGGGTAGGGATGCTTTGAGCTGCATTTGCTTCATTCGGCTCTTGTACTATTTCACTTCTCATTGTCCCTGCCCAAATTTCTCAAAGTGAGGTCCCAGGACCAGCAAAACAGCAGCAGCAGCAGCAGCTGAGAACAGGTTAGAAATGCACATTCTTAGAAATGTCCCGGGGTTGGGGCAGCAGTCTGTTAACAAGCCCCATGTTCCTTCTGTTAATTTGGATGCATGCTAAAGTTTGAGAACCTCTGCTTGGACTCTTGCTTTTCCAAGGATTATCCATAGGCCAGCAGCCTAGGTGTTCCTTGGGAGCTTGATAGAAATTCAGAACCTCAAGCCCTGCCTCCTGCATCATCTGCACTAACAAGATGCACAGGCGATTTGTGTGCATGATACTCGGAGGAGCGGGTTCAGGGCATTTTCCTAAAACAGCAGCATCTGAAGGCAGCTCACTGTTCATGGCCTCACCATCCTCCCAAGCATGGCCACTCCTCCCAAGTGCAGAATTGAGGCTGCATGCTCTTCAGAGCCCATGACCCAGTGCCCCCAAGTGACTATTAAAATGCATATCCCTTGGTTCTTTCTCACACTTTCTGAATCACAGTTTCTGTGGCTGTAGAGGAAGAGAGGGGAGGTTCCACATGCCTGCCGGGCTCCCCACAACTGTTTGCCCCATAAAATCAGCAAGTGCATAGGGATAGACTTTCTCTGGGGATGGCCAGGGTCCTGGAGGCACAGAGGAAGCTACACTCTCTGGGAGGGGTGGCACCTCAAGGCCTTGATAGCTGGTATTTTGCCAAGGGGCGGCTGGCAAACGTAAGCACACTTCTTCCTGGAGCTTCCTGCCTGCCATGTAAGACTGTCAGCTCTTAAGAAGCTCGGAGCAGAAACGCTGGTGTCTTGTGCTTCTCCGCCTGCCCCTGTGAGGCTGCCTGGCTGGTCTGTGTGGATTAGCAAACGGAGCTCTCTGTGGCCTCCAGCACCTCCAGTTCCCCTGTCTGGAGCAGCCTCAGCTCAGAGCTGTGAAACTGCATGAATGTGGCTCTTCACATCTTTTAAGCTGCACCGTTTTCGTTTTCTACCTTGTACAGCTTGGGGTTAGCCCAGTCCTGGTCCTGCTAGGTCAAAGATATAGGAGAGAGCCCCTCCCAGAAGTCGTGTTAAAGGTAGACTGAGCCATGGCCCCAGTTCCTCTGAGAGGTCCAGTTGGCTGCCCACCTTGTAGACCCAAGAGCCCTTAGCATGGGGGCAGCAGGAAGTGGAGAATCTTGGCCAAAACAAATCCTTCTGGGCCAGATATGGAAGAGCGGGAGCCCTCAGATCTGCTACCTTGTTGATGGGCAGGCTTAGATCTGTCAGCACCAGCTGCCCTCAGAACGTCCCTTGGGGCCATGAGGCAGCTTAAATCATGGGTTAAAAAGGCTTATCAGTATGTTCCCATGGCCTGCCTGCCTGTCTTCTCTCTGGGTGGCACAGAAAGGGGGACATGCCCCCATGGTGATACAAAAGCAGACATCTGGGCACCCTCCTCTTCTGCCTTCTGCTCCTCTCCTGACAGGTTGTGGCTGCCTACTGGGTGAAAAGCCTCTGTGTCCATCTTCGCTCCTCCCTGACCACTTTCCACAGCCAGCTCTTGCCTGGCCCCTTCCCTGCCTTGACTTCTCAGAGTTTGGTAGCAGAACAGGCCCAGGTCTGAAGCCCCGTGCAGCCACATTCATCAGCACAAACAGGCCAACCCATCTCGGTGACATCCCTCACCTTGTCTGTGGGCAGGGAGAACAGTTCCTCCTCTGGACTCGGGCTGTGGTCAGGGTTCCCTGTGATCACCTCCTGCCATTTACCTGTCCTCCTGCCATAGCCCCCTCCAGTCCTGGCTGCAGGCTGCCTCCCTCATTCCTTGCTCTCCAGGCCGGGGAGGATTCTGAATGCCCAGCCCCAGTGGACCTATGCACCAGCAGCCCCCTCCCCATACACACAACTCGAAGCATGCTGCTCTGTCACTCCTGGCCCTGCTCTTGGGTCCCATTTGGCTCCCAGAAGGGGGCCAAGTCATTTCTGCTGAGGAGGTAATCGATAGTTGAGGGACTTCCCACTTAGCACTTTAAGGCTGGTGGGAAGGATGCTGCATGGACCTGAAGATTTATATTTGGGTCCCAGCTTTACTACTTAGTATCAGTGTGTGGCCACGTCATTGAAAACACATTGAAAACACTTCCTCAGCTGAGACGTAGGACGAATGGTTCTGATCCATGTCCTCACAGCCCTCCTCAGAGGATCCGATGGAGGTAATGCACACAGCACTTTCATGAAGTATCAAGTCCTTCTGGGGACTTCTAGAGATTGTCATCCCTCCCCACCCCACAAGGAACCCCTTTAAGTCGTGGCTGCATATATAACTCTGAGCATCCGCCCCCACCTGAGGCCTTCTGGTTACAAAGCACCTTCCCCACGGTGCTTCACCTGATCCCCCAGACGCCTGCTCAGAAAGTCCAGGAAACAGAAGCCATGTGGGCATTTTAAGTGAAAAGGGATACAGGGGTGTTCACGGGATCATCAAATGCTGCAGTAGCCGTTGCCAGCTGGACTGCCAATTACTCAGCCAGTCACTGATAGGATGCTTCAGAGGAGGGCATTACTCCCATAGTCAGGAAGGTAGAGGACAGGAGGCCACAGGGCAACTGTTGAGGTGGAGATGTTTGGCAGGGCTGCTGTGCGAGGGTCTGGGGGCTGCTGCAGCTGGGCAGGACTCTGGGACACTGAGGCAGAAACCTACACCTGCTACTACCCCAGCTGTGGATGGCTGACCCTAATTGCAAAGGCACAAGGAAGTGTGGGCTTACCTTTCCAGGAAGTTCTTCAGCCTGAGGGTCTCCATTCCTCCTCTGGAAAATGGGGAGAATAACAAACTACCTGAGTTCCTAGACATGAAGCTTAGAACCGTGCCCACACGCAGGGAGCACTCTGTCCAGTAGTGGTGGTGGCCACTTCTAGGGAGACATAAAGGGCAGGGCAGACGAGGGCTTGTCGAAGCTCATCATGGACCGTTAGACTTGTGCAAGACTCGATGAGTTGCCCAAGGTCCCACAGGTACCTTGATGTTGCATGAAAAATCAGAGCCAGCAACTGGGCAGTCCAGAATGGCAGGCGGGGTGCAGCTCAGGAGTGGAGCGCTTGCCTGGCACGAGTGAGGCACTGGGTTTGATCCCTAGTACTGCAAAACAGCAGCACAAGAACAGAGTGGCAGTCTGCTGCCAGGCAATTACCTGGCAATTAGTGCAAAATGAAAGAGAAAGAAAAAGAAACGGAGCCAGACCTCAACGGATCAGTGATGCTTTATTAAGCACCAGAGGGGCACATTTTCAAGAGAGAAAATGGCACCTGGTTACAATGGGGGTCTGAGTTTTGTAGGGTTTAGTGAGATTGACTCACAGCAGAATGTGTCAGTTGGGCAGTCAGGGGGACAGTTGTAGATACGGGAAATTGTGGAAGTCCAGAGCCCATTGTCCTCCCTCTCTCCCTGGGACTCATTGTCCTCCTTTTCTCCCTGGGGTTGCTTCTCCATATCCTTCAACAGGGGTCCTTCCTCCCTCCCCTTCTTCCTGGCCTCATCTGTAAAAGGGATTTGAGATGGTCATGCCTTGGCAAGGACATGACTAGGCAGGGACCCTCTGGGCTGGCACATCTGGGAAGACAAAACCAAACCACAGCACTTCTCTCCTATCCCTGGGTCTGTCTCCAAGCCTGTCCTGGGGGCAAAGGAGTCTTCTCCTCCCTGGGCCTGGGGTTGGAATCCCTCTGAGCACAGTCCACTTCCCAGGGAATCGAGACTTCCCCTCTGGGGAGGCCTCCTGTGTGCACAGCGGAGGCAACCTCTGCACTGCTCTCCTGTGCGGCACCCGTGGAGCTCCGAGCCGTGCCCACAGGTCGTGTCGCACAGTTGGTGCGTACGTCCTTCAGGCGGAGGCATTCGCTAGCGCAGGAGCCCTGCTGGCTGTGCAGCCATGCTGAGAGAGGGGCCTGGGAATCACAAACAGGCTTCAACAGTCCTAATAAGATGTAGCTCCTGACTTGAGATCAAGAGCAGCTCCTGTTTGCAGCCGGTGCCCCTCCCGTGTCCACCAACAGGGAATTAGCAACCCCGGTCTGGGCAAAAGACATTTCACACACTTAGCTCTGCCCAAGTGGCATTCTCTATGCCACCCACTGTGGTTGGTGAAGCCTCGATGAACCAGAACTTCCAAGGGTCCAGGATACCATTGGCAGTCTGCTGGCAGCACACCGGCAACAGCACGATATGCTTTGACACTTGTTTAAACCCAACAAAACATTTCCAAGCTCTGTTCACCTGCCAGTCTCCTACACCCCCGCCCCTGGCTCCGTCTAGACTGTTGGAGAACAGCCGCAGCTCTGGGTCTTTGAGCCCAGCCATGCAGGGATGCTTCAATCAGGTGTGGGAGGCTGGCAGAGACACAGACGTGGATTTAGGCTGAGGGTCCTACTGTGTGCCAGGCACTGAGCTGAGACACAAAGATGAACAAGGCACATGTAGCTCCTGGCACTGGGGACCACACTAGCTGGTGTTTGGTGACTGTCTCATTTGTGCCCAGCTCTTCCCTAAGTGCTTTTCAAGACTGCTGTTGTTTAACGTTCATTTCCACCTTGAGGCACAGGGAGGTTAAAGAACTTGGCCAAGGGGCTGGGGATATAGCTCAGTTGGTAGAGTGCCTGCCCCGCAAGCACAAGGCCCTGGGTTCAATCCCCAGCATCAAAAAAAAGAAAGAAAGAAAAGAAAAGAGAATTTGGCCAAAGTCATGCTCTGTGGGCAAAGCAGGATTCCAATCCAAGCAATCTCACTCCAGAGCCCCAGCTGTCGAGCACAGCGCTTTGAGCAGGGAAAGGACTTTACTTGTTAACTGCAGGAGGATGGAAAGCCACAGGAAAGTTATGGCAGCATCGTGTAACTGGTTGGAAGGAGGCTCACTGGGGGTGGAGAGAAGGTGTAGGGCCGTGAGTCAGTTTTCCTGAGGCCCCCTGGGGATCAGCCGTCCTGACAGCCGCTGACAGCTCAGTCCCGCACAGGGAGGCAGCAGGCCAGCAGCCCAGGGTGAAATGCTCTGCAAGGGTTTCACCAGATCCTCTCATTAATCTTCACGGGGAAGATCAGTGGTGCTCAAATTGCTGACATTCAAATTACCCAGCAAGCTTTTAAACACCGTGTCCAGACCATATCCCATGCCAATTAAATCAGAATCTTTAATGGTGGGATTCAGGATTCGTGACTCTTTAAGACTCTCCAAATGATTCCAGTGTTCAGGGAAGACAGCCACTGGGCTAGACTAGAATCTTCCATCAACAACACCTCTGCCCCCAGCAGAGGGTCTCTGTTCTACTTGGAGTCACACCCACCCAGCCTGGAGGCAGGGGAGTGCCGTAAACACTGCCCAATCCTCATTCCAGCCCCGGAAAGCTGTGAACCCAGCCCCCTGTGTCTTCTGTGCATGACGTTGCTACCTCCAGAGAGGAGTGACAAGCCCAGCCATGGGGACTGACAGTTGGCTGCAGTGTGGCAGTGCTGAGCTCTGTGGACTCACCTCCTTCCTCCACCTGTTCATGCCCTGGGTCCTAAGCATGGTGCCCTGCTGCCCTGGCCCACAGAACCCCCTTCCCCAGTTCTCCTGTAGCATTGCCTGCTCACTTAGAATGTTTAGAAAAAACATTATTAATAAACATAAGACAGCTAAGAACATAGATAGCAAAACAGTTGGCCACCCCCCAAGAGTAAGTTTATGCTCAAGAATCCCAGCGTATGTGGAGGGGGCCAGCCAGGGTGTGCCGAAGGCGCTCGAGGTGCTTGCTTGAATCAGCAACAGTGAGAGTGATTTCAGTTCACACTGAAAATTGAAAATAGACCATTGCTCCCCCGGGGAGTGGACTGTTAGATATCAGCCAGCATGCCAGTGGCTCAAACCTCTTCACTTCCTGCCCTCCATTCTGTTTCTTGTCATCCATAGTGTCCTGACCCCTCCCCTCAGTCTGCACCCCCTCCCCCATCCCATCTCTCCATCTTGTTTTCTGGGAGCTGGGGCCTGAGCGGTGCCCGCCCTCATCCCATCTGCTGGTTAACCCTGGCCCTTTTTTTCTTTTCCCAATGGTAAGGGAGGTCTGATTTCTCTGAGAGTGAGCAGACAGATTGGTATAATTGTTTCAGCAGCCTTAATTTCCAAGCACGGAAGATTTAGGAAGGAGCCAGTTGCATCCCAGAAGAGCCCTTAGGAGGGGCTCCTACTCCTCCACCCTCATTCCCAGACCCCTGCAGACCCAGGCACTTGGCATCCACCAGCAGATTAGCAGTTCTCATCCTGCAGAGTGGGAGATGCACACACACACACACACACACACCACAAGCGCCACCTCCACTACCACCAGCTATGAGAGAGGGAATGGCAAACACTCGAGAGGCAACAGGGAAATTGCCATTCTTTTTGAGGTCCTCCCCAGAGCATCGCAGTCAGAGCCTGGGAAGGTGCAGACCTCCCAGGCTCGCAGCAGCAGGAGAGCAGAGCGCAGCCGGAGGAGGGTGAGCGCAGGGGAGGGGAAGATGACGGCCAGGCGTGGGCCTGGCAATTTGAGTTACTCAGTGGCTGTCTCCAGAGACACTGAGAAGACCCTGTTGTTTCTGAAGGGAATTGTTGTCATTGGGCTTTGATTGCATGTCAGATCTGGGAATGAGGATTCTCTGCAAGGAGACCACAGGTGACAGGCCCACTTGATGCCTAGCAGCCCACCTTTGCTGGCAGCCCCGGGGCGAGGAGGAAGAAACGCCAGCCAGGGCTTTTCTCCCTCATCTTTCTTCCCCTGCCTCTTGTGCTTCAGGCGACAAGAGTGTTTCTGTGTTCATCAGTGGACCCTTACAGCAGGGCTATCCACCACACTCCCAGCATCTTGTGACCCCATCCTCCGTAGAGAGCACCTTAGGGTCCACCCTATGTCCCCACAGCTCATGTGGCAGAAGAGCCATCTCAGAGATGAGAGAGACGAGATTCAGAGAGGTTCAGGATCTTGCCTGAGGTCACAAGGCTTCAAATGACGAAGCCAAAACTAGGGCCTGGGTCTGTAGCTCTGGTGTCTCCAGCAGTGGACTTAGGTCTCCCACCCAGCCTTCCCTGGAGGCTGGAATTCTGCTTGCAGGATCCTCAAGGGCCCAGCACATCTTCCCTGATCCCTGAGGGCAGGGGCTGTTCTATTTCTGTTGACTTCCTGCCCCACCCCCGCTGGGATGCTCTGTTCAGGGACCTGTGAAGGTGGGGAGGTTTAGTCACTGCCCCTACCTGGCTCCCTTCAGCTAGGAATTCATGATATGCATGTGGCCCAGAATGTCCCTGACACAGGCACAATTTCCTGTCCCTGCCAGGTTACCCTAGTTTGCCTGCTCGTCTCCAGTGGCATTCTGTGTGGGTGTGATGCTCAGTTCCGCACAACCTCCTTGATCGTAGTGGTTTTGGCCTCCAGGACCAAGCTATGCTGAGGCTGAGGTATGGGCTCAGTCCTGGCTCCAGGCCATTCTGATTCTCAGGATGCTGCAGCCATGGTAGAATCAGAGGCCAGCCGTGCTCTGCTGGGTCATCTCTGTGCTGAGAGCTCACCACCTCTGACCACTCTCCTGGGCCCAGACCCCTCTCAGTGCCGTTTTGGACCTTGGGGATCCCACAGATGAAGAATAGCACTCCTGAGCATTTTTATCTTGCTTCTTGACTGATCCCACTGGCATGAAACAAGTTTACCAGTCAGTAGTGCTAATGATCAGTGAGATGGAGTCAAGCTCTCCTCAGGGAATTAATGTCCTGTAAATACTGCCCGCTCGGATTCTGCACTGATCGATTACTCTAAGCCTCCCACAGATAGAGAGGAGCCCAGGGTGGCTGCTGCACTGGGAGGAGATGTGGCATCCACCCTGGTTATGGTCCTTCCCTGCCATGGGACGCTGGATCTTTGGCCTTAGTCCCTACCCAGGACATGAGGCCTTGAGGGGCAGCGTGTTAACTCACCCTCTCCATATACTTGGGGACCATGGGAAAGTTAGGGAATCCTACTCTGGCCTCATAAAAAGATTCAGAACCTCCCATCCTACGTTCTGCAGTCATAGGCTGGAAGAGATGGAGCTAACCTTAGAAGCCTTGTAGACTCCTAGCCTCTTGTAATTGGGACTAGTGAAAAGTTGGGAACAAGCTGAATGCCCAGCCACGGAAGCAGGTGACACAGTTCATAGCATGACTATGATGGGGCCATAAAAATGTCACCAATTTATAAGCTGAAAAGATAATTACAACATGTTATGAAGACAAGCACGTCATGGCATGGTATCCAAGAGGCCATTTTGAAAGTGTGTGCACATGCACACGCACATGCGTGTGTACACTTATGCTCATAAACACTTTCAAAAATTGGGCAGGCCACATGCTGACACATTAACAGTGGTTAATTCCAGGAAATGGAAAATGGTGGTTTTGTTTTTACCCATCAATATTTTCTAACTCTCTGAATTGGATTTCTAGTGACAGAGGGCCCATGTCCTGTCACCTCTTTGGCCCCTTGAGACCTTGCCCCATCTGGCAAATATGCACAGAACTGGGTCAGGCTGGGGATGGGTTCCAACTCTTGAACATAGCTGTGGTCACAGAGTTGATCAAGCAGTAATGAGGATGGGTCCTCTGTGCACCTAGCCCAGGGTGGTCTTCAGCATGAAGGATCTCAGGGTCTAGTTCGGGAGGTAAGATATTCATTCATTCATTCATTCTCCCGATAAGCTCTGAGCACCGCAGGGCGCTGTCCTAGGTGTCACCTTCACAGGAGTGAACAAACTTATTCTTGGGTTGCTGTGTACCACGGGCTGGGGTGTGGTATAAAGTGCTGTGAAGTTTGGAGGTGGACCAAGGGCATGACTAAGGGCATCTCAAAGGCCTTTGAGCTGGAATTTGAGCAGCAGCAAGACACAAGTGGTTGGGGCTGAGTGTGGCCCACCTACTGAGGGGAAAGCGGAGACCCCTTTGCAGGTGTACTGAAGACCTGCTTCTGAGACCGTGGAGCTGCTGGTGCGCGCCGTGGCCTGGGGAGGCGGTTTAATCCCTCTAAACTTTGCTTTTCCCCATCTGCAGAATTCAGATCATCTCATTCCTCCCTCCCCACCCTCTAGCCACCGCTGCCTCTTGTCAGGATGCTGTGAAGATAAAGGATCTTTAAGCCTCATCTGGAAACTCCTTGGCCTCCTGGGTTTATCGCTTGCTATTTCATTCTGCCAGCTTTGACATGTCTGATTTAAACTGCTTGAGTGACTTTAGCAGTTCATACAGGGGAGAGACGCAGCCTCTGCTGCCCTGCACCTGCGAGAACTATCACTGTCCTTTAGTTGGGAGGGTCAGAGAACGCCACAGACCTCGGGAGGCTAGTTCCACGTAGATGTGGAAAGAGTCTGCGATCCAGGTGGTGCTTTCCGGATTTGGAGTTTCAGGCACTCGCTCCAAGGCTGGGCGGCAGCTGGTCTTTGTGTCGTGCCTGTGGCAACAGCATTCCAAGGACACCTTCCTGCCCTCAGGAGCCCAGCCACTGTGCAGGCCACTGGCCTCCTTGGCTGAGGGACAGAGGAATCTTGGAGTCCAGCAGGGGAGGAACTCCCCAATTCAACCCCCTCTGGAGAAACTGAGGCTGGACTTTGTAGTCCCCAGTAGCAGAAGAGAAGATCACGTGGCTAAGCAGATCTCAGCCCCCATGTCTGAGGTGGGGGTGTCAGGAGGCCCTCAGCCCAGGCTCCAGCCTGGATTGAGTGGCTCGGTGAGATGCCCGTCATGATTACCTCCTGGGACGGAAGGTCACAGAAAGGAGACAGGGTTCTGGCCTTGGCTTTGCCCCCTGTGAAGCACATGGGCTTTATGATGCGGAACTGTCCTGTCCCCGTTCCTCAATGGCTTGGTGGTCTTGGTCACCAAGAATCTGAGGCTGTTTCCTTATCTGCAAGGTGGATCGCTGTGAGGAACCACCTAGAGAAGGACCTCGAATATGGGGTCCCCAAGGCTCCTCTTCACTGGGCCCATCTAGACAAGGAGCTCACTACCCTGAGCCTGGGTTCCCTTCTGTGTTCCATGGAGGCTAGTGCCTATGAAAGGACTTTACCTCTTAAAAGGCAAACACAGGGGGCTGGGGATGTAGCTCAGTTGGTAGAGTGCTTGCCTTGTAAGCTTAAGGCCCTGGGTTCAATCCCCAGCACTGAAAAAAATAAAAATAAAAAAGGCAATCACAGGGGATTTTCTGATTCTGAGAGACCAGGGCCAGGGGCATGTTTTCCGTCCCCCACCTCCGGTTGCTGGCTGTGCTGTTGAGGAAGGTGAAGAGATCAAGGAATTAGCACTTTTCTTCCCCACCATAATTGGGAGGAAAGATGGGCACCTGGCTTGAAAGAGCCAGGCAACCACTACCATAGGTAGCCCCTTCCTCAGACCTCCACACCCAGTGAGGCACAGGGAGGAGGCCAGCCAGGCCGCCGCCAGGAGTGTGATGTGATCTTCGCATCCAAATGAGCTCCAGAGCCGCTGAAGGGGGTGGATGGGTGCTAATGAGGATCCCCTTGCTTCTCCGAGGAAAGGGCTCTCGCCTTGCCTTCTGGAGACAGCCTTGTCTCTGCTGCTTTCCCTTCCAAGCCTCCCAGGTTTGCCTTGGACTCTGACCCCTACCTGTCCCCTCTTGCAGGGCTCATTCCTGTCTTCTCAGCTGTTAATAGTTCCTCCTTACCTGACAGGTAGTGACAATGCCACCATCTGCCCTGTAGCCATTCTTGCTGGGACCCAGCTCCAGACTTTAGAGTTCCTGTGTCCCACTGTGCGTGGCTGTGAACAGGGGCCCTGGCCTAACACACAGAGCCCTCCCTCAGGGAGCTGAGCAGCGGGGCACCCTGAGGTCTAAGGACTGGCGAACTCCCTCTGCAAGAGGTTTTGGCTGCCTGTTCCCATCGTCCTCTCTGATTAAGTCCACCCAGTGGCAGGGTGACCAAGGCAAAGCTGCTTCCTCCCACCAAGCCTCAGTGTCCTCAACTCTGAGGGTCCTCCCAACTCTGCAAGCCTGGGGAACTGCCCACGAGCATGCATGAGGACTTTGAGGAACTTTCTGGTTGGGTCTCTCAGACCCCAGGACCTGTGAAATGACTTTACCTCTTAAAAGGCAAACACAGGGGATTTTCTGATTCTCAGTGACCAGGCCAGGGGGATATTTTCCGTCCTCTTCCGGTTGCTGGCCCTGACCTCCGGTGGGTGGTGGTGAGGGACTGTAGCACTTCCAGGAGAGAAACCAGGGCTCAACCTCCTCCTCCTCACGTCAGCTGCCAGCTCAGGCTAATTGCTGGCCCAGCTCTGCGGGTGTGTCCCTGGGGACTTGGGTGGCACTCACAGTGCAGGCCCAGACTAATGACAGGGAGTGAGGAACGACCCTTGTGAAGGTCTCTTGCTGGAGCACTGGGCTGGCCGCCTGCACACAGGCGTCTTGTTGATTTGCCTCCCTGCAAGGTGGGCAGTGTGACTTCATTTCACAGGTGAGGAGCTCAGGCTCAGAGACCCTGCCTAAGGCAGCTTGGTCACTAGAAAAGCCACATGAAAGTCAGTCTCACCTGTAGGACTCCGGAGATGAGCTTGGCATCTTAACCACAACCCAGCCCCCACCTCTGCCTTAAGAAGGTGTGGTATTTGCTGGGAATGCAGGTTGCAAAAAAGTGTCCAGACAAAAAGGCACAGATTTGTTGTGTCCTGGAATCCAGAGTAGAACAAGGAGGCACAGAAGATTCTGGAACCAATTTGAGGACATTTCCAGGAAAGTCATTCTCTCAGGGTAGGTCAGAAGGAAATATCTATAATGGGAACTTACAGGGACCTGAGACCCTGTAATGCTGTCCTTTGCTGCCTGGCTTCTCTTGGAGAAAGTGCCTCTGGGCCGTGGAGGGGATGGTTCCTAGTTAGGTGTCCCAAGAGGAGCATCACTGTCGGTGGAAGCCAGACACCCTTTCTTTCCTTTCCTTTCCTTCCCTTCCCCTTCCCCCTTCCTTCCTTCCTTCCTTCCTTCCTTCCTTCCTTCCTTCCTTCCTTCCTTCCTTCCTTCCTTCCTTCCTTTCTTTATACTGGGATTGAATCCAGGGGCTCTTTACCCCTGAGCTACATCCCCAGTTCTTTTTATTTTTTATTTTGAGACAGGGTCTTGCTAAGTTGCTGCGGCTAGCCTTGAACTTGTGATCCTCCTGCCTCAGCCCCGTGTCACTGGGTTTACAGGTGTGAGCCACTGTGCCTGGGAAGCCAAACACTCTTGTTGGGCCCAGGAAACCCAGTAGACAGACTGTTTTCTTTTTCTCTTTCTCTCTCTCTCTCTCTCTCTCTCTCTCTCTCCCTTTCCTGGTTTTGGTGTTGGGGTTTTTAAAAATTGGGGGGGGGTATACCATGTGGGATGTGACCTGTAGACTGTTTTCTATCTCCCTTACCTTAAGGGACTGTTTGGAGGGCTCTCAGGCTGAAGGCAGGTGGCACCTGCCAGGCTGGAAGGACACGTGGGTGAGGGCATGACGGGCTGGGATCTGGACCAGCCTGCCTGGCTTCATTCATATGCTGGTGCTAGCACTCCCTGGCAGCGTTTCCTCGGGCAAGTTACTTAACCTTCTCTGTCTTTCATCTTACCTATAAGATGGAGATACTAACCGCGCTCACCTCATTCTGCTGCTGTGAGGAGTTGGTACCTAACTGACACCAGGAGCACTGCAAGCACTCACACATTACTTAAAACCACCACCACCAACAGCAAGCTTGACAGAGATCACAAAGCCCAGTCCCTGCAAACTCCCATTGGCACTGAGCCACCTGCCAATTCAGGGTTAGAGCCTTCGGGTCACTTTCTCCCCTCCCAGGCCCCCCCTGCCCTGTCCATCATGGATATTGTGTAGCATCCTCTGAGCTACATGGCAGCACACCCCAGCCCAGCTCTGCTGTGTGTCCTTGAGACAGATCTTTTCTAGCCTCAGTCTCCTCATCTGTAAAGTGGGTAGAATGCCATGGCTGTGGAGGATCAGGCATGGAAGTGCTTTGTACACTCGAGTGTGGGTGCACATATGAAAAACCATCCTGAGCTAGTGGCCTTCCCTTGCCCTCACCCCTGGGACAGTAGCAAGTAGCTACATCCAGTTACCAAGCCCAAAGTGGAGGTCAGTGCCTGTCTTCAAGTGGGCTCAATCTAGAGGGTAGAAGGCAGAGCCCACCCTGTTCCTGGGTGGTGGCGCCCCAGGCACTGCCCACCCCTCCCCACAGCACACAAGGCTCGGGAAAAGGAGGAGACTGCAGAAACTTTGCTGAAGCTCAGGGTCTCCGTGTGTCGGCCTGGAGTGGGGTGGGCAGGTCAGTCTCTGCTGAGAGTCCCTGGAGAGGCAGGGTGACCGGGGCTCCCAGGAGACTTGGCTAGCATTCTAGAGAGCAGTTAGGCATATACACACACAGCCTTTGATGGAGCAGTCAATTCTGCCCCTGGACATAGGTGCAAAGACATTCCCACACCAGTCCTTAAGGACAGATGGGCTCAGGCAAAGCAGAGAGGAATCGTGTGGGGGGCACACAGCATGTATGCTAAATAGCGGCCAAAGGTACGGGGCCCTGGGGCTGGACTGTACAACACGCAGCACCGCGACTATTACGCATGAACACCCTCCCTGGGGAAGGCCCAGGACTTCTTGGAGAAATGACTGACTCTGGGGCTGCGGCAGGAAAGGCTCACAGACTTGCTAGAAAATAAGGAAGTAGCTGGGTGTGGTGGCACACGCCTGTAGTCCTAGTGGCTCCAGAGGCTGAGGCAAGAGGATTACAAGTTCAAGGCCAACCTCAGCAATTTACTGAGGCCCTAAGCAACTTTGTGAGACCCTGTCTCAAAATTAAAAATAATAAAATAATAAGGGCTGGGGATGTAGCTCAGTGATACATTGTCCCTGGGTTAAATCCCCAGTATACCAAAAAAAAAAAAAAAAAAAGTAAGGAAGTATGTCCTCCAAATGCTGGAAGCATGTCAAAAGACACAGGAAGGGGCAGGATGTAGCTCAGTGGTAGACCATATGTCTGGCATGTGCAAGGCCCTGGATTTAATGCCTAGCACTGAAGGGGGGAAAAATTACATAGAACCAGGTTGAAGGGGTTCCCACTGGACAAATCTGGGACAATTTGAGCGCCAAATAAATGCTAATTAAATTGTAAATCACTAGGTACATAGGATTCCATATTGATAATAAATAGAGGAGGGAAGACTGGCTTACAGTAGAACATCAAGGCACTGATAGTGATGGAAAAATTGTAATTTTGCAAACACCATAAAGATCAGATTGGCAAGAATCAGCAGCGGATGCTAGATCCAGGGCAATGGAGGCTAAATGCTGGTGAGCAGCGGAGCGTTTACATGCTCTTGAAGTGTGTTCCTGCAGACTTCTTGTTAATTGGAGAGGAGAGGGGAAGGAGAAAACAACAGTAATTATGCAGTGGAGAGATCATATACCATGTGATGAGGGATCAAAATTCAAATTAAAGACGGACGTCGTGTGTCCCCCAATGTGATATCCCAGGGAGGACGTCCGCTGTGCAGTCCTTCAGGCTGAGGGTGCGTACGCCCCAGCTCACCATGACAAACACCAGATAAATGACTCTCCATCTTTCAGATTAGAAAACGAAGATACAGGGATGTAGTTAAATACAGGGAAGTAGTTGGTAAAGCCCGGGCTTCAGTTTGGTTTATTAATTTCCAAGTCTGTCCTGTGCTACAGCTGCCTCTTCGTTTAGAAATCAGTCTGTTGGACCTGGAATTAATTAGATCATTATACTTGTTACCAAGTGGCATTTTGGATGAGTATTGAGAAATGCCCTAGTATCTTTACATAAATTGAGTGGCTTGATTCGAAGCTTGATTTCCACTTGAGCAGTAACAGGAGATCAGTTTGTTTTGATTCCAGAGAACATTTCACCTCTGAAGGATAATCCACATGAACGGCTGGGACTTCCCGGAGAGTTTACCAGGCAGTGCAATAGGACGGGCAGTGTCCAGAGTCAAGAGTCCTGATAAAGTCAGGTTTTAACAGACCTCCCTTAAGGGAAGGCAAGGTGGACCTGACTCCTCCTCTGGGGACTCCTCAGGGGCATAACGAGCCAGATTATGTGGTAGAGAGTGGTGTTCTGATGGTTAATAAGAATTTCTACATGCATAGAGCAAATTATATTCTGTGCTTTTATAATCATGTCAAAAGGGACCCTAATGTTATGCATAGCTAAAAAGAACTAAAATTTTTTTTCACATGCAGCTTCCTTTTTCTTGTAAAAGTGTTCTTAACTTTATCCATATAATATTCTCAGAGATGTTGAGATATAATTTACTTTTTTTTTAGATGTTGATAGACCTTGATTTTATTCATTTATTTATATGTGGTGCTGAGGTTCGAACCCAGTGCCTCACACATGCCAGGCAAGTGCCCTACCACTGAGCCACAACCCCAACCCCCCCCCCCTTTTTGGTATTGGGGTGCTTTACCACTGAGCTGCATCCCCAGCCCTTTGTATTTTTTATTTTGAGACAAGGTCTTGCTAAGCTGCTGACCGTCTTGCTAAGATGCTGAGACTGGCCTTGAACTTGAGATTCTCCTGCCTCCGCTCCCAATGACTGATTGCTTGCATGCACCTGTTACGATAGAATTCACATGCCATACATTTCATACAGTTCAAGTGTACAGTTCAGTAGGCTTGGCATAGCACAGTGTTAATTTTTAAAATTGGGACACTAAAAAGAGCAGAATTTGCCATTTTAACCATTTTTAAGCTTGTCGCTCAGTGGCATTAATTTCATTCACAGTGTCTTGCAGTTATTACCACTGTCCATTTCCAAACTGTTCCATCACCTCAACAGAAACTGTAACCACTCCCCTTTGCTCCTTCTCCCGCCCACTGGTCACCTCAACTCTACTTTCTGATGAATTAAAATATGTGGATTCCTTATCAGTGGGGTCATATAGTATTTGTCCTTCTGCGACCGTCTTCTTTCATTAGCACAGCATTTTCAAGTTTCATCCATGTTAAAACCTGTATCAGAATTTCATTCCTTTTTATGACTGAGTAATATTCCACAACAAGCACATACCACATTCTGTTTCTCCATTTGGCTGTTGTGAGTAGTGCAGCTGTGAACTCTCACGGAGCAGCCTTTGAGGACCTCGTCTCACACTCTTCCAGTCCCACCTAAAAGTCAGATTGCTGGTTTATGTAGCAATCCTGGGTTTAACCTTCTTGAGAAACCCAGTCCTTGTTTGGAAGGCTGCTTCTCTCCATGGCCCCGCCCACAGGGCTGGCACCAGGTGCTGAGCCCCCATGGGCAGTGGGCACGGGAGAGCCACCCCTCACCACCGTGTGCTCCAGGTCTTGCCCCTCACCATCTCTCCCCTGCGTGCTTGCTCCCAGCCGCTCTGACGTGTGCCTCTCTCCCAGCAGATGTGCCTGTGGAGAAGCTGGCCGCCATGCCCACGCTGCGCAGCGTCAACCTCCGCTTCAACCCTCTGAGTGCCGAGGTGCGCGTCATCGCCCCGCCCCTCATCAAGTTTGATATGCTCATGTCTCCAGAGGGTGCACGGGCCCCTCCACCTTAGGCCACCTTCCTCGTTACCACCCAGCAAGGGACAGAGGCCACTGGCCTGGCACCCTAAAAGGAGGGAAGCCCATGGGCCCATGGGAGGCTAAGCTTGGGGGCTGGGTTGGGTGGGCCAAACAGTGTGGCGGGAGGGGGTGCAGCCAGTTCAGGATAGCTAGTTTAGAGCAGTAGAGGGCCCCAGAACGATGAGGAGGGGGAGGTAGGATGGGGGTGGAGCCAGGATAGTAGGCACGCAGGGGCTGTGCAAACCTGGGCAGATCCCCACCCTCTCTGAGCCTTGTTGCTTGGGAGGAGGGGTGGTGACAGAGGACTTCGGCCTCCTTTAGACTCTGGAGGTTTTAGCTTCAAATTACCAGGCACCCTCTGAGCCTGCAGATGAGCGTAAGCTGAGCATTCTGGGCCTCCACGGGCTTGAGGCCTTGTTTCTAGTGCTGAGAGCCAGTTGTTTCCCTGAGGGGAGAAGACAGCCCTCCACCTGCTGCTTCCTGAGAATTGAATCGGATAAAGCCTTTCACCATGCCCCGTCCTCCACCGTCTGGCTCCCTGGACTGGCAGGAGCCTGAACAGGAGTCCTGAGAGTGCTGTGGCCCCGTAGCAGGGCAAGAGTCTTCATGAAGATGCCCATGGACCCCCAAGGATGGAACCCTGGGAGCAAATCAGGACAGCTCTGTCCTCCTTGGTATGAAAAACTGAGTGGGTAGGAAGTTCTGGGCACTTTCCCAGGGAATGACTGTCCAGGTATACCTGGTCTTCACCCCCCAAGCTGCAGGACAGGGGGCCCAGGGACAGCAATGCCATTTGTGTCTGTGACTCTGGTCGGAGATAATTAGGTGACCATCCTCATCATGGTCTCCGTCTGGCAGCAGCCTGGCTTCCTTGTAATGGCCCCTGGGGGCAGAAGACACTGTGGATCACTGGATCCAAAGCCACCACCCTGATGACGTAGCCATTGCGAGGTCCTCAACCTAGAGTCTAGAACTTGGCCAGGTGGTACGGTGGACCAGCCATCCTGGCCGTCCGGGACTCAGGGTTTCCTAGGAGGTGGGGCATTCAGTGCTAAAACTGGGATGGTACCAGGCAGGTGGGGATAGTGGCCCCCACCAGGAGCAGCCTGGGCTCTCGCTTTCCTCTGAAGCCAGGGCTGTGGAACCCCTGACCTCTGACCCCCATGTGGCTGCATCTCACTTTGTCATGGGAGGAGCAAGTTGACTCAGGACTTCCCCAGAGCCCACCTGCTCTGTACCTTGATCTGGGTCTGTGGAGGCCCCTGAGGCCCCAGGCCCTGGGCAGAGCTGGGCCACTTTACCACACCTACAGGCAGGCTGCTCCGAGCCCTGACCACCGCTCAGAGTGGTAGCCTGTCTCAGAAGCCCCCCTCCTTCCCCACTTGCCTCTCTGCTCCCAGGTCTCCCGTTTCTTGGCAAGGAGCTGAACTTGTGGCCTGTCACTGAATGCTTAGTGTCCCAAGAGAGACCTGTGCATTCTGCTGATGTCTCTGGGCCTTCCTGTGCACTCTGGAAGAAGGTGTCAGGACGCGGAGGTCAAGGCGGGCTGTCCAGGGCTGCTGAGTTCAGCGGTCACACTGGCAGTCCAGGCTGGGCCGATGCTCCACCCTGTGTTCTGGAGCAGGGTTTCTCCTGGTGAAAGAGGCCTCTTCCCTGTGCACAGCCATCTCGTGGCAGAGGCTTGCACCGCTCTGAGAGCCAGCCTCAGCAGTGTTACCTCGGAGCTTGTTAGCAACACAGTCTTGGTGCACCCAGGCTTCCTGCATCAGAATCTGCATTTTAACAAGATCCCCAGCTGATTCCTAGAAGTATGTTATAGTTTGAGAAATGAGAGCCTAAGGGTGACCCTGGGCATGTCCTTGGATTGGAAGGCAAAGACTTTCTTGGTTCTCCCCCTGCCACCTCCAGGGATCTGAGTCTGAGCTCAGCCTCCTCCCATCCCAGCCCTGGGAGACCCATAGCCTCTTGGATCTTTCCAGAGTCTGTATGACACCCCTTTCAAAGGGAGTGACCACATGCATCAGGAGATGAGGGGAAGGTGTGCTTGGCCATCTGGATCCTGCCTCTGGTTCATCCCTGCATGCCAGGCTGCCTGCTCCAGGTCCTCACCTCTGGCCCTTTGAGAGGGCTGCTTCTGGAAGTTGCCTTCTACTCTGCTTGGACAGCACGCCCTTGCCTCTCTTGGAGAGCTTGGGCAGTCAGAGAAGCTCCCAAATCCAGGCTCACAGTGTGAGTGAGCCCTTAGCTTCAGTCTGCAATAAAGGGTGTGTCGGCTTCATCTGCCTCTGGTTGGTGTTTGATTCATTCTCCTCACACAGACCCCCAGGAGCCCAGGTGTCACCAGTCCACCTTCAGAGAGGAGCTGCTTCTCTTGTGAAAACACAAGGGAAAGGAAGCTAGGTGGGGGATACTCAGAATAGCCACGGTGTGGGGGTGGGAGGGGCAAGGCACAGTCGGGCAGAGTCGATGCCTGGCCTGAGGAAGGATAGAGAGATCTGCTGTCCCCAGTTTCGCCCTTATTGGTGCCAAACATTTCGCCTTTAGTAATTCATTCCTCTGGGTCCATGGTTCTCAAAGAAGGGTCTCTGGGCAGGCAGCAGAAGCCCACCAGGGAGGTGTTTAGAAACAGAAATCCTCAAGCCAGGCTTGGTGGTGCAGGCCTGTAATCCCAGCATCTAGGGAGGCTGAGGCAGGAGGATCGCAACTTAGAGACAATGGTGTGAGACCATCTCATAAAAAAGGTAGATGGGGGGGGCGTTGGGGATGTGCTCAGCACCTTTGGGTTCAATCCCCAGTACAAAGACTAATTTTTAAAAGATGAAAGAAATACAAATTCTCAGCCCCACACCAGACCTATACTCAGAAACACGGGGGTAAGGTGACTGAGGGTCTTGCTAAGTTGCTGAGGCTGGCCTCCTGCCTCAGCCTCCTCAGTTGCTGGGATTATAGGCATGTGACACTGTGCCCAACCAGGTTTTGTGTTTTAAATCTGAGACCAACTTGAGTTTGCCTGGAATTTTAGGCTAGACAGGTATCAGACAGTGTCTTGTGCATTGCAGATAGTAACTCATGTAGTTCCTGTAACAGTCCCAGCTAGCTTTGTGCTTTGGACAAATCCCTTTGCCTCAGGCCTTGTTTCCCATCTGTAAAACAAAATGGCTGCACTAGGACATCCCAAGGGCCTCTCTGCCGCTCATTGCTGTTTCTCATGTTCTGAGGGCCCTGCTTTCATTTCCACCTGTCCCCTGTGGATTAACCCTTCCCTACCCCAAAGATCAAAGAAAGGACTCCTGTGTGCTGTTTCCTGTCCAATCCTGGCTCACATAGGTCACCAGGTCAAGCTGTCCGTCTGACAGGGCTAGTCCTGTTGTCCCTCTCTCCCTGCCATCAGGGTGAGTTCCAGTGGCATAGTTTTTTCCCAGGGTGTCCCAGTGGGGCATGAGACTTCGGAGTCTGGTTTTAGCTAGGTCCTTCCATGCAGGGAGGAAGCCTGGATTGGGATTGGCTAAACCTCATGTGGCTTAGCAAGAGGGGATTTTGAGGCAAAGATCTGAAGAGTCTTGAGGTACAAACCCTCTTGGTGCTATTGGCATTCCTTTAAATGACTCTTCAGAAAGCTCCAGGAATGAACAGTAAAGTTGTTTACCACTTTTACTTGCCTGGCAAGAGTTTCCTGGAAGTACACTGAGGCTGATGAAGACGGCGGAGTACTGATGTTCACATGGACAGTAAGCTTGTGGGACCAAAAGTGTTGATTGTGAGTTTCCCTAAATACCATGTGGGACACTGGAACCCGGATTTGAAACTCCTCTACCTGAAATGTGCCTGTCCCTTCTCAGAAAGCCAGCCAGGGGAGCAGGGTACAGTTCTTGGCAGGGCGAGTTGGCAGCCACCCCAGAGAGCCCCAGGGGAGCTCTGGAGAGTTGCCAACACTAGGAAGGCTGGCCTGGGAGAAGAGCAGGGCTCTGGGCTGCTGGGCAGGAAAGCCCTCTGGCTCACGAGTAGCCAGACTCTGCTCTGACAGGGGTCTTAGGGCCTGGCAGCTGGGACCCATCCCTGAGAAAGGGGGGCCCTCATGGGGTGCCAAGTGTGTACTGACCTAGGCAGGCACTTGTACTTTTCTCATTTACTTTTAGCAATGCCCTTCTCGGTGCCTGCAGTGTAGATGAGGAGCCAGGCTGAGAGGATTAGCAAGGAGCAGAGCTTGGCTAGACTCAATGGCTTTGCTGCTGCAAGTCCAGGGCCTTTGCTGTGAGCTTCAGCCTCTGAGAGGCTGACTGGAACAGGATAAATGACAGATCACTTTCTCCAGCTGACACCTTCTTCTGTGATGGTTCTGTGGACAGTTCTCTCTGAGCCCCTTCTAAATTAATTTATAAATGGGCGCTAACACTGCCTGTGCCTAACGCCAGCCCCTCCTACTAGTTAACCAGCACATGTGGTAGGTAGGTGCATCAGCTGCATGCCCACCTCACACACCTGACGGCCTCCTCACAGCCGCCCACTCCCGCCCTTGGCGTGGTGACTTCAGCATCCAACCAAGACCTCGCCCCTCGTGCCAACGCAGAGGTGTGTGCTGCATAGCCCAGGAGGCTGATGGGAGATTTAGACCCACAGGGAATAAGAGATGACAGTTCTCCAGTTAGCCCTCTTCATAGTTCTGGGGTCCACGAACCCTCTGCCTTCAGCCTTCCAGGACAACTAATGAGGCCAGGTGCATGTGTGTCCAAATTCATAGCAGCCGAGGCAGCTGTGCACCTCATTCACTTCCTGTCGATGGAAAGCACTTAACTTAGGTGCTTTCCAGGGTGAGCTTGTGAGTCTACCTCAGTGTACAACTTGGGGGTTGTCATTCACAATGCCATCTCAAGCACTGGCACCATTTATGAGAACAGACCCCCTGAAGTTGTGCAAGGGGTAGCACTGCCTCTGTGGACCATTTATATGAGGATCAATCAGCTGGGGGCAGATTCCCAAGCTACCTGAGCCCTCAGAAGCCTGATTCTGGGAGTAGGGCCACACCTCTGCCCCTGCAAGAGTTCCTGTGCACCTTCACAAAGCATGCAGAGGATCATTCTAGATCATCAGCTCCAAGTCCTGAATGACTCTCCCTCTGCTTCAGTGCTGAAGCATCACAGTGGCTTTCCAGGGTTGCTGTCATCTGCCCCCTGTTACTTCTCTGGTCTCTTGCCCGACATGGAAGACACACCAGCTCCGAGCCATTCTCCCGACACCCAGGTACACTCATGCCTCAGGGGCTTTGCGTTGGATTCCCCTTCCCCACAGCCCCATGGCCAGCTCCCTTATTTCCTTCAAGTTTTGCTCAAAGCAAGACCTCCCATAGCCACCCCACTGCAGGCTCTCCAGTCCTCCCAGCACCTCTGTCTCCTGCAACCGCTCACCTTTGTCTTCGCCCGCAATGCTTACTACCTGATAGACTCCATACTTGTGTTCTCAGCCACTTAGTGTCTGTTTAATCTTTGTCTGTCTTGGTCTCTCCTGTATCTCCAATACTTGAGCAATGCTGACACATAGTAGCTACACAATGTCTATGTACTGATTGACTGAAGGAGTGAATGAGTGAGTCTTCACACTGATGTCTAAAGATCTCTGCTTCTGAGAGAATTGCCTCCTGGCAGGTAACTATCAGCTCAAGTTCTGATCCCACACTAAATACCTGAACTTTCCACCAAAGGACTGAAAGACAGTGGGGAAAATCTTTACTTTGGTCTCCCCAGACCCTTGCAAGTCTTGGTATTGTGGCCGGGGCTTTTCCTAAGTGGAGTGGCCAGGAGCCAGTAGGTATGACCTGAGAGAGGACAAATAATTGGGGATTATCCTGCCCTCTGGCCTTGTGGCCTGAAATCCCACCATTATGAGATTGCTGTTTTTGGTCAAGCATTTCAGCCCCTGTCAGGACTGACACAAAGATTCTAGAGACAGCTTTAGGAGTTTGAACCAGACCCTTGCTACTCAAAGTGATCCTTTGACCATCAGCATCGGTAGCATCTAGGGGTATGTTTGAAATGGACAGTCTTGGCTGGGGGTATGGCTCAGTGTAGAGTGGACACAGCGTGCTGGCCCTGGGTTCAATCCCTAGTACCTAAAAAAAAAAAAAAAAAAAAGAGCCTAGGAACCTGCCCTTTAGCAAGACCTACATATTGTTAATGGACAGGCACAATCAACTTTGGGGTCATCTTTTCTCCTGAACACAAATCCACAAGTTGACATGAAACTTCACGAAGTCTGTGCCTTTAATTAATCATAACAAATGAAATAGCAATGGTACATTGTCATGGGCAGGCCTGTTAAACTGTGCTTCCTGCATGCAGTCAACGTCCGGGCCTCCTTTTCTAGGTTGGGCGGCAGATTTCCCCAGGAGAGTGGCTTTTGAGTGTTAACATTCCTAGGACCAAATTTATCAGCTGCTCAGGGTTTCTGTTAGAGAAAGACTGGAGCCACCCAGAGGTTGCTGAGAAGGGAGAGAACCAGAGGTACAGCAAGGAGCAGAGGAGGCGGAAAGCAGGCAACATAAAAACACACACTAGCAGCTCACCCTGCGTCTGTGCTAAGTGCTCTCCATTGACATGCTCTTTTCATCCCCACAGGGAAGGGAGGTCGCTGCCATTTTTGTTTCCATTGCCCAGATGAAGAGACAGCCTTGGAGGAGGTGGAGTGCTTGGCCAAAGTCAGATATTAATAGGTGGGTTGGGTGGGAGGTAATATGTTCAAACCCAGGCCTTTTGACCAGAGTCCTGGTCTCTTAGAATCAGTGTACAAGGTCCAGGCAGTGGCCCCCTGAAGACCCCACCTAAGCTGGAGGAGGCCTTTGGGCTGTGACCAGCCATCCCAGAGAGTGGCCTACCTCGTCCTTAGAGGCTTCTCCACCATCCCTAGAGATATGTATATCCTGACACACTGACCTGGATCCTTCTAGTGCCCACCTCAGAAGCTCTGTAACCAACCAGAATGTAAATCCCAGCCAGAGAGGTGGACTTCCTCAGGGCATCCCCCAGTCCCTCAGGGTCTTTCCTCTTCCCTCCTCAGGAAGACTCCTTACAGCTGAGTTCTTCAGAGGAGAAGGTAGGACTGAGAGTGAGAGCACTTGTTCCACTTTATAGATGGGAACATCAAGTTCCTGAGGGCCTATTCCAGAATGTTCCAGAGGGCAAATGGAGTGACTTGCCCAAGCGTGCTGGGAGTTGGTGGCCAGACAATGGTCCAGGTTTCCTGGCTCCCTGCCTTCCTGTGGCCCTCCCTGAGTCCTGGTGTTTGGGAGCACCCTACTTGGCACTTTTGGCCTGTCCTCCATGGCGAATGCCACCTGGCTGTGCCGAGGGAGTGAGTCAGCCATTAATGCCCTTGCTGTCATTTAAAACTGCAGATAATGACTCTAACCTGCTTCCTTGGGGACAGCTCACTAATAAGCATTTTAAGACATTTGGAAGAAATGCTTCCCAGAAGCTGCTTCAGAGGAGCCTCCCAGGAAAGAGACCCTACTCCTGCCTGGGCCGTAATCTTCAGATGGATGCCCTCCCACCCCAGCATCAAAGAGACGCTACAGGCAGTGTGCTGTGAATCTGATTCCCAGGGACCACCACCCCAAGACCTCCTTCCACTTCCTAGAGATTTTAAGCCATTTCAAAGTGGCAGCTACCCCAGTGGACTTCTGTACCCCACAGGCCTGTGTGCACTTCCAGTCAGAGTGGAGACTGTCTCCCATCGGAGATGTGTGGCATCCCGCTGCAGGGGAGCTATCCCACAGGGCACTCTTTGGCTTCATGCCAACTCTTTCTGGCCACCTCCCAACTCTCTCAGGCACCTCAGAACAAGCCTCTGGCTCTGCTCAGAGAGGGAGCGTGAGGCCCGCACAGGCCTTCCACATTCCATCAACTCCCGGTAAGGGCCTGCGATCAGGAGGAATGCTGGGATGGCACACTGCAGTGAGAGGGGCCTCTGCTCTTGGAGGTGCTATGAACTAATGTTTATGTCCCTCCAAAGCTGGTATGTTGAAGCCCTACCACCCTCCAGGTGACTGTATTTGTCGATAGGACCTGAAGGAAGTAATTAAGAATAAATGAGTTTTTAAGGGTGGGAATTCTGATTCCCTGGGATTAGTATGCTTATAAAAGACACCAGAGAGTGTCTCCCTCATGCACACACAGTGAGGACAGGCCACGGGAGGACACAGCAAGAGGCAGTGTCTGCAAGTCAGGATAAGAGCCTGCACCAGAAAACAAATGAACTGGAACCTTTATCTTGGACTTACCATCTTCCAGAACTGTGTGAAATACATTCAATCGTTAAGCCACCTGGCCTGGGATATTTTGTTACAGCAGCCGTAAGAGATGAATACAAAGGAAAACAGCCATGGACCCTCTGGGGAGGCAGGCACAGGAAGAGAAATGACTACTGAATGTGGCAGACAGAAGTTCTCATGCTCTGCCACATGTTGGAAGCAACTGGAGATCTTCACACACTTTCTGAACTGGTCCCCACCCCAGAATTTTGGATTGAACTGACTCAGGCTGTGACTTGATCATGGGGATGTGAGTGTTAAAATCTCCCTGGTGATTATAAACTGCAGCAAAGTCTGGGAGCCACCAGCCTAAGAGCTGTTCTAAAAACATGGGAGCAGAGAGCAGAGGATGGGAAAGGGGACCAACTGATGGGCAGGTGAGAGGGGTGGACAGGAGTACCCAGGCAGAGGGCACAAGACAGGACACAGGAAGAGAGATGCTCATGGAAGAGTCTGGTGTCTGGCGATGGAGGGAGAAGCAGTAGGATCTGAAGGTGCACAGGACCAGGTCATGAGCGTGTTGGGGAGGTCAGCATTAAAGCAGGAAGCACCTGGAAGCCCACAGAGGACTGTGAGCAGGAGAGGGACACAACATTTGGGAGGATTACTGGGGATGGTGTGGTGTATAGATCACAGGAAAAGCAAGCCTTCATTCACTCAGTCTTTCTTCATGTCTCCCACACTTGACCACGCGGGGGAAAAAGCCAAGAAGGGTTGTGGCAGTGATTCTCTCCCTCACCAACATGTTAGAATCACCTGGGGAGCTTTGAAAGCACAGGCCCTATTCATCAGTGAGGGATACCATTCGATTGGACTGAACCCATTGGATCAAGTGAGATTCAATTTGTCTGCACAAGAGGCTCAGCACTGGTAATTTTTTAAACACTTCCCCCATGGGATTCTAACGTATGAGCCAGGATTGGGAACCACTGGTCTCTAGAGATTTGAGAGGTTTCAAAAGGGAACAGATCCCTGACCCCCAGTTAGAGAAAGGAGTGAACCATTCACTTTATTTCATCTGCCTAGAATCTGGGATCTTCATTCACATGACAAAAATCTATGGTGGCACCTGCTGGGTGCCTGGCAGGGGCTGGAGATAGTGGGAGGGAGATGACAGGCAATTAGGGACTATATTCATTGAGCATCTTCAGTGTGCCGGGCAGAAATTCTTACATCCTCACATTTACTCCCCTCAAAATCATCTTAAAAATGCAGAAACTGAGACTCAGGTGCAGGTAAGACCCTTGCCCAGGGGTAAACATCTGGCAAGTGCTTAATTCCAAGGGCTGCTTAATTCCAAAACCATGGGTCATCTCCAGACACGTTGTTCCCTTTGTCGGGGGAGCGCTCAGAGATGGGGCTCTGCCACCTGCCCCTTAAGGTCCTCCTGTGTGTCCACAGCAACCTCTCATCCATCACCTTCTTAGGAGGACCCAGGATCCTGGACACCAGAGTAGGTGGCTGGGGCCAGGCTGGAAAGGGGCAAGGAGTGGGGCGAGGAGGGGACGTGCGGGACTGGGAGAGGGAGTTATTGGGCTTGGCTGCCCGGGCTGCGGTAGGCAGTGTCCCGTACTTTGGAGTGGTGCTTGGTCCCTGCAGTGAGAGTTCCGTGGGGGAAGAGGGGCCGGGGCGCCCTCGCTCGGCCGGCACAGGTGCGCCGGGTGCCATGGCGACGGCGCCGCGCGAACCCCCGCCCCCCACCTCAGCCCCACTTGCGTCTGGCCCCGGAGGCGTGGGGTGGTAGGCGGCGGAGTCCGGCGGGCAGCCGCGCTGAGCGGCAGCCTCAGCCCCGGCCCCAGGGGAGCGAGACCTGGGGGCTGCGAGCGCCCCCTGCCCGCCTCGGACCAGACCCGACCCGCGCTGCACGGAGAGGCAGCGCGAAGGACTGGACAACGAGTTTCTGCAGAGACCCTCTGCCCCTGCAGGCTCCTCGCTCCATCAGAGACTGTCCCGGAGCAGGCAAGAGTGGGCAGCATGGAGGGTGAGTGACCCCGGGGCTGGGGGGGTGGGGCACTGACTCATGGGTAGGGGGCAAGGGAGTTGGGGAGCTCATCACCCATGGCTGTTCAGAACCAGACAGTGTGACACTGTGTGTGACAGAGATTGGGAGAGAGAAAGATCTGGAAGTGCCTCTGTGTCCATGATGTTTGTGCATATGTGAGAGCGAAGAGAGAGGGAGAGATATGGGGGGGGGGGGGCTGTGTTTATGGTGTGTGTGTGTGTGTGTGTGTGTGTGCACCCGCGCAGGCGCACACACCCATGCCTAAGCAAAGGTTCATTTGAGACCACGTGAGGACAGCTTGGCTATTAGCTTTAGGGAATTGTCACCAACTTTGCCTGCTTGCAGGGGTGGAGGTAGTGGGAGAGACCGTATTCTAGAGGAGATGGCCACCATGCAGAGAGAATTTTTCTTCCTGGGGGAAGGACCTAATCTCCAGGACTTTAAGGGATAATGGCCCAAGACACAGGCAGCTGACTCCAATTTACCAGGGGGTCCAGACCCCCCCTCAGCCCATGTGGACATGGGGAACTGCATTTAGGCTAAGAAACTGGAGGACTGGACACTGGTCCACTGACTCACAGGGTAGGGTGTCTCTGAGATGCTGCATGAACCTTCCTGTGCCACTGGTTAGCCATCTGTTGCCTGGAGGAACTTACATTCAGCTGGCTTCACAGGGGGACTGTGAGGATAAAATAGACAAGACGTGTTGTACAAATTCATGCCAATAAGAGAAGCCTCTGCAAGAGGAACAAAATTGTGACATTCCAATAAGTAATTGGAAATGCTGCTGTCAAGAGTGAGAAGAGGGTTTTATAAAAAATCCTGTGAGGCTGCACTTGCAGCTTTCCAATGAGCTAGGATTTGAAGAGTACACCCCATAGATGCAATGAGGACACATGCCCAAGATGAATTTGGAAGACTGGCAGTCTGTAAGAATAATGTCAGCAAAGTGCTGAAGCCCCCAGTGAACAGAAACTGGGGAAAATGGGCAAGGACAGAGCAAAGAGCTTTGGAAGTCTAAGCAAGGACAAGAAGGAATCTGCATGGGGCTAGGGGTTACAGGTCAGGCCGGTTTTTTCATCACATTGGAAAATGAAGAGGATGAGGGGAAAATTGAAACCTAAGATCAATCAATGATGGGAAGAAGGCCCTGCGCCACCTACAATGAGTTCACCCCTCAAAACCCAGACACATGACATCCCTGAGAGCCAGAGGTGTTTGCCGATGTAATCTTTGCCTTAGAGGAAATTACAGAGAATGAAAGAAGTGCCAGAAAACTGAAGATGGGCAAATGTCCTTGATTTCTAAAACAAAGGGAAAAGAGAATATTTTTTGAAAACCTCTAATCTGCTAAGATTAATACTGGCCTCTATTAAATTTCCAGAGATAATGATTGGACACAGAGTGAACACTTAGGAGACAATAAAGCAATTGTACGTCTCAGAATTTTTTCAAAGGGAGCCACCCTCATGCTTGCCAATATGTATGCCTGAGTGTGTTCCCCATAGTGCAAAATTGGAAGCCAACTAAATGTCTGTAAATTAAATAGGTTAAAGAGGAGGCACTTCCATGATGGCTTACATTAAAGCTGTGCTTGGGATTTTATTTAATGACATGGAAATATGGTCATTGCCTACTAGAATCAGATTATGTCATGTGAGTTCATGTGATGTACATATGAGTCATAAAAATGTAGATTTTAGAACACATGTACAGTCCCCTTTATGCAAAATTACATAGGTTTATTTTTGGAGAGAATACTTTATATTGGAGAGAATACTTTATATTGCATATAAATTTACAAAATTTTATGTGCAAAGAGCTAGTCACTAACACATGCATTTGGACTCTCCTGCTTCTAAAAACACCCTTGGGTTGGGGATAGGGCTCAGTGGCAGTCTGCTTGCCTAGCACATGTGAAGCACTGGGTTCAATCCTCTGCACCACATTAAAAATAAATAAATATTGGGGGCTGGAGTGGTAGTCAGTGCTGGGCACTTGCCTAGCATGTGTGAGGCACCACATAAAAGTAAATAAATAAAATAAAGGTATTGTGTTCATCTACAACTAAAAAAATCAAAAAGAAATAAATATGTAAAATAAAGTTATTTTAAAAATACCCTAAGAAAAGAACTTGGATATAGGGGGTTCATTTGGAAGCTGATGTGGGGAAGCAGAAGTGAGGGAATGGGGAGAGTGAGAAAGGAAGAAAGCAGGAGACAGCTGCATTAGGGCTGGGGTGCAGCTCAGCAGATGGGCGCTTATCTAGTGCATGTGAAGCCCTGGGTTCAATCCCAAGTGCAGAAAAATAAATAAAATACAATAAAGGAAGGAAAGAAATGGGTGCACTCATGAACTAATTTTAACTGTGGCAGCTGGGGGCTCCATCTTTGAGATGGGACTTTGAGAAAAGTACAGGATGCACTGGCAATTTACCCCACATGAAATGGGTGTTTCCTGCTGTTAGTCCCTCTTGGTCAGTTGAGGATCACCCTGCTCCTACAGTTCTGGGTCATTCATATTTGTGGCTTTAGAAAAATATAGCAGAGAGACCCCTGGATGCAGGCTTGATAGGGCATTGGCAGGGCAAGGAAGAGTCCACCCCAGCTGAAATCTTGGTACCAAGAGGATGTGGCACCAAGTGTCACAAACGCAGCTGCCACACAGGTTACCTCTGGGTGTAAGGCTTCAGGAATGTTTACTGTCTCTTTTATTGTGCTCAGTACTGTTTTATAACAAGCACATCATTTTAAATAAAGAGGAAACAGAACCCAACATTTTCCGAGCTGGGAATGTAAGTCAGTGGTGGAGCACTTGCCTCGCAGGCAGGAGACCTGGGTTCAATGCCCAGCACTGAAGGAAAGGAAAACAACTTCTTTTCAAAAAGAAAGAAAATAATATAGTGCTCATTAGTAGCCTATATACATGCTCTATGAGATCAAATTGGATGAAACCCTCCAAGTTTCCTCTTCCAGACTGTGTTTCTGAGAGGTAAAAAGATGAACTGCAGCAGGGCAACAGGATGCTGCAAGGATCTGTCATGCAAACCCTGTGACTGATGGAACCGTGACAGGGACGTTGGAGGACTGACAATGGGGGTTTCATTAAAGGCTTGGCAGCAATCTCTGGGTCCCTTAGAAGAAAAATAAGAGGCATGTTTTATCAAATCTGCAGCTAGGAGATGCAGCTCCCACAGGGCAACAGATTCAAGATGTAAGGTTGTCGCAGTATATTGGAATGCTGGATTGAGAGCAAGAAAATGAACTATAAATGTACAAAATGTACATGAAAATGTTGAGTCCTGAACGTAGATCCCAAAAGCCAAGGGCATACGTTTACCATGAGGGATATCTGACTTGTGATCTTGAGAAAAATTACTAAGGAAGGGGATCAAAATGGGTTGATGATGGGCTTGGGAGGCTGGGGCAGGAGGATCACAAGTTTAAAGCCAGCCTCAGCAACTTAGTGAGGCCCTAAGCAGCTTAGTGAGACCTGTCTCTAAATAAAATATTAAAAAGGGCTGGGGATGTGGCTCAGTGGTTAAGTGCCCCTGAGTTCAATCCTCAGTACCAAAAAGAAAGAAAGGGATGGATGACAAGATGGGCCTGGAGACCCTCTTGCTGGAGACCATGGGCTGTCAGGGTGGGACGGTAGGCTGTGGGGAATGGTGCTGGGGACAGGGGCCCCCTGTTGTTCTGTGTAGCTCCAGGGAGCAGAACCAGGAATGGAGGTGCAGTAAGACAATTCAGCTCAACACCAGGAAGAACTTCCCATCACTTGGATCTGGCCTAGAATCTGTCTTCTCACCAATTCTCATTATCCAGTGTAAAAGAGGTCTGATTACTGACTGGGGGGCAGAGGAGAAATTCTTGGGGGCTGTACCAGCAGTGTGGCTGGATGGATGTCTGACAGTCCAGAAGCCTTCTCCCCACCCTTGGAGACAGACACTGCAGCCTGCTGAGGCCCCTACAGAGTAGCTGAGATCCACTCCCTAGTCCCATCCCATCCTGACCCCAATGGAGTGGCTTCCTCCGAAACCCTGGTGGCCCCCACAGCTGCCTACTCCACCTGAGAGCGCTGTGACTGAGAGAGGCCCAGAGGCTGGGAGGAGGTGCCCCCACACTGGCCCCAGGCAACCATACCTATCGGGAGCAGACCACACTTGGGAAGGGGGCCCTGGAGAGAGGAGAAGCCTGCTGGTCTCCCTCCAGCACAGCACACAGCAGCAGCCTGGAGGTCCAGGTGAGATCTGCTTTCCATGAACCTCGGAAATGCTGCTGCTAGAGTCCCTGTGCCCTCCCCTTTTCCACCATGCACTTCATCACCCTGGAGCTGACTATCCAGCCTGGGAGGCGAGCAAGGAGACAGCATTGTCCCTATTTAGGAGATGATAAAATGGAGGCCCAGCAGGTACCGCTTGCCCAGGCTTGATCTATAGTTGCTCTGCTGACTCTTTCTGCTGAAATGACCCAGATTCTGGGGACACTCCAGGACTGCAGCCTCCACAGAGTCCAGCCAGGCAGCTCTGTCCAGAAGACCTGCACCTTCCTGTCTGGCTTGGAGTGGGGAATGGGAGGGGCATGCTCTGCTGCTGGGGAAGCAGAGGCCAGGTATGTGTAGTTCCAGTTCTTACTGGGGCCATGGGCTATGGGATGACAATGTCCTGCTTTTAGCAGTGAGTTGAGGAGACACAGAATATTTCAGCTCAATCACTGAATCATTGTGTGGCCCATTCTTCCACAACGATGCCAGGCACTTACAACCAGGCCTGTGTAAACAGCTCTCGACCCTGATTTTATACATGAGGAAACAGAGGCATAATTAATTTCTACCAGTTCTGCCTAAGATACAATAAGAGAAACATAAGAGAAAGAAATTCTGTGTCCTCCTCAAAAGCCTTTTGCTGCTCTCTCATTAATAACTCAAACTGCATCAAGAACTTTGCATTTTCTGATTTAAGTTTTGACTCCTTTTGAAATGCAAATGGCCAAAAGATACACAGCACTGTGAGCTGTTGTGAATCATCCCCCCCATCCCCACCGCTGGAGAAAACATTCAAAGCAAAAGAGGTCCAACTGGGTGTCCTTTAGCCAAGATGAGATACAAACTCCTGATTGACAGGAGCTGCATGCAAGGAGGACTGGCTTCCCAAGGGAAAAGTCACAATGCTAGAAAAAACAGCAGTGGATACAGTGAGCCAAATCTCCAGCGTTCACTGCTTCCTGAAAGTGCGTGTCAGACATCGAGTACTCTTTTTAGGAGAGGATCCAACGCTGTCCTGTGGACAGGGATCATTTCACAGTGTATCAAGAGAAAGCCCTGGTGAAGCCTTGAGTTTGGTGACCTCCAAAATGTTACCCCCCACCCCAAACCTTAGGTCTTGGTGACAGGGAGAGACCATACAATTCAGTCATTTCATATCTGACTGTACATGGACATCACTAGGGGAGAATTTTAAAAATACCAATAATTAAACACCAATTCAAGAAATTCTGATTTATTCCCGGTGGGTGTGGGGTGGGGAAGGAATCTGCATTGTGAAATTCCAGGTGATTACGATAGGAATCAGGGCTGAGAACCACTAACTTAGAGTTTTCTCCCATTTATCAGAGTTTCTTTCTGATTAGATAATTCAAATGCAAGTTAGGAGAAAGGAAACTAAAAATCACTTGATGAAACACCCCTCTGAACAAACACTTAATTTTTTAAAATTCATCTGCAGTCCACACACACACACTTTTACACGGAACAAGGACTTTCAATGCATGTATACACTATTTTGTAACCATTACAACCCACCATCAACATTTTCCCTGGCGTCTCTAGACCTCCTTGGGATAAATCTCTACATGCGGAATGACCGGGTCTGGGAGCAGGTCCCTTGCTGAGGCGCTGGAGAGATGTGCCTCCGCTGTGGAGGCTCAGCTGGCCGGTGTTCCCCCGCAGGGCACCGCCACTCTCCAGCCCTCCCTGAGCCCTCTTCATCTTTGCCAGTCTGATTGATGAAAAGGTTACCCTGATGTTCTTTTTAAAATGGCATTTCTTACATTACCCATGAACTTTTGGTTTCATGCGGTTATTATCCAGGTGTCCTATTTTGTGCTTTTGCCCTTGGCAGCCCCTAGCGTGGTGTTCTTCAGCGCACCCAGTGCCAGGGTTCAGGGGCAGGCTCTCAGGAGGTGGTGAAAAGGTGAACCCCGTCTTTGGTCTGTAGCTGAGCTCCCATGCGTTACCAGGACTAACCAGCAGGTGGCAGCAATGATGACATTCTGAGCGTGAGGGCTGTGAGCTCAGGGACACACCCTCACTGGTTCTGGACTAAGCTCCTTTATTTGGGAGTTGCTTTCTCTCACACACATCCTTCGGGCTTGTAAGGAGGCCCAAACTAAGTATTATACAAAGAGTATACTCACAGCCATTGTGTCATGGAACACTCTCAGGACTGCTGATCTGTAGTGAGTGCCTGGTGGGCTCCACGCTGTTACCCCTTTGTTCGGGGTTAACATACCTTCATTTTAACCATGAAAAATCTGGTTTCCAGAGATGTGTCACAACCTACCCTAGGTCCTAGTCAGGAAATGTTTGTATTTCTATTCTATTCTATTTCTATTCTATTCTATTGTATTTCTATTCTAAAGATGAGACTGAGTTCCCCCAGAGGTGAGGAGGCAGGAAGGACTGCAATTCCCCCACGTGTGTAGGGTTCACTGTCAGAAGTGTTGGTCCAAGTCCTTCGGTTCTGTGGTTCTCAAAATTGATGCATGCATCTGAATCACCTGGGGGATTCTTTTTAAAATTTCCTTTTTTTTTTTTTTTGTAGTAATGGAACCCAGGGCCTTGTTCATGGTAGGCAAGCACTCTACCACCCAGCACATCCAGCCAAAGTTTTAAAATTTAAAACACAGATAACTGAGCCCCAGGCCTCTGGGTTTCTGGTTCCCTAGGTCAAGAATGAAACCAAGAACTTCTGTTTCTAACAAGTCCCTGGTGGTACTGATGCTGCTGGTTGGGGGCCACACTTTGAGAACCCCTGTGACCTGACTCCCCAGATCCACCCTTCAGTGGTCCAGAGCTTGCTCTCTAAGATCATCAGAGTGCCCTGGAGACAACTATCATAACATCCTGAGATCTCCAGGAAGCTCCGCCTGTAGGGGAATGGCTTAATTGGGTTCAGTGGATGGAAATTTCACAGAATGTAACCACAGGGCACCTGTCAGATCCCAGGAAGGACAAGTCCAGGGTGTTAATGAGCTTCTGGCTACTGGAACAGAGCTCAAGTGAGGTGGAGGCAGGCAGGGTCTTGCCAGGAGTAGGAAAATGAATCAATGTGCAGTGCTTGAGAATGAATCAATGTGCAGTGCTGGAAGCTGGGCTAAGCCTAGGGACAGATGTCCAAGCTCAGCGAAGACACTGGAGATGGCCAGGATTGCTCCCAGACACTTCCCAGCAACAGACTTTGAAAAATGAGCTCACTTGAGAACCAAAGGAAGCTGCAGGGAGAAGCAGACAGACTGGAGTCTAGACTGAAAGGTTCTGGTCATTTCCTCTACCTATCCACACCCACAGATTTTCCCTAGTCATGGGGACTGATTCAGGGCTGATTTTGAGGCCCAGCAGGGTGAGCTGCCTAGGAAGGGTCCCCAAAGGCCTCTCCTGGGTTCTTTCTGGAGGGACCTGGAGAAGGCCTTCCAATGCAGCATTGCCTGCTTCAGGCAGGACCCTGTCCCTTGATGTCAGGCTCCACCCTTTCTTCCCTTTCTGCTTTCTATAAATATTTATTCATTCCATTATTGTCAATTGTTTATTGAACTACTGACTATGGTGGGGCACTCACAAAATACCAGGGACACTGTCACCAAAACAGGAAGGTGTCTGTTCTCCAGAAGCTGACTTTTATGTATGGGCAAAAAGACAATAGTCCTGAAAACAAACAAAGAAAAAACTATTGAAGAACATAAACGGCATACTGCGAGTGAATAGTGGGCACCTGCTTCAAGTAGACTAATCAGGTGGGACTTCTCTGGGAACACAATATTTAAGCTGAAAGCTGAAGAAGAGGAAGAACAAAGGCCCTGGGGCTGGAAAGAGCAAGAGTGTGCTGGAGCCTGGAGGAAGTCAAGGGGCAGAGCGAATGGGCAAAAGGGAGTGTGGCCACACCTGAGATGTCAACAGCAATTAGACCACGCAGGGTGTTGGAGGCCATGGTGAAGAGTGCAGGTCATATTTAAAATGCAGTTAGGGATCTTAGGTGATGCTCACTAGTGACTGCGGAAAATATGAAGTGAAAAGCTGAGGGGGAATTTGACAATGGAGGATTAGGCTGACATCTCCTGAACCCACTGATGAAGCTCAGCATCACCAAGGGAGAGACCAACAGATGTAATCCGTTTAAGCCTCCAGATCTAACTCCTGATTACAGAAAATACAGGTTCAGAAAGCGGAGCGTGTAAAGTGTCATCATGAGGGAACAATCAGCAAAAGCCTGTCTGCAAGAAACTGCAGATCTCATCTTTATGACCAGTAAATTGCAGAAGGGAAAAGAGAGGGGGGAATCTGTAAATGGAAAGAGACTTAGGAGGCTATCAACCAAGTACAATATGAGGACAGTGGTAGATTTTATAATAATGGACCTTAATGAATCACCCTTTCAGATCTAAACCCTTTCACAATGTAATGTTGATTATTCCTACCAAGAGAGTAGGAACGGTTTCTCCACTGGCTTGAATTTGGACTGCCCTTGAAATTTGCTTTGGCCAATAGAATGTGGCACAAGTGATATGAACATTCCAGACTAAGGCTTCTCTGTTTGTTTTCTTGGACTCCTGAGAGCACCCTTCTCTGAAGAAGCCCAATCTAACCTCTTGGAGGATGAGAAATCATGTGGAGGACTGAGACTCCCCAGCCCATAACCAGCACTAACTGCTAACCCCGTGAGGGAGGTCATCCTGGACCCTCCAGCCCCACTTAAGCTATTCAATCTCTGCAGCTTGTGTGAGAGACCCCAACAGAGACCTGCAGAAGAACTCCCAGATGCCAAGCCAAGGAGCCATACCACTAAATGTGAGGGTGGATTGCCACATAATAATAGGTAATAGAAACAGAAATCTTGTTTGGACCCTCACACTATTTAAAAAATTATGACTCAATTAGGGAATTTTGAATGTTGGACACTAGATATTTGATAATATCATTATGTGATTTGCAAGGTTTGATAATGGTATGACAATGGCTTTCAAAGAATTTTTTTTTAGGGGCCTTGTTTTTCAGAAACTGAAATGTTTGTGGATGAAAAGGAATGATGTCTGGTACGTACTTCAAAATCATCCTCAAAGAGTGCTAAAGTGCTAAAGTTACAGAAGGCAGTATGGATAAAGCAAGGTTGTCTTTGATCATGACTGAAAGTAGATGATGTGCACACAGGAGTTCTTTATACTATTCTCTCTTGTAATGGCTCATTAAACTTTGTATTCTAGTATCTGTTCACTATAATAGTTTCTCTTGTACATGTTTGACATTTTCTATAATAAAGATGTTTCAGTGCAATTGGAAATCCTAAAAGGCCTAAACGGGGCGGTGTCATCTCCTCTCACCATGCAATGGAACTTTCTGGCTTCTTTAGCTCCACCCCCACCAGAGGGTCCCCTGTGACCCTCTAGTCCCTGTAGCCCTGATGGTGCCAGCTCATTGTCCCTGTTCTCCCAGGTGTCTGTAGCTCCCAGGTCCCAAACCTCCAGGGGCCTCCTGGCCAGTGGCTGGGCTCTAGTTGTGACAGGAAGAGAGTCCTCAGAGACTCTCCATCCCCTGGAATGGACCACATTCAGTCCCAGAGGAAGACAGGAGGAGAGTTTGTGAGACAACATCATGAGTCACCATAGCTAATGACTTCCCAGAAGATACGGGGTTGGACACTGAGCTGCTCCCTTCAGAACATGGCTGAGGAGACACATGCTTAAGCCAGGTCAGCAGTCAGAAACACAAACACTCTGCTATGTATCACTGTGGGACTGGCAACACTGGATGCTCTTCCCACCTACACGCCTGTTGGTACAATGAGAAGGAACAGTGCCACTACAGCCTGGCAAGTGCTAAAGTCACAGAAGAGAATGTCTAAATCCATTTTCTGTTGCTATAACAAAATACCCAAAATAAAGTAATGTATAAAGAATAGAGGTTTTTAACTCATGGTTCTAGAGGCTGGGAAGTCTAAGAGCATAGGACCAGCATGTGATAAGGCCTTCTTGCTGCAACATAACAGGGTGAGGGCATCATATGGTAAGACACAGCAAGTTTACTAGCTCAGGTCTCTTCTTGTACAGCCATGAATTCCATCAGGGGGACCCCACTAGAGAATTCATCTAATTCTAATTACCTCCCACAGGCTCCACCTCCAAACACCACTAACATGTGGTGTGGTGGATTTAGATTCCAACACGGGGCTTGGAGGAAACACTCATACCACATCAGGAGTCAGCCAACAGGACTGAGCTGTACTCTTAGGGGAAAACAACACAAACAACAAACAGTTGCCGGCAGGAATGGGGCAGGCAGGAGGGAGTCAGGGGACTAATACCTGGACCTCTCTCTCCTCCTGCCCCTCCATCTCCTTCAGCATTTGCCACTGACTGAATCCCGCCAGAAGCCAGAGGGCAAGGGAACCTGGGTGATGCAATCCTTAGAAGTCAGAGTCCTTCTGAGTCACAGAGCAAAGCCCAGAAGAGTGGAGCCTCCATAGGGGTGGGGAGGAGGTTGGTGGAGAATAACCAATAGTGGGGAATAAGTTTTGGGCAAGAAAGTTGAGATCAGGGTTTGAGTAACAGTGTGTTGGAAGCCGCGGATCAGATGCATCCTGCTGCCATTGGTGTTGAGCACATGATCAGGGCCCTGGGGCATGCCCAGGGTGACGCACACAGGCCACTGCTCATCCATAAAGTGGGGTTCCTCTCTTTAGCCTGACTCATTTGCTCCTTTGGTCCTAGGGGAGCCCTCCCAATCTCCCAATGGCAGCTGGCTCCCAAGTCAGAATGGGAGTGAAGTGGAGGTCACCCCGGCTGCAAACCTCACCTTCTCCTCCTACTACCAGCACTCCTCACCGGTGGCCGCCATGTTCATCGTGGCCTACGTGCTCATCTTCCTCCTCTGCATGGTGGGCAACGCCCTGGTCTGCTTCATCGTTCTCAAGAACAGACACATGCGCACGGTCACCAACATGTTCATCCTCAACCTAGCCGTTAGTGACCTGCTGGTGGGCATCTTCTGCATGCCCACCACCCTTGTGGACAACCTCATCACTGGTAAGTGTGGGCAAGGGAAAGCAGGAGTGTCCCCTGCCCCCCACCTTCTGCCCTTCAGCTAAAGCCTGAAACAAAAGCGTGGAAGACAGATCACTGCTGGGCTGGCCTCTTGTCTAAGATGCCATTGTCTCAAATTCTCAAGATGGTCTTGTGGCTGAGGGATTAGACTAGAAATAATAGATACGATGAATTAATCAGTTTTTCTTTGTGCCAGGCTTATGTTACATATGCTTCCTGCATTATCTTAATTAATCCCCACAGCAATTCAACGAAGCGTGCTTTATGATTATCCTCATTTTATGGATGGAGAAGCATGACCAGAGTAGTTAAGTGACTGGTTTGTAGTTACACAATTAATAAGTGTCACGGCCCACCTCCTCACGGCCCCCATGTAGCTCCCATGTAGTTCAGAAATGGAACTAGTGGGAAGAAAAGGTGGGGGAGCAGGTTTCCTCTGAATAAGGACCTAACGTTTTGCTTATCTCGGTGGTTCTCCCCAGAAGCTGGTCCTGCCCCGCAGGCAATGAACTCCCTGTTGCTGGGAGTGTCTAGGGACTGGCCAGGCACTTCGCAGGGATTTGTAGAAGGTATTTAAGCAGAACTCGACCATCTGACCTCTAAATTCTTGCCTGTGCGTCTTGCAGATGTCTGAAAGCACCCCCCAACACACACACACATACTCCCTCTTGTGATTGACTCGTCTCGTTTTAGAATCGGTTCCTTGGGACTCCTTGTGGGGAGGGATTGCTTTCCAGAGCTGTGGCGACCCCTGCAGGTCTGAGCATGAAGATGCTTGAGCTCGGCGCTCCCAGGAGCTCAGGTTCCAGATTCCGGTTTGGAGTGACAGCACAGAGATAACCGCAGCTTGAGTTTCTGTGGCTTCTGAGCCCCAAGAAGTGGAGCCACGGCAGAGTCCTGGTTCTGCCTGGTGGAACCTTTACTCACTGCTAATTCCCAGATTCCTTCAGGGATGCCGAACATACACACCCGTGTGCTCATGCGCACCTGTGCGCGCACTTACACCCATAAACACACACCCGCCAGCAGCGACAGAGCGAGGCTACCAGTTGGTCAAGCTGGTGTCTGTCAGTCCTTTTCGCACAACTAAATTTAAAAAATTGCTAGAATAAGCCAAACATTCCCACAGTTCAATGGCAGAAGCTACCAAAGGTAACCAGTGAAAAAAATCTCCCTTCCACCCCCTTCCTCCAGCCCGCAGCTCCTCTCTTGGGAGGAAGTTGCCAGTTTCTTGAGTCTCTTTCCAAAAATATTATATGTGACTACGAGTAAATTAAAGAAATGAAGCTGGGCATGGTGGAGCACGCCTGTAACCCCAGTTACTCCGGAGGCTGAGGCAGGAGGATTGCAAGTTCAATCCCGGCCTGGGCAACTTAGTGACACCCTGTCTCAAAAAATAAGAAGGGATGGGGCTGTAGCTCAGAGTGCCCCTGGGTTCAATCCCCAGTGCTGAAGAAAAAAGAAAGGGTGTTTCCCTTCAGTTTTATGCCTTTTTCCCCCACCTCTGCTTCATACTGTATCTTGTATGTTGTAAATGAGAACCATTAAACCAATTTACATGCGAATATTTCATATTAATAGAGTCTCTTATTCTTTTTTCAGCTGCTAAGATTTGCATGGTATGGCTGTAGCACAATTTATTTATTTTTATTTTTATTT
>JAJEJO010000688.1:159128-224488 GCA_020662805.1 Glaucomys volans | reverse complement strand
CTGGGTTCAATCCCCAGTACCAAAAAAAAAAAAAAAAAAAACCCAGAAAAATTCCATCAGCCCAAGAAGCGCCGGGTATTCCTTTGTATTTGGCCCCTCTCTTTATTCCCTGGAACCACAATCAGTTTTCTGTAGGGACAGAAAATACAGTTTGGCCTTTGCAAGGATGTCATATAAATAAAATCATACCGTACATAAGCTTTCGAATTTTGTGGGCTTTTGTTTTGTTTTCCTTTTATTTTTTATTTATGTATTTTTATTTGTTTGTTTTTTGGTGCGGGGATTGAACTGAGAGGGGCTTAACCACTGAGCCACATCCCCAGCCCTTATTTATTTTTTATTTAGAGACAGGATCTCACTGAGTTGCTCAGCACCTCACTTTTGCTGAAGCTGGCTTTGAACTCACGATCCTCCTGCCTCAGCCTCCTGAGTTGCTGGGATTACAGGTGTGTGCCACTGCACCTGTCTGTTTTCCTTTTATTTTGGAATAACTTTAGACTTAAAGAGAAAATTTGCAAAATTAGTACAGAGTGTTCCCATGTGCCCCTGATCCACCTTTTATTTAGGATCTGTAATATCCTAAATAACCATAGTATAGTGATCAAAACTAGGAAACAAACATTGATATACTATTAATTGATCTGTAGATTTTACTTGATTTCACTAGTTTTCCCACAAATGTCCTTTTCTAGGGGTTTGAGCCATAATCTTGAACCCATAATCCTGAATGTTGGAATCCCCCAAAATCAAAATTTCTAAAGTTGAAATTCATCAAGATCAAAATCTGGAAAATCTAATTCTAATGGCAGTCACAAGGGTGTAATAATTTTGAGCAGATGAGTCATATAAAGAAGTCGATCAAAAAGAGAAACATATAAACATATCACCAAGATTGGTAATTACGTGCACCCAGCTTTATAACTGCAGTCATTTGAAATACCATGATGGTTGACCTAAGTATTTTGACAAGATTGATCCAAAACTATGATGGGTCACCAGTACACATGCAGCTATCCAAAGAGATTTTGAGGAATTTTATCTTTCACAAATGCAGATGTACAAACAGGACATCTTATCATCTATTGAGGATATTGCAAAGTTTTTATGTACATGGGTGATGCTTAGACACAAAGCTAATGCAGTATACTCTTTTGGAGTCAAATTTGCAAACAATGCTCAAGACAAAGCAGAACTCTCTAAGTCTATATACCATTTATACCTCCAGTATTGCAAATGATGAGAAGAAGAAATACACAGCACCGTGAATAGTAAAGAATAATGCTGATAATGTTAAATAGTGGGTGAAATATTAAGAAAAAAAAGAAAAGAAATAGAAATTCAATATAGCTGGGTGTGGTGCTGCATGCTTGTTAATCCCAGGGACTCAGGAGGCTGAGGCAGGAGAATCTCAAGTTGGCCAGCCTGGGAAACTTAGTGAATCCCGACCATCAAATAAAAAATAAAAAGGTCCGGAGATGTACAGTGTTAGAGCACCCCTGGGTTCAGTCCCTAGTACTGCAAATAATAATAATAATAATAACTAAAAGTCAACATGAAAAAGTGTATTGCAGAGATAGATTATGGGCAATTATAGATTGTGGGAGGGAGCAAGTTCCTAAGAGCTCATTGACCTTCGTGATCATTAATTACATTACTGTATTTTGAAGTCTTGCATCACAATGAATAGCTGCTTGGTTGTTTGTTTTTGTGGGTTTTTTTTTTTTTTTTTTTTTTTTTTGCTATTTGTTGTTGTTGTTGTTGTTGTTTTAAGGACAAGGCTCTCCTTGGAGAATGCATTTGCATTCATTTCCTACGTGGCAGATCTTCCCCATCTCGTCGTCTTGGACTCACATTCCTTTCCTCTGGAAACACACTCACAGACATACCCAAAATAATGCTTGACCAGGTGTGTGAGTACTCATGTGCCTGACATGACACAGTATCCTGCAGACAGCTGACAATACTTCATCCCTTCCCTGGAATTCTGCTTTCCACCTCTCTTCTAGAGCCTTTTCTTGATTGGGAATTGTGGTTTTCAATTTTGGTTTTCAGGATTTCAACATGGCTTTTAATCTTTCATAAATCTGATTTTCGGGATTTTGGTCTTCATGATGTTATGCTGCTCAGGATTACAATCAGCACCACGGTTCTAGCCCAGGATCCAACCTGGTATTGCACATTGCATTTGTGTTCCTAGTTTCCTCCAACTTGTTGAAGGTACTTGGCCTTTGTTATCATAACCATGACCTATTGGAAGAGTACTGATAAGGCTTTGTATGTGTATGTGGTCCTGGGGATTGAACTCAGGGGCACTCCACCACTGAGCTACATCCCTGGCCTTTTTATTTTATTTTTTCATTGAGACAGGGTCTCACCAAGTTGCTTAGGGGCCTCACTAAGTTGCTGAGATTGTCCTTGAACTTGCAATCTTCCTGTCTCAGCCTCTCCCAAGTTGCTGAGATTACATGCATGCACCACTGTGTCTGGCCTGATCAGTTTTTTGCAGAATGTTGTGCAATTTGGGTTGGCCTGATGTTTTCCCATAATTAGATCCAGTTTATGCATTTTTGGCAAGAATGTCACAGAAAACATGCTGAGAAGGCACATGTTTATTAGTGGTGGTGTTTGATTACTTGGTTAACGTGGTGTCTCTCAGGTTTTTCAACTGTAAAGTAATTATTTTTTCCCTGAATGGTTAATCTTATAGGGAGGACTTCGAGACTATACAAAGGTCCTATTTCTCATGATACATTTATCCACTGATTTTAGCATGCCATGGTGGTGCCTGCTGGCAGCAATTATTGCTGTCATGTTTCCTTGGCAGTGTTCTAACACTCCTTCTACAGTTACTAATTGCAATTCTATTTAGGGTTTCAATCCAATACTACCATTATGTATTTTGTTGCTTAAATTGTGCCATTTTTGGCAATGGGGAGCCATTTCCAGTTGACTTCTGTGTCTTTCCAACCTGCTGCCATGCTTTTTTGAGTATTTCCTTGCTTTCTAACACCACAAAATGTTCCAGGGTCATCTGGCATTTCCCTTGCATCAGCCCTGAAATTAAACCTTTCCACCAGGAACCCTTTTTCCTTTGATTGGAAAATAGTATTTAGAGACCAAGACATGGGATGTAGGAGTTCTTATTGCTTCTGGGGTGTCACAGCTTCTAGGCCTTCTCAAGGGACAGAGCTAGGAAATACATGTATACTATCAGAGTTATATAGTTACATATAGCACATGTGTGCATGCACGCGCACACACACACACACACACACACAATTTTTGGTACCAAGGACCAAACCCAGGGGCAATTTACCACTAAGCTACATTGACTGTCCTTTTTATTTTTTATTTTGAGATAGGGTCTCACAAAGTTGCTGAGGCTGACCTTGAACTTGTGATCCTCCTGCCTAGCCTCCAGGGTCACTGGGATTATAGGCATGTGCCACTGCTCCCAACTCTTTATTTCTATATCCAGTCATAATCTATATTTTTAAAAAATCCTGAGTTCATAGTGATATTTTTTATTCTAATCTAATAAGATTCATTTTAAAACTTTCCCCTTTCCTTATCTGCAACTTCCTTCTCAGAATGTGACAATTCTAGCCCCATTTACCCAAACTAATGTGTGTGTGTGTGTGTGTGTGTGTTAGTTTCAGTGACTTAGGTTTCCCCTTTTTCCTATAATTAGATCCAGTTTATCCTTTTTTGTCAGGAATATCATGAATTTATTAATGAGAGTATGGGAATTTGTATTCAGTTCATTTCTTCTTTAGTCTTGTAGTTAACAGTCAAAATACTGATTTACAAAGCCCCTTAGGTTCATGTGGTTCTTCCTCACCCTCTTAAGTGTGATTAATTATTCATTTGCAAGGCAATTAATTTTATTTGTTATTGCTTGTATTCTACTTTGGGCCTCCCACACCCCGCCACATCCTGATAGGTTTTAATTATTACTTTTTTTGAATATGTGAAGTATTTGTCATGGTTCCCAAAAGCCAGAATCATACAAAGAGAAACTCAGAAGCATCACTCCCAGTCATCTCAAGTACCCCAGTCCCAACACCCAGTCCCAACATCCAGGCCTGAACCTTGCCACTAATCCATAGTGACTAGAGTCAGAGAGACTGTAGGTTAACCTCCTGCTCAATTTTTCCATCTGTAAATGGGGCGTGACAATAGGGTTGTTATGAGGGAGGAATGGCCTAGAACCTGGGGCAGGACTATGGGAGCAGACAATCGGGGCAGGGCTTGAGGAGAGAAGTCACTGACCCACACAAAGGCCATCTCCAACAGGCAGAACTGTGCGTGTTGACGCGGGCTGCCTGGTTCCTCAGTCCTGAAGTGGGCAAGCCAAGGCCAGATGAGCTCCAGCAGGACAAGGAGGAAAGATCCCAGCCTCAGCTGGTCCTGGCTGCGACTCCTGGCCTGTGGGCCTCTTTCACCCTGGGGGGACTCTGTCGTTGCAGGATGGCCCTTTGACAATGCCACATGCAAGATGAGCGGCTTGGTGCAGGGTATGTCTGTGTCGGCTTCCGTCTTCACGCTGGTGGCCATCGCCGTGGAAAGGTGAGAGTCAACCCTGGTGACTGGGGCTGGCATGAAGAGGAGCCTCTGCCTGCAGCGCTGGCCTGGCTGGAAGGCCCAGGCCACTTGTTGTGGGGGGGACTGAATCCTGAGCTCTGAAGAGGAGGATTGTAGGGCCAGTTGCCCTCCAGACCTGGCTACCTGCTGAGGATACCACCATCCCCTTCTGGAAGGCCTGGAGAGAGCTCCTGAGGAGGCTCAATAGGAATTCTGGGTCTGTGAGGTGCATTGGGAATCCTCCCTGCCCTTAGTCTGAACCAGGGGAGCCAGAGCTAAGGGAGCCAGCTCATGGGTGGGCTCCATGTGGTTGGGGTCCTCTCCAACCCCTCACTCTTCCCCACCCCCTACTTGTCAGTCCCTGGCAGTCCAGGTCTTACCCAATCCCCAGCCCCAACCCATCTTCACCACTTCTGGTCTTTCAGCCTCAGATTCCATCAGACTCTTTGGATAGCATGGTTCTGTGAATGTGGCCAGAGGTGTGGAAGGAGCCTGGCTCAGGGAGGCTTTGAAACAGCTCTGAGCCCACAAGTCTTCCCCATTCCACCGGAGGTGTCTTCCCACTCAGCATCTGCAGTGCTGGAAGGGCTCCTTTGGGTGCTTTCCCCAGGGAATGGCGGGCAGGCGGATGAGCTGGAGGTGGTTTTCTCGCTCATCAGCGCCTTGCTGTGAGATATTGGGTACTTCAATCAATCTGAGTCTCTGTAGTCTCACCATTTTCAGACAATGCCTGCCTGAAAAGCTTAGGCACAGCTTCTGGCTCACAGTCCAAAGGTCAGCTGTGGACATTATTTCTTCAGTACACCCTCACATTCCTCTTTGTTCTCTCTTCAATACTAAAACTCAGTCCTGCCCTTTCTAGAATTTAGTGATCTCATCTTCTCTCCATTTCTGCCCCCATTAAACCTATTTTTTATAACCCAGTGAGGAAGGCAGCTGGGCTGGGTGTGGTGGTGCACACCTGGAATCCCAGCGGCTCAAGATGCTGAGGCAGAAGGATTGTTTGAGGCCAGTCTCAGCAACTTAGCAAGGCCCTAAGCAACTTAGTGAGACCCTGTCTCTAAATAAAAAGTAAAAAGGACTGGGAATGTGGCTCAGTGGTTAGGCACCCCTGGATTCAATCCAAAGTTTAAAATAAAGTAGGCAGCTGGTTCCTCTTTCCACAAAGCCACTAACTAGCTGGGTGAGAGTGGGAAGTCCCTCCCTTCCACCAGCCTTTATGTTCTTATCATTGTTGGGTGACATGGGCATGTGCAATGTCTCCCAGTGGTGTTTGCAGTATTCTTCAAGTGCCACCTCCTCCAGGAAGACTTCTTGGACTATCCCAGGATTCTCCTCCACCTCTTAAGTATATGCTTTAAGAAATCTTTGTTCTCTGGAGACTTCATGAGTGTGATGCTGAGAAGCTAGTGGGTCAAGGTCATGCAGGTTGAGTCAGGCGCAGGGAGAGGGAAAAGGTATTGTGAGGCCGGGACAGGGGGATAGGCAGGAGGACAGGACACAGGTAGTGAAATGGAAAGGGCAGTTGGCTGGAAATCAGTTCCACACCTGTGTTCAAGCTCAGGCTCTGTCCCTAAGGGGCCAGTGACCTCTGAGAAAGTCTCTTCCCCTATTTGGACCAGGTTCCCCCTCCATGAAACAAGCTGGCAGGACATACCCCAGGTGTCTGTTTTCTGGCACCAGCAGATGAGGGAAGACTTCCTGGGAAGGAGCCCCTCCTTTGTCTCACAGTCAAGCATTCAGAACATCTCCAGGAGGGTGGTGATCTCACTCCATCTTCATAGATGATACCTCGGAGTAGGTATCATTGGCCCCATTAGGCAGATAAAGACACTGAGGCCTGGAAAGATTTTTTTTTCAGTAATTGGCCCTACAGGTAATTCCATGCATTTATCTAAACACACTCTAGAAGTACTGGGATAAAGGTAAGGCACCTGCCCTCAGTGTGGTTGAACAATGGCCTTTGAACCACACCACAGGAGGCACAGCAGTACCTCTTCCACCTCCAGCAGCAGTTCTCGAACCTGGCTATAAATTGGAATCGCCCAGCAGCCTAAAAACAAAACAAAACAAAGCAAGCAAGCAAGCTAGCTGCTAGCTAAAACCCCTTCCCAGCTTCCCAGACTAACTACATTGGGATCTTTGACTAGAAAAAAATAGGCAGAGTTTTGTGTGGGTGGGTGGGTGCATACCTTTTAAATACTTCAGAAAATTCTAACTTACAACAAGGGTCTACAGCTACTGGTTATGTGGTTTAGTGAAGCAAGATAAATCTGGGTTCAAAGGTGGTCCCTGCTACTTGCTGGCTGTGTGACCCTGAGCCCAGTTGCTTGACCCCTCTGAGTTCAGTTTCCTGATCTGTAAATTAAGGGTGTGATAACAATTGCTGCTGAAAGATTCTAATGAGGAAATAAATGGTGCAGACGAGTCCTTGTGTGGTGGAGGCAGTGATGAAGGGACACTGGCGGAGATGACAGAGGGACGGGCTGCCACACATGCTCCACATCTGACCTCCCAGGGTTTTCTGGGAAACCCGTAGCAGCTAAAAATTGTATTTGTCGATACACCCGATCAGCCTTCTCGAGGGCAGGATGCACTCCTCAGACTGATTGCTCCTCAGGCTGCCAGCTAATCAGTTTACCCCAGAATGCAGGGGCAGGAGTCATTGTTCCCAGGCCGCGGTCCCCCTCCTCCCTCTCTCAATAAATCTTGTCTTGGAGAGCCTCCTTCCCAGGTGAGAAGCCAACTTGCTTGCAAGCTCACCTAATTACTGTCTGAGCTGTCCTCTGAGCTGCTTTGGGTGCCATGGGGGAATGTCAGGTGCCCACGTCCCACCAGCCATTAAGGAGGTTGGCCCTCCTCCCTGGGCGGGGACCCTCCCAGAGCCCTGCCTCTCTTCCCCCACTCCGGCCGCAGGTTCCGCTGCATCGTGCATCCTTTCCGGGAGAAGCTGACCCTGCGGAAGGCGCTGGTGACCATCGCCGTCATCTGGGCCCTGGCGTTGCTCATCATGTGTCCCTCGGCCGTCACGCTGACCGTCACGCGCGAGGAGCACCACTTCATGGTGGACGCCCGCAACCGCTCCTACCCGCTCTACTCGTGCTGGGAGGCCTGGCCGGACAAGGGCATGCGCAAGGTCTATACCGCCGTGCTCTTCGCGCACATCTACCTGGCGCCGCTGGCGCTCATCGTGGTCATGTACGCCCGCATCGCCCGCAAGCTCTGCAAGGCCTCGGGCCCGGCCCGCGACAACCCGGAGGCGGCGGCCGAGGGCGGGCGCGCGGCGCGGCGCAAGGCCCGGGTGGTGCACATGCTGGTCATGGTGGCGCTGTTCTTCACGCTGTCCTGGCTGCCGCTCTGGGCGCTGCTGCTGCTGATCGACTACGGGCAGCTCAGCGAGCCGCAGCTGCACCTGCTGTCGGTCTACGCCTTCCCCTTCGCGCACTGGCTGGCCTTCTTCAACAGCAGCGCCAACCCCATCATCTACGGCTACTTCAACGAGAACTTCCGCCGCGGCTTCCAGGCCGCCTTCCGCGCCCGGCTCTGCCCGCTGCAGTGGGGCGGCCACCAAGGGACCTATTCGGAGCGGCCCGGCTGGCTCCTGCGCAGGAGGGTCTTGGTGGAGGTGCAGCCCAGCGACTCGGGCCTGCCATCTGAGTCAGGCCCCAGCAGTGGGGCTCCCAGGTCTGGCCGCCTACCGCAGCGGAATGGGCGGGTCGCCCACCAGGGCTTACCTGGGGAAGGGCCTGGCTGCTCCCATCTGCCCCTCACCGTACCAGCATGGAACATCTGAGGTGGTCCTGAAAGGGCAGGCGCCTGCCTGCGGCCCCAACTCCACATGCCATACCTGGACCCTTGGCAGCTTGAAGTCGAGTTAGAAGAGGGTGCCAAAAGGCCTCCTCAAAAACAAGGCAACGGGCCACTGCTTCTGATGTCCTCCACCCTCAGATGGCAGGGAAGAGGAAGAAACCAGGGTTCCCCCAGCGCATTCTTTGTGGTAGACTGGACATCCATCATCTCCTTGAATTCTCAACACTTTGGAAATGGGCTTTCTTAAGCCCCTTTTCTTCTACAGATACAGAAACTGAGGCCCAGAGAGGAGGTGTCTAGCCCAAGGTCTCTCAGCTGGAAATCTCACTTGAACCTGCCCAAATGGTTTTTGCCATCTCCAGCTGTCTCCAAAAGGACCCATAAGGTGGAGCGCAGGGAAGTGTAAGTCCTAACTAACTTGGCAGCTGAGAGGAGACAGGAAGCCAAGTCTGCTTGTGCTTTGATGCTCTGAATCCTGTCCTTAAGTTCTCTCTGTTCTGTTGCTGAGACCACTTCCTTTGGCCCCTTTCTGGGAGAACATGGTGTGCCTCACTTGCCAGCTCCAATGTGTTGGTTTGTCTTGTTCCAAGAAGGGTCCAGGGCCATTCTTTTTCAGGACGTCATAACTGAGAGCCTCAGAAGGATCCTTGGGGGCCTGCTTGTTACAGGGCACTTTAGACCTGAGCCTAGAGAAAGGAGGAGGGGTCCATCTTCCACCTCCATCGCCCAGACCCCACAGACCTTACAGTGCAGCAGCTGTGAGGCCACATGGAGGTGTGTTTATTTACTACTGGACAAAGGGGGAGGGAGAGTACATCCTGCTTTCCACCCTTGGAAACCCACGTGCAGCCTCCATGTGCAAAGCTCCAAGGCCTCTCCTCCCTTGTACTGGGAGGAAGAAGTTGGCCAACTGACTCTGCAACCAGGTTGCCCTCTGGGCACTCCTGAAGGACAAACACTAACCCCTCCCCAGCATGGACAGCACGGAGCCTCAAGAGTGGGAACCAGGAGATCCCATGTTCTCTTCTGTTCTCGCCCCATGTGCCTGTGTCTCCTCAAGAGTGAGGCTTCTCTCCCGTAGGTGGGAGGAACTGGTTTGCCTCCAGTGGTTCTTGCACAGTTCCGAAAATCTGCAGTTGATGGAACAGTTCCCTCTCAACCCCATTATTGCTCTTGCTAGAAACTAAGTGAATGAAAAGGAAACATTTTGAGAGGTCAGGACCCTGAGGTTCTGATTGTTTCCTTAATCAACACACAATGACTTAACCCTGTTTATTCCATTCTAAGCACTAGGATCTGGGGCAGAAAAAAATGCCCATAGTTATACTTGTCCAAACATGTCTCCAGACACTGATTATGTTATTTCATTCATACAAAGGAGGTTGGAGATACTGACATTTTAAAAGTGAGGCTCTAAACGGCCCAGGTCACAGGGTCACAGAGGGGCAGGATTTATGTGAGGATGTCTTCTGACTGTTCTTCCTATACTGCATCCTGCCTTTCAGGGAAGGAGGGCATGGTAGGAAGGAGAGCTGGAAATTCCCCAAAGACTTTGTGCCTAACCGTGAAACAGAAGGCCCCTGGAGTAGGATCCTGGTGTCCAAGATGTTGGGTTGGGAAATGAATCTATTGTGTTTGCTCTTGTAATTTCCGGCCTGAGTTGCTCTGTGTGTATTATCTATAAACCATGTGCTGAGCAGGCTGCCAAGATCCCTCATGACCCTGTCCCGTTCCAAAAGTCTGGGAATGATGGAGGAGGGTCTTGGGATGTGCCATCTTGCTCCTCAGTGGCCTTAGTGGGTGCCTTGCATGATCTTCATTTCTGGTGCCATATCTGTGTCACATAACACGTAGGCCAGGGAGTTGCTGGCTGTTTACGTGAAGAATTCTGACTCCAGGCTCTAAAAATAGACCAAACAAAGGGCCATCTCAAACCCCAAATGGCTGTGCCTGTGGCTGGCTGGGAGCTATTTGCAGACACTGCTCTTGGGTATTTCTTCTTTAGTATGGCCTCCTCCAGCACAAAATATCTCTTTCATATGTGTGCATGAGAAAGAAAGGGAGAGAGGGAGAGAGAGGAAGGGAGGAAGAGAGGGAGGAGAAAACAGAGAGAGACCACGAGACAGACACCAAGGCACTCAAAAACCAACCTTTCCACTACGGCCCCTTCGCTTTATTCCCTCTAAAGATGCCATGCTTTGAGAGGTGGTGACTGTCAGCAAAACAAAACAAACAAAATTCCTGCCACAGGGCATATATTTTGCTGTTATTTTTTATTTAAAAAAATCAGAGGCTGCCCATTCAGAGACTTGATCTGAACGATGACACACCCTGAATCTTTGGTGACGCCGGGAAGCCTTGTCAGTGCGGGGAGCATCTTCGTTTCTTTGTGAATGTGGTGAAGTATACACAACATAAATATTTCCATTTTAAAGTGTACAGTTCAGCAGCACTGAGTACATTCACGCTGTCCCATAACTATTACCACTGCCCATTTCCAGAATTCATCATCCCGACTCTCGAATCAACTCCCCACGCCCCTCCTCCAGCCCCTAAAAACGCCATTCTACTTTCTGCCCCTGAATTTCATTATTCCAGGTACCTCATCCAAGTGGACTTATCCAGTATTTACCCTTTATGACTGATTTCTTTCTTTCAACATGTTATTCTCAAGGTTCATCCGTGTTGTAGCATGTGTCAGAATCTCCCTCCTTTGTAAAAAAATCTTTTAGCTGTAGAAGGACACAATACCTTTATTTTATTTATTTATTTTTATGTGGTGCTGAGGATCAAACCCAGTGCCTCACATGGGCCAAGCAGGCGCTCTACCACTGAGCCCCAGCCCAGCCCTTCTTTCCTTCCTTTTTTGCAGCTGGGGGTTGAGCCTGGGGCCTCACACAGGCTCGGCCAGTGCTCTACCCTGAGCCCCACCCACCCTTCCTTTCTTTAGAAAGGCTTCCTAATCTCCTCCTGTAGCTATATTCTACATTTTGGGGACCCATTCACCTATCAGTGGCCATTTGCTGTCCCAGCGTTTGGCTGTGGCGAATGTATGGAGCTTTTAGACAAGGAGAGCACTTCCTGGGCTGGCGCTGCGGCTCAGGGCAGGCGCGCCTCGCCTGTGTGAGGAACTGGGTTCGATTCTCAGCACCACAAGTAAACAAGTAAATAAATAAATGAAATGAGAATCCATTGACAACTAAAAGATTTTTTTTTTAAAAAGTCCTTCCTCAAAACTGGCTGTGTGAACCCTGAGGACAGAGACCCCACTCCTTTCTCAGCTTAGAATCCACGTGTGACAGACTAGAAGCTGCAGCAGCTCCGTGCTTCCCAGGGGCTTCGCTCTTGACTGGAGTGGCCATAAACTTGTGTGTTCTGCCCACAGGACGGTGTCATGAAGCCGCTCTTACGATTACAGTTTCATTATTCTCACTGGACTCCTCCGTCCTGACACCTGTACCCAGCCACTCAGCGGCAGGCCATGGGGCCTCCCCGCGTGCCCTTCTCCCCTCTGGCCTTGTCGGGTCTCCTGAGGTGACTGCCCTTCCACAGCGGAAAGCTCCGGGGTGGACTGAGTCTGTGATGGAGGGAAAGGGCCAGAGGCGTGTTGACACTGAGTGTCCCCACCCCAGAGGGGCCCTTGGAGGGACTCCGTGTCCTGTGGTGCGACGTGTAACAAGAGCGGCCCTTCTCATGGCGGGTCTCCATGGATGAATGGTCCCTTGACTTCCCAAGACTGCGCGGCACCCAACTAACCAGAGTGAGCAGCAGGCGGCCTGCCCCACCCCACAAACCACAGTCTGCCCAGCCCTGGGCTGCGGACCTTCTCCGAGGGCCTGGAGGACACATGAGGCGACTTGGGTTGGAATGGAGGGTGGAGCTGGCAAAGGAGGACCGGAGCCCCCTATCATTAACCTACTGTGTATTCATCCCAAAGTCAAGGTGAGAGCCAACCCGAGGGCTGCACGGACAAGGCATGGCTATTAAGCTCTGTACCCTTCTGCATCCGTTTCCTCAGCTCACCTCAGAAATGCCACCAAGGAAGATAGATGAGAAAGAGGTGACCCAAATGGGCTTCCTTACAAGCAAACAATGTTGAATCAAAATAGATTCCTTGTTGAATAACCCAATTATTGTTGGTGTGGGTTTTTTTTTTTTTTTTACAAAAGTATTACATAATCATTGTGGAAATTTTACAAAATTTAGATCAGTACAGAGAAGAAAATTTAAAATATTTGAATCCCACAAGATAAGCATACTCTTTTTCTATGCATATATGTCTATATATTTTAAGTTTCTACAACAGCTTCATTGAGGCATAATTTGCATATGATGAGATTCACCCATCTTAAATATATGTTCAGTGAGTTTTAGCAATTATTTACATTTGTGTAGCCATGGCTATGCACAAGATATATCCATTATCTCCAAGAGTTTCCTGATGTCAATTTATAGTTGATCCTCCTTCCCCAACTCCTGATCCTAGAAGACTATCCCTCTGGCTTTGGAATGTCAGGCACCTGGAACAGACAATGTCTATAGATAGTCTTTTGGGTCTGGCTTCTTTCCCTAAGCTGCAGGTTTCTGAGATTCATTCATGTTGTGCCATTTCTCAACAGTTCATTGCTTCTTATTGCTAAGTAGTATTCCATTTTGTGTATGTGTGTGAAGACGTTTTATCTACTGGTCAATTGATGGTCATTACCAGCTTCTGACTATATTATCACGAATGACGCTGCTAGGAACATTCATATACAAGTCCTTATATGTGTGCATGATTTCAGTTCTCTTAGTCAAATACCTGGGAATGAGGCTGCTGGATCTCATGGCAAGTGTGCATTCTGTGGAAGAAACTGCCAAAGCATTTTCCAAGTGTTCCACCATCCTACATCCCATCAGCAGTTCCAGTTGTTTTCCAACCATACCAACACTTAGTAGCATCTGTCTTTCTTAGAAAAATATTTTAGTTGTAGATGGACATATACCTTTATTTTATTTACTTATGTTTTCATGTGGTGCTGAGGACTGAACCCAGTGCCTCATGCATGCCAGGCAAGCGCTTTACCACTGAGCCACAACCCCAGCCCAGCATCCATCTTTTTAATGTTTTCCTGATGACTAGTGATACTGGGCATCTTTTCATGTGTTTGCTAGCTATTGTCATATCTTTTATTGTAAAGGGCTTTCAACTTTATCCTTTAAAACATGATTATATTGCAGACTTGAGCACAAAAATTCTCCCTAAATCAGAGGCACCTCTGTCTAATAGATGATAATTGAATTTCTGGTAAACTCAAAACAATTATTGAGGGGTGGGATGGGCCTCAGTAGTAGAGTGCTTGCCTTGCATGTGCAAGTTGGGTCTCCAGCACCACAAAAAAGCTAAAACAAAAACAAACACAAAATTGTTCAGTGCCTGTTAAAAGCCAGACATGGTGCTTCATCTATCATCTATTCCTGTGGACAGCAGCTATGTCTACTTCACCCACTTTTGTGGACTCAAGTCCAGGATGTTGCCTGGTGCATAAGGGGCACCTGACAAATGTCTATTGGATGAGCAAGGCAATAAAATAAGTAGATGTTCATTATTCCCATATTACAGATGGGAAAACCAAGGTCAAGTTACATGAAGGTCACATAACTCAGAGGTGGTGAGCCTGAGACTCACATCTTGGTTCATTTGACCATAAAGCTCAGGTTTTGGCTACTCCTTGAAGCTGCTGTGACCTCTCCTTCCTGCACTGGGAAACTGAGGTTCAGAATAAAAGCAGGAAGCTTGGTGGAGGTCTCATAAAATCCTAAAAATAAAACCAGCCAGCCACAGGCTCCAGACTGCTGTGCTGGCCACAGGCTGCATTTCCATCACATTCAAAGGCTTCCAAAGATTTGAGACGGAAGGAATACCAGCAGTTTGAGTAAAAGATACAGCCTTCGTTTGATGCAGCACCACATCGAGCCCTCATTGGCCACAGGCTCCCCTGCGCTTGTGGTCACTGATGGAGCAGAAGCTGCTGAGCTGACCGTAGTGTCCTGCTGTTTGTGTTCTTGCTTGCTGCAATGCCCAGGTCTTTGAATCCAGTCACCCACAAATGCTGCTGTTGTCATGTGAAAACAACCAAATAAATGTGGGTGGAAAAACCCAAGCTTAGTGATTTGGAGAAATGAGTTTGTCACCCAGCCAGGGGTGGTATTAAATCACTCTTTGTTTGAGGAGTGATCACTCTCCCCCACCAGCACCCTCCGTCTCTTTTCCATGTGGAGGTTGAACAGCCAAGTCCGGCTACTTTAGACACCAAGCAGCCCATATTTCTGTTTTGAGTGCCCCCAGGGGGAGTGTTTTTTGGTCCGAGGTGTGGTCTGGTGGCCCTTGGACTCCACCTCTAATGATCATAACCACATCCTTTCTCCTCTTCTCCACAATGATCCTGTTACCTGTGATGTAAATTATGGAAAATAAACTCATTGTGAAAGAACTTGCTGTGTCTTTTGTATTTTTCATCATTAGCATTTTCCCCTGTGTCTTCACCAGGAATGCTTTTTGTTTTTGTTTTGTTTTGTTTTTAGGCAAAATAGCCATCTCTTAAAAAAACAAAAACAAAAAACAAAAAGGTAGACAGTAGGGCTACCTTACCTCCAACACAGCCGCAGGCCGTTCTGATGTAAACTGAGCAGCATGGAGGCCAAGGCACTTTCTTGAGGTCTCACAGCTCATAAGCACTGAAATCAAAACCAAACCTCAGGCTCCGTTGGTTGTAGTCCATTTTCTTTTTGTTGTTGTCTGTTTGTTTTTGGTACCATGCCACGGATTAAACTCAGGGGCACTCAACCTCTGCGCCACATCCCCAGCCCTATTTTGTATTTTACTTAGAGACAGGGTCTCACTGAGTTGCTTAGGGCCTCACCATTGCTGAGGCTGGCTTTGAACTTGAGATCCTCCTGCCTCAGCCTCCCAAGCTGCTAGGATTACAGGCCAGCACACCCCACTCCAGTGTTCTTAACACTATACCGAATTACCTCTTTGGAGAACTCCCCATTTATAATTATAGGGGACAGTTTAAACGAAACTGAATTCCGTGTCACTCAACAAATTTACAGTCTGTTGCGTCTGGGAATATGAACTGCTTCACCATCCAGTGAACAGAGACAGAAGAGAAAAATCATAATGTGCTGTGGTACTTCTCAGTGGAGTCCCACAGGTTAGGGGACCGCTGGAGGGGTGTAAGAAAAGGGGTGCCAGAAGCGGCTTGACAGAAGCAGTGACTGAGCTGGAGACAACCACGTGGAAAGGAGGGTCTGCAATGGAGGGGAATCCTCACCTCTTTTTTTATTTGTTTGTTTGTTTGTTGTTTTGGTACCAGGGATTGAACCCACTGAGCTACATCCTCAGTTCTTTTTTTTTTTTTTTAATATTTTTAGTTGTAGATGGACACAATAACTTTACTTTTTTAATGTGGTACTAAGGATTGAACCCAGTGCCTCACATGTGCTAGGCAAACGCTTTCCCACTGAGTCACTACCCGAGCCCCTCAGGTCTTTTTATTTTTTATTTATTTTTGTTGTTGTTGTTGTTTTTTGCAGTGCTGGGGATTGAACCCAGGGCCTTGTGCTTGCAAGTCAAGCACTCTACCAACTGAGCTATATCCCCAGCTTTTATTTTTTATTTTGAGCCAGGGTCTCACTAAATTGCCCTGGCTGGCTTCGAATTTGAGATCCTTCTGCCTCAGGCTCCTGAGCAGCTGGGATTACAGGTGTGTGCCACTACGTCCAGCAGCTCATCTTTGAAAGTTTACACTGGCAGAATGTAGAGAGCAAACTAGAGGGAGATGGAGCTGGAGACCAGGAAGGTAAGGAGGTATCTGCAGGAATCAGGGTGAGAAGTCATGGGATTGGCTGAAGCAGTTGGGATGGAGAAGAGGCAAGTTCAACAGCTGCTGGAGAGATCAACTCAGCATTCCCTCAACTTCTTGGCTAGGGAGGATGGGTCATCTCTCCAGATGCTTTCAGTTGTCATAATAGAAACCTGGTACAAAGTGACCAAGTTAAAAGGGATTAAATGGCTCAAATAATGGCAAGGACAGAGAACTGGTGGATTCAGGGGCTCACAATGTCATCAAAGATCCAAACTGTGTCCATTCCTCTACAGTATGTGGCCACTGGCTACAAGCTTTCTTACATACACACACACACACACACACACAGAGAGAGAGAGAGAGAGAGAGAGAGAGAGAGAGAGAGAATCTCTCTTGCCATGACCTTTCCTAAGAACAGTAGGCAGTTACTGGCTTAAATTGGGTCAGGTACCTGTTCCTGAGCCAATTCCTGCCACCAGGGGAATGCCACATTCTGAATCCCATGTTCTGGGATGGGGCTCCCATCAGTGTTAACAAGGATGGGACAACAATGGCCGACTTAGATAAATTAAAGCCCATCCTGAAATCCTGGGTCAGAGTCAAAGTCTAAGCTAGTTTGGGGCAGGGTGAAAGGATGTGAAGAAACTGTATCCATTAAGATGGTTCTTAGGGACAAGAAATAGAATCCTTGGAATCAAACTGGTTTGAACACAATAATGGCAACAAAACCAACTTATCATGTAAAAAAACCAGAGGCAGGGAAGCTCCAAGGATCAGTTTATCCAGCAGTTTAACAGCATCAAGAGTTTTCCAGGTAGCCCATGCCTGTAATCCCAGAGACTTGGGAGGCTGAAGCAGGGGGATCACAAGTTCAAGGCTGGACTTGACAATATAGGGGGATTCTGTCTCAATATAAAAAGGGTTGGAGATGTGGCTCAGTGGGAGAGTATCCCTGGGTTCAATCTCCAGTACCACCACCGGAAAAAAAAAATGAATGAAGGAGGCAACAAGGTTTTTTCACTTTGCATCTTCATTTTAAGTCTGTCGATATTACCAACAGACTCCCTTTCCTCCAGGCTGGCAGATTCCATGACAGTGTCCAGTGGAATAAAGGACAGCCTCTTTCAGTGTATCTCTCACAGAATAGAACCAGAAGCCTCCATCACAACTCCCCTTACCTTGGTCAGAATTATGTCAATGCCCACAGTCAAACCTGCCATTGGCAAGGGGGATGGAACCACCATGATAACAGACTAATCAGGACCCTTCCCTGGGGCTTGGGAAGGCATCACCTTCCCTAAAGCATACTGACAGACAGGAGCGGGTGGATGCATCTCTGAAGAACAGGAGAGTCCTATCAGGAAGGAGGAAGGAGAGTGAACAGATGTGGGGAGGCAGCGGCTGCTTAGAGGTCAACCAGGACAAGTCCAGAGGACCCTCCAGGCTGCCTTCCTGGGCAGACATGGCCTTGCTAACTGAGATGAAGGAATCAAGCGGGCGATGGTAAGCTCACTCTTGGACTCATTCATATATATATATTTTGGGGGTTGACCACTGTGTTCTTCTTAAAACCTCTTTTGCCCTGGCTTCCACAATGCACACTGTCCCAGTTTATCTTCTACTTCTCTGGCATTCCTTTTCAGATTCCCTGGTTGGCACCTCTTCTATGCCCTTCCATCCCTGGAATACTGGGACACTCTGGGGTTCTATTCTAGGCCCCTGATGATTTTCCCTGTATACATTTCCTCTAGGTGAGCTCATCGTCTCCTATGGCTTCAAGTGCCCAAATCAATGGCTCTAGTCAACCTTTCTTTTCTGCGTTCCAGGCCCCATATCTAATCACCCAGTGGGCACCTCAACCTGAAGTTTAGTCCCTCTACACGCCTATTATCTCTACAAGGTCTTTTCCATTATTTGTCAATTGACAATTCTGGCTAATTGCTTTCTTCTGTTTTATGTAAGGTGCTGTGCAGATGCAAATCAAGCTGCCTTCTTACCTAACTCTATTGCTGTTCTGAGCCCCTGTTGTCATATCCATTCTTTACTCTCTTCCCCTGATCACTTGTGTGTGTGTGTGTGTGTGTGTGTGTGTGTGTGTCGGGGTGGGAGGGCTGACCCCTGCAGACTAGGTTGCTCAAGCTCCTCTATCAGAGGTGTGCAAGACTGGATTACTATTACCAAATCTTCTCTCTCCTCCCTGTAAAAGGAGTACACATCACCTCCTTGCCAGGTGCAGAGAACCTTGGAGGCCTTCCTGTGGATGGGTATACTTACCCACCCCCTAAAGTGGACAGATATTGTTCATACCAAGCTGACCAGAAGCACTAGGAACCATTATATGAATGGTTCAAGCCATTTCTATCTTCCTTCTACCATGAGACCAAGAGACACACACGATCCCTTAAGTCAGGACCCCAGACTAACAGATATGTAAAGGTGAGCCAAGTCAACCTGTAACCATGTCACCTGTAGCTGACATGCCCTCTGAGGAAGAAATGAGTGTTGTAACATTTTAGTGGGAAGAAGATTGTCTCTTACAACAACGTTATCTAGAAAAATGTACTAAGGGAGTAACTGGTACCAGGAGCAGACGGCAGTCTCGAAATATGGTATGTCATTGATTCCAGGGCCTAATGGTGGCCAAAAGGGAAACTGTAGCCTTTAGTCACCTGGAAGGTAGGTAAGGTACATGCAGCTTCCTAGTTTAGACAAAACGGGTTGGGAAAGAGATCATGACTAGTGTGCCTTGGTTGCTCTTAGCTGCCTTTCACAGGATTCTAGGAAGAAATGATCTCAGAAAAAAATGGCTGTTTTGTAAGCAAAAATGGAAGGGAGAATACAGAAGTTCCATCGTTGAGAGATCCAACTGTCATTTATATCTAACCAAGAAAGGATAGAAATTGAGAAAGGCTTTGAGTAACAAAGATGACAAAGTCTCAAAACAGCCTTGGGACAGATAAAGGGCTTAAGTAGCAACTCCCACTAAGTTCTTCACTGGATAAAATGGCTCAGGGGAAACAGATGCAGGGTCTCCCAAAGAGGCCTGATAAATTCAAGTTACCTTAGTAATTATGTAGAGAGAAAAGATTTACAGGTGTGGTGACTTGCATATGTAGCAACTGAAATCAGATTAAGAAAAAACACTCTCAATGTTCTTAATTGCTGTGTGAAGCCGAAATGCCCCTGTCTGGGTTAAAGGACCCGAAACTTGACTGTTGGAGAACAATCTTGCATTCCCAAGTTTCAGTGGACAGGAAGAAGGCTGAGAAAGCTACTCTGCTCCCAAGGAGTGTATTTTCTAGATAGAGCCAAGAAGGATAATGGAAAAGAACGGACCTTTCCACAAGATAAAACCAAGAGCTCTGAAAAATGATACCAAAATCGAAGAAAAGGAATGTTTTCCGTAACACCCGGCAAGATTTTGGAATTCTGAGAATGAGACGTGGTGTGTGCCTCCCACTCTGTTTACAAATGGCAGCATTAATTTCTGTGTTTATTCTTTCTTGGTCCAACCACTGCATATTAAATATAGATGGAAGGGTAGATAACATTTGTTTGCTTTTAAGTTCATAAGTCCCTGGTTTAAGAGAAGCCATATCTGGACGTAACGCAGATACTATCATAAGATATTGAACTTTGACCCTGCTAGTAAAACTGGTTGAGACTTTTGAGTGACACTCTTTGGGGAGAGAGTATTTTTCCTGTAAAAAAGCAGGGAGATGAACATTTGTGACCAAGAAATCACACTATGATAGAGGGCATTACTGTTTCCAGTTATTTCTCTCCCCGTAAGAGATTATATATGGCTCTTATATGTAGGTATTAGGTGTCCCCCCAAAGCTCATGTGTGGGACAATGTAAGAAGGTTTAGAGGTGAAATGATTGGGTTACAAAAGGCTTAACCTAATCAGTTAACTAATCCCCTGACAGGGATTAAGTGAGTGGTAACTGCAGGCTGGTAGGGTGTGGCTGGAAGAGGTGGGTCATTGGGGACGTGCCTTTGGGGTATATTTGGTGAGCTGAGCTTAGGCCCTCTCTCTGCTTCCTGGGTACCCTGTTCCGCTTTCCTCTGCCACATTCTTCCACCATGATGTTCTTTCTCACCTAGAACACTGAGGAATGGAGTCAGACTTCTATGGACTGGGACCTCTGAATCCATGAGTCCCCAAGTAAACTTTTCTCCTCTAATTTTTCTTGTCAGGTCTTTTGGTCACAGTGTGAAAAAGCTGACTAAAATAGCTATATACATGGTTGTGCACTGCAGTACCCACCAGAGGAGGTACATGACCCAATGACATCAGGCAGAGTCACATGGCTTTGTTGATGGAGTGTGAGAAGTGACACCTACTCTATTTTGATTAAAAGCTTGAGAGCCTGAGAAAAAGGTTTGCCATTTTCCACACTCTGTACTAAGTCCGAGATGGGGACGCTACTTCAGTCTGAGTGTGAGCATGGAAAACATCTGGGCAAGGCCACAGCTGGCCCATGGCACCATCACGTGACTTGAAAAGAAGGAAATGTTCGTTCCCATAAGTAACTGAGATATTTCTTTACTTATTTTTGCAGTACTGGGGATTGAACCCAGAGGTGCTTTATCATTGAGCTACATCCCCGGCCCTTTTAAAAATTTTGAAACAGGGTCTCATTAAGTTGCCAAGGCTGGCCTTGAACTTGTGATCCTCTGCTTCAGTCTCCCCAGTAGCTGGGATTTACAGGTGTGTGCCACTGTGATGGCAGTAACTGAGCTCTTTATTTGTTATAGCAGCATAAACTAGTAAAAGCTGACCAACACAGTTGGCTTCCCTTTGGGCCCAGCTCATGGGAGACCCTGGCAGGAGACTGGAGGAGGCATGGTGAAGGGAAAGAAGCGTCTTCCCTCCTTTTTTGCCCCATGCACATGGCCAGCAGCAACTCCATCTCCAGATGGACAGGCCCCTGAGCTCCTTCCTTTGGGCACCCTGCCTCCTCCCTCCTGGCCCACCAGCCTAGAAATAACAGTGGCCCCTGCTATTGCTAATCTCTCTTTGGCCACTCCGCTCTTCTGTTGCCTACTGGCGAACTCCCTGCCTCAATGTCCCTCTGCCGGAAACACGTTGTGCGGTTTTTATCTGCACCTTGTGTTCTGATACACTACCCTATGTATAAATTTTGGAGTAACTATCAATCACAGTTGTCTCAAACTTCTTTTTTTTTTAAAAATAAAGATGTATTTGATTATACACATTGTTTTTTTTACCATCTAAACCATTTTTAGGTGTTGACTTCATTAGCCTTTCATACAATCACACTGTTGTACAACCATCACCACTTACCATCTCCACACTGTTTTCATTTTCCCAAACTGAAACTGCATAGTATTAAATGAAAACTCCTGTTTCCTCCCCACCTCCCGCCCCTGGGCCCCTGACAACTACCAGTCTACTTTTCTCATCTGTGACTCTCATTGTCCTAAGTTCCTTGTGTAAGTGGAATCCTACAGTATGTGCCTGGTTATTTCATTTAGCATAAGGTCTTCAAGCTTCACCTGCACCAGTGCATGGATCAAAATTTCACTCCTTTTTCAGGCTATCCGTCTGTTTGAGCCAAGGTGTTTTTGGTTTCAAGTAACAGAAACCTCAGTTTAACTTAGGTTTATAGTTTAAACTGTAAGGAACTTATTATCTAGTCCAATAAGATGCCTGGGAGCAAAGCAGTTTCAGGGGTGGTTAAGTTGGTAGCTGAAGGTAATCTCAGAACTTCTCGGGTTATTTTCCACCGCTGTGCTGTTGATCTCTGTGTGCCACCCCAGGGGATCTCTCCTTACGCTTGCAAGACAACTGCACTAGCACTAGCCCTTTGTCTTGATCAGATTTTGCCAGATTATGTTGTTATAATGAACACTTCCCAAAATTTCTGAGGCTTATAACAAGAAGTCCCTAGAAGTATTCTCTCTTTTTTATAAAATATTTTTTAGTTGTCGATGGACCTTTATTTATTTATTTATATGTGGTGCTGAGAGCCAAACCCAGTGCCTCACACATGCTAGGCAAGCGCTCTACCACTGAGCCACAACCCCAGCCCTCTTTATATAAATATATATATTTAGTTGTAGATAGACACAATACCTTTTCTTTTATTTATTTATTTATATGTGGTGCTGAGAATCGAACCCAGTGCCTCACACGTGTTAGGTAAGCACTCTACCACTGAGTTCAGCCCCAGCCCAAGTGTTCTCTTTTGAAGATAAGAAGATACTTTTTCAGAAACACTTTAGCAGTTTTCCTTTCATCCTACCAGACAGAATTGCATATTTACACGCCTGAACACAAATCACTGGCAACCATGATTATCTTAGCTTATTTAAAACTCACTTCTGGAGGATGGAAGAGGGGTTGGCTACGCTGAAGCAAAGGTGTGCATAGAGGAGAACATTCCTGAATGAAATCAGGATTCTATTAGGGAGGAGGGGGCAATAAGACCAGGCGCAGGCAACCAGCAGTGTTTGCTGTTAGAGTCACGCTCCATCTCAGATAATCATTTCAGTAAATGACACACCATTCAATCGGTTGTTGTAGACAGAAACCTGGAAATCATTCTCAGACGTCCAGCTCTCTCATCACTTCCTCCATCAATCTGATCAATTCCATCTAGAACACAGCTCTTGGGGAGTTCTTTTGTCGGGAGTCGAGGGCACCACCATCATCCTTCACCTGGGCCACTGCAGCAGATTTCTCATTGGTCTCTCTGCCTCTGGTCTTGCTAAATATCAATCCAGGTTCTCAGCTGCTGATTTTTGAAAGCAATTCAGATTATGCAATTTTCCCATTAAAAACCCTTCTTAGATGTCCCTTTGCTCTTAGGATGAAGTCACAGACCAGTCCATGCCTTTTAAACCCCTCTGCCATCTGATCCAGATTATTTCTCCAGCTTTACCTTTTACTAATCCATTTTCTGGCTTCTGCCTTGTCCCTGTCACCTTACTAATCCTTTCTTATAATTCAGGTCATAGACTAAGGGTCACTTCTTCGGAACAGGTTCTCTGTTTCCATACTGCAATGCCCTGTACTTCCTCTATCACTGTACTCATTCAAATTTATTGTAATTATTTGTTGTCGTCTGTCTCCCCCTAGACTTTAAGTTCTGGGAGGGCTAGGGCCATATTTTTCTAAGTGCTATATCCCTACCATGTGGCACAGAGCACGACCATTGTAAGTATTACACAAAACTTACAGACTTAAAAGTTTTCATGTTATTGGACCTACAGGGGGTAGTGGACACCAAAGATGCACATGGGATAATCGAGAGGGGGCATCTCTAGAAACAGAAGTAAGAAAGACACTGAGTAGGATGTAGAGAAGGCTAAGGGGAGAATGAGGAAATAGTGGTCACAGAAGGAGAAAGAACATTAGAGGAGCTAATCAGGCGCAGTGGTGCATGCCTGTAATTCCACTGGCTCAGGAGGCTGAGGCAGGAGGATTGAGAGTTCAAAGCCAGCCTCAGCACCTTAGTGAGGCGCTAAGTAACTCAGGGAGACCCTGTCTCTAAATAAAATACAGAAAGGGACTAGGGATGTGACTCAATGGTTAAGTGCCCCTGAGTAGTTCAATCCCTGGTCAAAAAACCACAACAACACAACAGCCGGGTGCGGTGGTGCACACCTGTAATCCCGGCACTTGGGAGGCTGAGGCAGGAGGATCACAAGTTCAAAGCCAGCCTCAGCAACTTAGCGAGGCCCTAAGCAACTCAGTGAGACCCTCTCTCTAAATAAAATACAAAATAGGGTTAGGGATGTGGCTCAGTGGTGGAGTGCCCCTGGGTTCAATCCCCAGTATCATTAAAAAAAAAAAAAAAAAAAAAGCCAAAAAAAAAACCCCCAAAACCCCCCGACAACAACACAACAATAAAAAACATCAGCAGAGAATGCATTCACAAGCCAGGAAATTAGAGGTACCCAACAGGGTCACCCACAGCAAAGATGACAGGACATGGACTGAAAAGTGACACTGGATTTGGTTACAGAGCAAGAAAGACAATGTTGGAGAATGGTGGATTCCTCTTTTGTCAAATTGATATTATTGAAGTATAATTTTTCTAACCGCTGGTCCAGCAAAGATTCATTAAACATCCACTCTGGGGCAGGTCCTGTGCTCAGCCCTAGGGAGACCTGAGAAATAGAACAAGGTCCTCTTGGCTCATGGGGCTCACCTCGCCTGCCTGCTAGGGAAAGTTACCTGGAGCAGGGCTGTGTTGTGTTGGAGTTGGTCCTGATTGGCTCTCTGAGCACATTCAATGAGACCAGAGAGGGTGTGCACGTCCAGAGGTCAGCAAGACTTTATCATCTTGCTCTGAGCTGGCAGGAAGCTAAAGGGAAAGGGTGTGCAGCACATAATTATTGCATCATTTCTGCCTGTTCATAAGTCGGTCAGAGATGAGATTCTGGGTTTTTCTGAGATAATTGGTACCATCTGTTCAAAGGCAGAAAAATAATAGAGCAGTTCAAAGGTACCTCCCTTTCAAACGCCCTCCAGCCTTGATCCTACTTCACTGCTCACTCTGCAGAGATTTCTCTAGCTTTCAGGCCTACGCTGTACTACTGACTAAACGATTGCACCACTGTTTTTTCCTTGCCCTTTTGTTCTAAAACAGTGTGGTGTTGTGTTCAAAAGGTCAAGAACTCTAGCCTTCTCAAAATTAATGGGTGTCAATGGGGCTGGGAGTTGGAGACAAACGAAGGGACACTAATTAGAATTTTATCTCATTAAGTTTTCATTTAACACTCCTTTTATGCCTTTTATTTTATGTAATAGACATTGTTTTGAAAAATGTTTCAATTGTTTTTAAAGCAATTAATGCTCTAGAAAAACAGTATTATTTAAAGAGAGCTGGGCATGGTGGTGTACACCTGTAATTGCAGCAGCTTGGAAGGCTGAGGCAGTAGGATCACAAGTTCAAAGTCAGCCTCAGCAATTTAGCAAGACACTGTCTCTAAATAAAACACAAAAAGGTGGGCTGGAAATATAGCTCAGTTGGTAGGGTGCTTACCTCCCATGCACAAGGCCCTGGGATTAATTCCCACGACCATTATAAAAAAAAAACAAGGGCTGGGGTTGTGGTTCAGCGGCAGAGCGCTTGCCTAGCACGTGCGAGGTACTGGGTTCAATTCTCAGCACCATATATAAATAAATGAATAAAATAAAGGTCTATCAACATCTAAAAAAATATTAAAAAAAAACCATACAAAAATGTCTAGGGACATGGCTCAGTGGTTACCTGCCCTGGTTCAATAACTGTACCAAAAAAACCTCACAAAAAGCCCAAAACAATAACAAAAAGAAATGCTGCCTATCAATTTTTAAAATAAAACTAGGCATGGGGCTGGGAATGTAACTCAGTGATTATCTAGCATGTGGGAGGCCCTGGGTTCCAAACCCAGCACCACAAAACAACAAAACCTAGGTAATCTTTGAAATATGAAAAATTATTTCCCAATTTATAAGTAGGATTTTGAATGTCTTTTTTTCTTTTTCTTTTTCCCATATAGGTTTGATAAAGTAAGTGATAGCAAAAGATCTGCTTCCAGCCTCAATCAGACTTTAGTTTTGGGGGTCTGGCTGGACATGACGGAACAGAAGTAGGAAAACAAGCTCTGAGGAACCTATTTCTGAGATAAATGTACTCCAGGGACTTTGAGCTCACGCAAGGACCTTCCCAATGCTTCCATCTGAAGTCTCTGTGGACCTAGGGTGGGTTGGGCAAGGAGGCTCTGGATGGGGGGTTGGGAAGACAGAGTAAATTTGTCCTCACCGGGGAGGGTAGGAATAATGTTATATTTCCTGAGCGCTTACAAGGAGCCAGCCTCTGCTTCAAGCACTCAGATAATCATTTTAACAACGCATAAAATAATTACTACTATTATCTCCATTTCCCAGATGAGAAACTGGGACAGGGAGGTTAAAAGCAATTTGTCCAATGTCATATTTTAGAAAGTGGAGGAGCGGGTACCTCTCCTGATAGCCATTAAGTGGTGTCAATAATATGCTTGAACTTTACTAAAATATCGAGAAAAATCTCACCTTTAACACTGTAAGCAGAGCGGGGCACAGTGGTACATGCCTGTAATCCCAGCCCCTCGGGACGCTGAGGCAGGAGGATCTCAAGTTAAGGTTGGCCTTTCAATTTAATAAGACCCTCAGCAACTTCGCGAGACCTATCTCAAAATAGAAAATGAAAAGGATCGGGAATGTCGCTAAGTAGTAAAGAGTCCCTGGGTTCAAGTCTCAAGAAAGAAGAAAAGGAAGGAAGAAGAGAGAGAGCGAGAAACTGCGGGCAGGGCCTGTCCGGGAAGCAAATGACTTATCGCCTTCAGAGATAAGAAATCCGCTCTGCGGGAAGGCGTGAGAGTCAAAGGTGAGCTCCCTGCATGCGTGGTGGAGAGGTCGGTGGTCAACTGCTAGTTGGCTTCCGCAGCGAGCTGGCGCTCTTACTCACTACCTGGCCCTAGCTGCAGAACAGCGCAGCGGGCGGGCGGCTGAAGAGCCGGAGTCAGAGTCGCCACCGGCCACGTGGCCTAGGCTCCGAGCCAAGGGGCGGTCTTCGGAGGCGGGGCTGGGGGCGGGGCCCGAGGGCGGAATGCGTCTGCGCGGGTGGGCGGGGCGGGGGCGCGGTGGGCGCGCCACCCGTGCGGCGTTAAAGGCGGCCCCCACCGGCTGGCGGGCCAGCCCATGCAGTGCGCAGGCGCAGGCTCTCTCCTTGTCAGTCGGCGCCGCGTGCAGGCGAGTGACTGTGTGGCGGCGGCGGCGACTTGTCTCCGGCACCATGAGCGGCTTCAGCAGCGAGGAGCGCGCCGCGCCCTTCACCCTGGAGTACCGAGTTTTCCTCAGTGAGTGTTGGCGGCCTCCGGCGCCTCCCTCTCCCCGGCCGCCCATTCATTCCCGGCCTCGCCGCGGCCCGCGCTCGGCCCCTGGTCTCTGGCGCGGGCCGAGCTCCTCGGGGGCGTCCCCGGGGCTGGGCGGGCGGGACGACAAGATTCGCCCTCTGGCCATCCCCCCTGACGGGGGAGGCTCCCCTTTCACCCGCTCGGCGGGACCCATCCGGCTCGGGCTACTTTTGTAGGAGTCGGGCTCGGGCGGAGTCTGATGGGAAAGGAATCCTCTGAGTCACCCTAGAAAGGTGCTTGGAGGTAAAACAATCCCCGTAAGAGGATTGCCATCTGGAGAACCGGGCGGAGGGCGCTGACTGCCCGAAGACCTTCATCCCTCCGCCCTAGTTCAGACTGGGCGCCGAGACCGTCCGGTCGCGCTCCTGCTTTTCGGACTGGGAAACTGACCCGGATCACGCGCGGAGCGGCCTCGGAGCTTGCGCTCCTGGCTCTCGCACCGCGTGTTTTCCCGTAGCGCTGATGCTGGGAATGCGCCTTCTGAAACAGAGAGCGTGCACTCCAGCTAGGCAGGTGACGTCAGTCTGAGAAACGCGAGGAACCTAGTGCCAAGTTTTCCCCGGGTGCGGAGGTCGGCATCCAAGGGTACCCACCCCGAGCCCTGCACTGAGAAGCGGGCGGGCCGCGGGTTGGCTGGGCTCCTTGTTCCTGGGCGCACCACCTTATTCCTTGTAGGTACAGGGGATGTATCTTTATCTTACCCTCCCACCCTCGGATACTAGGAATAGATTAATGGCGATAACGGAGGCGTTAGGAAAAATGCGTCACCAAAGTCGCATCTAATTTAACTAACTCTTTCCAGTTTTATGTAAAGGAAATGGGCAAGTGCGGGGTACTCTGAGTTAAAAGTGTGAAGGGCCGGGAAGGAAGAGGACTGAGAGAATGAACAAAGCACCTAGCAAAACATGGCCTGGTTTGAAAGGAAAAGGAAAGTGAGCCCTAAAGCTTACAGTCTAGTTGAAGATTAAACTACCAGGTAAAATCCAGGAAGGGTGGGACTCCCCATTTTATTTAATATTGGAAGTAAGCAGCAAGGGCGGTGCAGGAATTTTTGACTAATTACAGATCTCTATTTCTGAAAAGTGGTGTCTCCAGAATTTCCCTATAGAATGGGCTTAGAGAAGTGACTGGTTTCAAGGTTAGGGGATCATCTGAGAATTATCTTCAAGCTATACAGGCAGAACAGACAAAAGTGTTTTTACTTAAGTTGTGTATTGACAGTATTTGATGGCTATTAGGGTAGACCAAAGCCACTCCTTGACTTCAACCCTGATGAAAGTAAGCTATCAAATGGAACTCTCTGGAATTTAATACCAATAATTAGAACTATGTATTATTTTTGGTACCAGGGATTGAACCCAAGGGACACTTAACCACTGAGCAACATCCCCATCCCTTTTTTGTATTTTATTTTGAGACAGGGTCTTCCTGAATTGCTTAGGGCCTCCATAAGTTGCTGAGGCTGGCTTTGAACTCCCAATCCTCCTGCCTCAGCCTCCCACATTGCTGGGATTACAGGCGTGCACCACCATGCCTGACTTGAACTATGTAATTAATTTTACATGCTTTTTGTAAATCAAATTTCTTAGCGTCCTTCCTTAATATGGAAAGTAAAGTTTTTTTTACCTTTATGTTGCATTTGTTAGTCTGTTTAAAACTGATAAGTGTTCTGGGTATGGTGGTGCATGGCTGTAATCCCAGTGATTTGGGAGGCTGACCCAGGAGGATTGGAAGTTCGAGGCCAGCCTCAGCAGTTTAGTAAGGTCCTAAGCAACTTAGTGAGACCCTATCTCAAAAAAAAAAAAAAAAAAAAATCCACAGCTGGGAATGGGATGTAGCTCAGTGGTAAAGTTCAATCCCCAGTACAAAACAAAACAACACAACTCTGGTAAGAGTCTGATAGACTATGAAGTCACAGTTGACTCTGAAGAGACCCTTCCAGGATTGGGGACAGTTCCAAGTCTTCCCGTTTCACTTTGTTTTTTAAACTTGATGAAATACAATGTGGATGGATTCTTAGGTCTTCTAAGAACAGAATAGTGAAAAGGGTGTGTGTGTGTGTGTGTGTGTGTGGTTATTTGTTTGCTTGCAGTGCTGGGAATACAACCCAGGTCCTTGCATACTCTAGGCAAGCCCTCTACCACTGAGCTACATTCTCAGTCCTGAGAAGTTTTAAAAAATGACTTTTTTGGTTAGTTGAGTCTCTCGAGTATAGAAATTACCTGCAAAGGAGTTGTTGCAACCTGATTAGTCTTAAAAGCCATTCTGGCCATCTTCTTGAAACATCACTTAAAGCAATATGATTTATAATTTAGCAAATAAGTTTCTTCCCTTCTCTCCAGGTTTTAAATAAAAGTTTTATAAACATTTGAGTGGTATAAGATCAGTCAAAAAAATTTGATCCCCTTTTGTGTGCTAAGCTTGCTAGGTTTGGGGGATGCAAGGTAGTTCCTGTTCTCATAATAGGGGTTCATGCCTGTTACCTACAGAGTGTGTTGGGTGAAAACCCAGTTTGGGAGGGAGCTCAAGAAAAGTGAAATATACAACCAGATTGTTTTGTTTTGTTTTTGGTGTGGGAGTAGAAATCTGGTATTTAAATATGTCCTTCAGTCCCTTAATATCAGTGACTCAGGAGGCTGAGACAGGAACGCCATTGCCAGGCCAGCCTCAACAACTTAGCAAAACCTGTCTCAAAATAAAAAAGGCTAGATTTAATCCCCAGTACCACAAAATAAATTAAAATAAAAACAAAAATGTGTACTTCATGCATTTGGCAATATAACTATAGTAATAACCTTTTAAATTTATCTTGCAGAAAATGAAAAAGGACAATATATATCTCCATTTCATGATATTCCAATTTATGCAGATAAGGTAAGGCATCTGTCATTTGAACATGGTCTTTTTACTCAGGTCAGCTACTTCTGCATATGGATTTTCTTCTTCATATGGATTGTCTCTTAAAAAATGTTTAAAATGTCTCATTGTGCTGACTGAAAAGTTTATTGACCGAATAAGAAATCAGTCTGTACTATCCCCCAGCCCTTTTGACTTTTTTTTTTTTTTTACATAGTCTCATTAAATTGCCCAGGCTGGCTTTGAACTTCTGAGCCTCCTGCCTCAGCCTCCCAAATAGATGGGATCACAAGTATGTGCCATGGTGCCTGGTAAGAAGTCAGTCTTAAAACCAGAGTATTCAGTTAAAGAAGCAACTGCATGTTGGGGAAAGATTGGAGGAATAGAAGCAATTTTTTTTTAGGCTGCCTTGTTAAAAAAAAAAAAAATCACATTGGTCTTTTCTGTGTGTGTGTGTTTAGAACTAAAATCTTCGTACTTCATTAGTGATTTTAAACTAAACCAGGTGGCCAACACAAAATCTTAACTGATGTTTCTTAAACAGTAAAAGTGAATCAGATTATTCAATGAATACAAGAAAATTTAATACTTTTAATGGACTACTAGAGTGAAGATTTGTGAATGTTAATAAAGGTAAGTACACAGACTTCTAAAGAGAGTGATCTGGGTTTTTTTGGTACCCAAGATTGAACCCAGGGGTGCTTAACCACTGAGCCCCATCCCCAGCCCTTTTTTATATTTTATTAGAGACAGGGTCTCATGGAGTTGCTCAGGGCCTCACTGAGTTGCTGGGATTACAGGCATGTGCCACAGTGCCCAGCTAGTAATCTGTTCTTATATACACCAATGAGCTGGAAAAATCTAACTTAAGCAGATTGATATGCTTACCATAAATTAATAAGAATCTTTAGTTTTCTAGGAAAGATATTTACAAACATATATATAAAAATGTATGATCCTTGGGTGATAGGATTACCAGTGACTCTCTTGGTTTTGTGAGGTTAGGGATAGAACCCAGGGCTTTTACACATGCTAGGCAAGTGATTACCACTGAGCTGTATCCCTAGCGCATATTTTTACTTCAGTTATGTTAAAAAACAAATAGGTTTTTTGTTTGTTTTTAGTTTCCTTTGTAGTAGAAGTTTGTACTGTATTTAGGAACTTGACACAGGACATATCTGATTCTTTTTATACCTTTCATATTTCTTTTTTCTTCAAGAAGGAAGTTTGATTCACATTGAGTACAAAGCTTTTTGAGTTAAAGCTGCATAGGCTACTGACCCTCCTTGTCTTGGTGTTGATACATAGTACCTGTGAATGTCACATTGCAGTGCATATTAGAATAATAATAAGATGAAATTTTTCCCTTGTGTAGAACTAGACAAATGTGTTGTACTGCACTTCTGCTGGGAAGTTTGCTTAAGTTCCCTATGGACACTTGGACACTGGCAGAAAATCCAGTTTACATGTTGCTTCAGAGGAGCCTGCCTGAACTGGGCCCCAGTTGGAGATGATAGAACATAGAGCCCTAGGCCAATTATGTGCCATAGTTATACAGGAGGGACCTCTAATTGGCATGTGTTTTCCTATAGGAGACTCAATATTTTATCTATTCAGAAACTATTGCATCTGATTTCCTGAAAATTGGTGAATTGCAGAATCCTCCCTGCCTCTTGAATTGCCCTCATTTGGTTGGTTTGAGTTATCCGTTTGTTGCATAATAGCATTTGCATCATACGTGAAAAACTTCACAGTAACGTCTCAGGCCATTCTGAGTAATGGAGAAGTATGAAACAATGATCCTAGGTATCATGCAGGTGTGCTGAGAAAGCACAAAAATCAACTTGACACATAGTTGATTTTTGGTGTTCATAAATAATTGGACAATGTTCTAGCCAAGACCAGAATGATCATAGAAGTTGTGGTACCTCCTCTTATTGCTGCTTCAAGTGTTCCAAGATAGGAAACTGAGACGACCTTTTGGTGTTGTGCAAAACATCTTGCTCAGTTACCCTGTGACACTGACGTCTTGTATGGGGTTGCTGTATCTGTGATATGGGTTACTCAGATGAGGCCTCTACCCTGCACCACCTCGTGCTGGCTCAGAAGTATCCAGACAACTCTGGATTTCCCCAGTTGTCCAGAACCTAAGGACCTTGGTGCTTGTGATTCCTGCCCAAGAAGCTGGGAAGAAGCTCTTTTGTTTTGATGGAAGTTGTTGAAAACACAAACAAGGGTGTGGGCAATAAAAGTTAATTTTGCATTATTAACGCCCCCCAAATGTTTTATTTTGTTACAGAAAACTGTGATTTCCTTTCTTCCTCCCTCTTTCTAATTCCAATGTGATTAAGTTTATGTGACACATTTTTGTGTGTGTGGTCATAATCTTTATCCCTAATATGGAAAGTCATTTGAGGTAATGAGGAATGTCATTAATAAGTAAAGATATACCTTTAACATAGTCAGCTCCACTAAAGAAAAATGTCCAAAGCCTTGTGTATTCTACTGTACATCAGGCTCTTTCAATGTGAGCAACATCTAATTTGGTTATGCCACTCGGTAATCAAGTCAGCAAGCCTGGAAATTCTTGTGACTCAGATGGATTATGTCCAAATCTAATGGGTAGAATAGGCGAAGGCAATACTAGTTCTGACGATGTAGTTTCTATTTGTTTTTCCTGAACTTTCTGAGAACATATAGCAGTGTATATAAATATGGAACTGTCTCTTCTTCCCTTCCAAAAAGGAAGTCAAGCTTCTAATCAAATAGGTTGATGTTTCAGAAACTTAATATTTTGTACAGTTTTGGTGCAATTGTGCATTTTTCTTGGGAGAGGTTCCAGGGTCAGTCATCGCAAATGATAGAAAAGTTTGGCAACTAGGTTGTAGGTTTTTTTGCTTGGATTTTATGAAGAGGAGAAAATAAAATATGCTTAGAATATCTATTTTCAAAATTTAGTGGTTCTGTAGTTATCTGAAGAGGAAAAGTAGGTGTTTTGTGTGCTCAAAATTTTTCATGTTTCAGTGCATTTTGGAATTGGATTAGGGATTCTCAACCAGTAGCATCTATGTTACTATTGCAGAATCAAAAACTTCTGAAATCAAGTGCTTTTGGTCCCAAGCATTTTGGGTAAGAGTTTTGTGTGTGATGTGGTGTTTTTTTTTTTTTTTTTTTTTAACTTTAATAGGTTAATTCATCTTCTGGACTGTTAATATAATTTTTGAGCAAATTGTTTTTGGTTGACATAAGTCATGTTTTCCTTTGCTGTTACAGTTTTAAATGGGGCACAATGGTATAAACTTTGTTTATCATATTTCTTTTCATTAGCTTTTAAAATAGACTGTCATTTGTCAGTGAAATAATTTAGGAATCCATTTACTTTTTTTAGTTGTTGATAGACCTTTATTTTATTCATTTATTTACTCTTGTTTGGTATTAGCTTCTTTATGTTTAATCCCTCGATGATGTTAGAAGAAAATTCTTTCTACAACCACCACTGTCTTTAAATTCTATTGAAAACAGTTAATTTAAAAATGAATGGGATCAGAGGGTGATTTTTGTGTTTCTTTCCAGGTATGGCCTTTACTTGATTTCTTTCTGATTTATCTAGAGAAATACATGATGAATCAACTTGAAAATGCTAATTTCAGCCACTTGTATGATTCTGTGATATGGCATGTCATGTTCACTAGGCTTTAGATCCAGTATTGGGAACAGATCACAAGTCGTGAAGGATGCAGCCCTCCTGAGTTCAGTCCCAGTTGCCACACCCACCACCTGCCAAAAAAAAATTAACCTTGGTTTTTTTGCTGCTTAGTTGATCTTTCATGTTGTAATAGCTCCCCCTTGTGAACCTTTAGGATATTGCTGCAGAAAACTTTTTTAAAGCCCTGACATTGTTTACAGATCTTTTTTCATACCTGGGAAATGATGCTGGATAAATGCAGTTCTTGAAAACTTACAGTGGATAAAGTGAAATTTAACCAGAAGTTGGTCCTGAAGCTTCCTTCCCATGAACAATTGTTACATTTTCTAAACCATTCTCTTATTACTTAACAAGAATACAGGAGAGAGTGGTTTATTCAGTCCCAGATTTATGTATACTCTCTATTATGTTGGTTTCATGTTGTATTCCATAGGCATCGGGAGGCTTGTCAGAAACCCATAGAATACTTTATTCTCCCACAAATTGAGAACTTAAATAAGTGACAGAAGTTTTATACTTTTGAATACACACCTGTGTAGCTTCTCTGCTTGGTTAAAAACAACAGCAAGGTGATTACTGACTTAACCTTTGACTTGTTCCCTCATAGTTTATCAGCCCCTGTTTTTTCATGCAAAATAGCAAAGGTATACGTCTAAAAAGTTGTGTAACTAAGTAATTTTCTTTTCATTTTATTCACTCATTGATTGAGCCCCGGGTCTCATGCATGCTAGGTAAATGCTCTACCACTGAGCTACAGCCCCACCACATTTATTTTTAGATGGAATATCACTGTGTTGCCCAGATTGGTCTCAAATTCTGCAGTACAAGTGATCCTCTTGCCTCAGTCTCCTAAGTAGCTAGGACTACCACCTTGCTCTAATTTTCTTTTTCTTTTTCCTTTTGGTGGGGCTGGGGATTGAACCCAGGGCCTTCCACATGCTAGGCAAGTGTTCGCTCCTGAGCTATATCTCCAGTCCCCCCAAGATAGATATTTTTGTGTCAGGGATTGGGGGTACTGGGAATTGAACCTAGGGATGCTCTACCATTGAGCTACATCCCTAGCCCTTTTTATCTTTGATTTTGAGACAGGGTCTACACAGAATTGCAGACGATCTCAAACTTGTGATTCTCCTGCCTCAGCCTCCTAAGTTGCTGGGATTACAGGTGTGCACCATCACACCCAGCTTAAAGATATATTTTTGATAAAAGAGTGATTGCAGATTAGGCTCCATCTGTACCCTTGTAGGGGCTATAAACAGAAACACTATGAGTTTTATTCTTTGGTAAAAATCATAGTCTGTTTAAAGCTCAGTTTTTATTAGAAAACCAATGCCAAGTCCATATTTAACTTGGTGTGCAAAATGAGATGACAAAGTACGATGCTTGAAGTACCTAGGACTTTTTCCCTGAATGTATCGTCTACTTTATAGTAAACAATTTAAGGGGAAAAATGTGAAAAAACACATAGCACAATTTAAGGCTGTAAGCTAATTATAATAGAACTGTCTTTGCCTGACATTTTTGGAACATGTTTTTCTTCCATGTCAAACAGATTTCTAGTCCTTTTTAGGAGGACTTTATTTTTAAAAGCAGTCATATTTGGAGAATGATGTGGGTAATCTAGCTATATAATTTTGTTAAAGTATGATTAAGTAATTGGGCTGATTTAGGGGTTTCTCTCCCCGACCCAGTACTGGGGAATTGAGTCCAAGAATGCTCTATCATTGAGCTATATTCCCCCCTCCCCCTCTTTTTTTTTTTTGGAACCAGAGTTTGAACTCAGGGACACTCGGTCACTGAGCCACATCCCCAGCCCTATTTTGTATTTTATTTAGAGACAGGGTCTCACTGAGTTGCTTAGGGCCTTGCTAAGTTGCTAAGGCTGGCTTTGAACTTGCGATCCTCCTGACTCAGCCTCCCAAGTTGCTTGGATTACAGGCGTGCGCCACCACGCCCGGCCCTCCCCCTCTTTTTAAAGACAGAGTTTCATTAAGTTGCTAAAACTGACCTCAAACTAACAGTTTAATTTTGGGGGGCTGGGGTTGTGGCTCAGTGGTAGAGTGCTTGCCTAGCATGTGTGAGGCACTGGGTTCGATTCTCAGCACCACCTGTAAATAAATGAATAAAAATAAAGGCCTATTAACATCTGAAAAATATTTAAAAAAATAATTTAACTTTGGAAGAAACAAGCATGCTCCCCGAAATAAGAGACAAGTTATCTCCTGTGTTCATCTTACCTTCTCTTTGTTTCTCCAGGATGTCTTCCACATGGTAGTTGAAGTTCCACGCTGGTCTAATGCAAAAATGGAGGTAAAGTTTCACCTTCGATACCAGACTTAGGGTATTAGTTCTGATCTAGCCGCACTGATTTGGTTGAGGATGAAACATCTGTACTCTAAGGGTTTCTTCTGTCTAGTCCTAGTCTGTTTTCCAGCTCTATTTCTCACTGCCTGCCAGTCTTCCCTCTGTGCTCCCTCTAAACAGCCATTTACTATTTGTAAATGTGTTCCAGATTTTCCTTCCCCACACCTTTGCTTCTGATGTCCTCAAAGCCTAGCATTACTTTTCCTCCTCTTATTCTTTGTTTTTTTTTTTGTTTGTTTGTTTGTTTTTTTCTTCCCCCTTGGTACTAAGGAATGAACCCAGGGCATTCTCCACCAAGCTACACCTTCAGCCCCTTTTCTTTTTTATTTTGGTCAGGGTCTCACTGAGTTGTCTAGGCTGGCCTCGAATTTATGGTCTTCTGCCTCAGCCTTCCAAATTGGTAGAGTTATAGATATGTGCCTCCACACCCAACTTCCTCCTTTTACTGTTAAATTCTTCCTTGGCTCCTCCTTATCCATCCTAGCCATATGTAATCTCATTAAAATTTCTGTTGCATTTTGTTAATTTATTTCTGATGACTCCTAACATAGTTGCCTTTTGGATGTTTTTGAATTTTTTGACAGTAACCATGTTTTATGTGTCATATACAATCAGATGCTTTTTTTTTTGTACTAAATATTGAACCCAGGGGCACTTAACCACTGAGCCATATATCCAGCCCTGTGTATTTTTATTTTTATTCTTATTTTGAGACAGGGCTTTGCTAAATTGCTGAGGCTGGCTTTGAACTTGAGATCCTCCTGCCTCAGCCTTCTGAGCCACTGGGATTACAGGCATGTACCACCACACCCAGCACACACAGATATTTTAATAATTTTATATGCCTTAAGAAGAAAAGATGAAATTGGATTAGATTTATTTTGCCCTTTTAATAAAAGTCTTGGTATTTTTTTCCAAATGTTAGAGCTTATTTCAGTTAATTTTATTTGTTGCTTTCTGGAATTAGTAAATGTTCTTTTCCTTGATAGTTGCCCAAGTAATTTTTCTACTTGATGGCTGATTGTGAAAGCATATTAGTCCAAATTTTAAAAATGTTAGGGGTAAAGTTAATTGTTAAAGTGGCATTAGGAGACATAAATGCCATAATTCATTTCCTCAGATCCCTGTTTGAATAATACCTCAAATCCACATAAACATCTATTTGAATCTTTCAGATTGCTACAAAGGACCCTTTAAACCCAATTAAGCAAGATGTGAAAAAAGGGAAACTCCGTTATGTTGCAAATTTGTTCCCCTACAAGGGGTATATCTGGAACTACGGTGCCATCCCTCAGGTATGTCTCCATGTATTTCCTGAAAATGAACCTAACTGTGGTTGGTTTAAAAAAAAAAAATCTTTTTAAATACCTTCAGAAAATGTTTGCTATAGTAGATTTTAAAAACTTAGGGAAGGGCAATTATCATTTTAATGCTTCCTTGAAGGCCTTCCTTCACAAATAATTGAAATTTAAATATTTACAACATTTAAACTCATATTTGAAAGTTTATTCTTTTCCAAAATATTTCTTTATTTTCTATGGACTAGCTATAAGACATACACATTCTTTCTTTCCAGATTAAGTGGCAAGTCTATTAGTAAAGAGACTTCTCTTTTGCGGGGGTGTTACTGGGGATCAAACTCAGGGCCTCATCCTTGCAAGGCAGACACACTGTACCACTGAGCTGTATCCTCAGCCAAAGTCTACTAGTAAAGAGAGAACATAAGGTAATGGTTTAAAGCACTGATTTTTGGCACCGGCCTTATCTCCCTTTCTCTCTCCCTGAGACATTAATAATATTCAGTTCATGTAGTTATTGGGAGGGATAAAGCATGTAGTACTTGCACATGCAAGTTTTCATAGCCATTGAGCCATTCTGTTTTTAAGGTCCTGATTCCTCCTTTGGGTCAAGCTCTTTTTGGTAAAGTAATGATGTTTTCTTAAGCAGTTGCCCTTGGAGAGGGGGGATATCTGCATTGTTTACTAATTTATCTCTACCAGAATGCCAGTACACAATAAGTTCTTATTTAATGTTTGATTGAAGGGTCACTGTTGTCTATTATGAGTAAACAACATTTATTTAATTCTGGTTTGGCTAGGCTAATGCTGTGACACTCAATGTTCAGTTTTAGTTTTTCCTCTTGATAAATTTTATTCACCATTAAGTCTATTAAGTGAAATCTGTTGAACTATTTTAAGTTACTAGAACATAAATCAAACTCATCTAACTTGTTGGGTAATCACAAAGTTGTCAGCCCTAAGTAAAGCACTTCACCTTGTACTTCAGTTCATTTAGTGTTGGCATTGAAGCGTGGGCCCTTTAGGAAAACATTGCTGAAATGCTTATTCTTTGTGTGTTGGCTTTTACTTTCTTATGTTGACTTTGTTGGATGTGCTCTTCTTTATCCCTCTTCATTTTTATCTTTTTGCTTTCACTTCAGCTGAATAGGCAAACAAATCCAAGTCATAAATATGCTGTGGTAGAGGAAGAAAAGAACTCAAACAGTAGTTGCATTTCAAACCTAACTTCTGGCAAGCACAGGCTTCAGTTCTTTTGTGTGATACTCTGCATGGGTTCTGCTTGCCTTTTAGCAAGGAAAGCAAGCCAGTAATTTTAAGCTTCAGAAAATCCTGATTAAACTTTTCAGTCTTGGTTCCTGGTCAGCAGTGATGCTTTTAACATAAGAATATATCATTTCCATTTTCATATTGCTGCCTACCCACGTCTGTTTTAGTATCTGTAAATAAGACACTTAAATGTGAATAAAGAATTTCAAAAATGAGAAAAAGTAGTTGAAGATTCATGTTTTTGCAGAAAAGTCAAGGGATGTTATCTGTTAATGTTAACATAATCCACTTTGTCAGCAGCGTATACAGGAATAATACACCCTAGTCCTTATTTTTTTAGACTTGGGAAGACCCAGGACACAATGATAAACATACTGGCTGTTGTGGTGACAATGACCCAATAGATGTTTGTGAAATTGGAAGCAAGGTAATGAATTTGCACATTTTCTTCTGTGTTAAGATGAAATTAATGAAATGTATCAAGGTTCATGCTTTAAAAAATATTGTGAATACAGTATATGAATATTAGTGAAATAATGATCTCTCTTTGGTGATCAAAGCTTCTGTTTCCTTCCAAGCACTTATACATTGTCATTTATACAATTAAACCTAGTCTGGGAAAAAAATGTGTACTTGCGTGTATATGACTGAACATACAGATAGAAGAAGGGGATATTTTGCGGTGTCCTAGGAGACGGACAACTGGTGAATAGATGAAGGGTGCCAGGAGGCACCTGTTATCTCAATCAAAGCAAACTGGGCCTAATGATTTGGAGAGATTAGTGAAATAACTCAAGGCAAATGGACCACATGAGCTTATAATAGTGATTCTTCTGTCAGAAGGATTGCTCTAAAATTCTGATTATAGTTACTTCTTTCTTACCTATTTGAAATTGGTACTGGGGATTGAACATAGGAATCCTTTAACATTGAGCTACATCCCCCACCATTTTATTGAGATGGGCTTGCCAAGTTGCTTTGGCCCTTGCTAAGTTGCTGAGGCTGACCTTAAACTTGTGATCCTCTGGCCTCGGCACAGGTGTGTGCCACCGTGCCTGACTGATTATATTTAAGTTGTCATTATGATTTTTAAATCAAAGTTCTGTGTGTGTGTGTGTGTGTGTGAGAGAGAGAGAGAGAGAGAGAGAGAGAGAGGTTTGTTTTGTCTTTTTTGTTTTTGTTTTTTGTTTTGGCAGTCCTGGGAATTGAAACTCAGGGCCTTTCATATGCTAGGCAAGTGCTGTACCATTGAGCTATATCCTCAGCCTCAAACTTTTTGAGACATACTGTATGACTTGCTTAACTTGGTGGCTTCAAAAAATAGAAAGGTAAAGTAACCATATTAAGAGATGTATCTGAAGCTAGGTGTGGTGGTGCATGCCTGTAATCCCAGCAATTCTGGAGACTGAGGCAGGAGTATCACAGGTTCAAGGCCAGCCTTGGCAACTTAGCAAGACCCTATCTCAAAATAAATTTTCTTCAGGGCTGGGGAAACAGCTCAGTTGGTAGAGTGCTTGCTTGCCTTACAAGCATAAGGTCCTGGGTTCAATCCCCAGGACCGCCAAAAAAAAAAAAAAAAAAAAAAAAATTAAAAAGGGGATGTAATTCTGTGGTAGAGCACTTGCCTAGCATGCAAGAGGCCCTTGGTTCAAACTACACTATCTCGAAAAGGGAAAAAAAAATGAAAAAAAAGAAAGCCAGTCTAAGTCAGGTGCAATGGTATATGCCTGTAATATTAGCTATAGGGAAGGTGAAGCAGGAGGATCACATGTTCAAGACCAGCCTGGGAACAAAACCAACACTGTCTTAAAAATAAAAAAGAAAAGAAAATTGTTTCTGGAAGAAATTATGGTGAATTTACTCTTCAGCACAAAAATAGTATGAAAAGCATTATTAATTACCCTGAGTTATGTTACTGATTCTCTTACGACCTATAAGAACATAGGACTTACAGGTCCTATTTTCAACCTTAATAAGATTGATAAAGCATTTATAGCTTTTAAAAATTTGCTTCAAGGTGGGCAAAGTGGTATACACCTATAATCTCAGCCATTCAGAAGGCTGAGACAAGAGGTTCAAAAGTTCAAGGCCAAGCCTGCGCGGTGGCTCACGCCTGTAATCCAAGCGACTCGGGAGGCTGAGTCAGGAGGATCGAGAGTTCAAAGCCAGCCTCAGCAACTTAGCGAGGCCCTAAGCAACTCAGTGAGACCCTGTCTCTAAATAAAAATACAAAATAGGGCTGGGGATGTGGCTCAGTGGCCGAGTGTCCCTGGGTTCAATCCCCAGTACCCCCACCCAAAAAAAAAAAGAAAAGAAAAGTTCAAGGCCAGCCTTAGCAACTTACCAAGACCCTGTCTCAAAGTAAAAATAAAAATGACTGGGGATGTGGTTCAGTGGTAAAGCACCTCTGGTTTCAATCCCTAGTGCCTAAATAAATAATAAAAGTTTGCTTCAAGGAGTAATCTTTAGGTAAATTTGCAGAAATTTGGCTTTTTTCTTATTTCCTATTATTCACCAAGTAAAACTTTGTTTCATGGTTTTATTCTGTAGTGCTATTCTGACTGTGATTGTTGACCCTCAGGTATGTACAAGAGGTGAAATAATCAGGGTGAAAGTCCTGGGCATATTGGCTATGATTGATGAAGGAGAAACCGACTGGAAAGTCATTGCCATTAACGTGGATGATCCTGATGCAGTGAATTATAATGGTAAGAAAATGAAGTCTGAAGTCTTCCCTACTTTTTTAGGCACCACAGATTTAACCCATATTTATAATTGGAATTGTAAGCTCCTGACTTCACATTGTTAAAGAATGGAGGAACAAAACATTGTTATTTGTACTACTGAACTTGGGGCAGTTAACTTCTCTTTGTTCCAGGAAAGAAAAAAATATGGTTGTTTGGGTTTATTGGTTTTTTTCCTTTAGTATATTTACTAAGTTGTGCAATCATTCCAGATCATTTCCTTTGCCCTAAAAGGACATCCTGTATTGTTGGCACTCATACCCTGCCACATTTAGCTGAGTCCCTGCCTTCCATTAGTATACTTTTCTGTCCTTACACATTTGCCTATTTTGAACATTTGCATATTATGAATGGAATCATAACATAGGCCGCCTCTGTGGCTGACTTATCTCACTTATTGTAGCATTTCATTCTCCCTTTTTTGGTGTAAAATTCCTACAACATTAAAATTTAGATTTAACCTTTTTTTTGTTGATGGGGTGGGTACTGGGGATTGAACCCAAGGGTGCTCTACCACTGTGCTTCATCCCCAGACCTGTTTTTTATTTTGAGACAGGATTTTGCTAAGTTGCTGAGGCTGGCCTCAAATTTGCCATCCTCCTGCTTTAGCTTGTGTTGTTGCTGGGATTACAGGTGTTGACCATCACATCCAACTGGTTGTACCATTTTTAAGCATATAATTCATTCATTTACAAGGTTGTGCAACCATCACCACTAGTTCCATTTACTTCCTTTCCCCTCCTCCCAGGTCCTGACAACCACTGGGTCTGCTTTTGTCTCTAGATATTTCATGTATATTAACTTATAATGTGCTGTCTCTTGTCTGGCTTGTCTGGCTTTCACTTACTGTGCATTTTTTAGGTTCTTTCATGTAGCTGTATCAGTACTCACTCCTTTTTAGGACTGAATTTTGTTCCATTGTGCGGGTAATAACATTTTGTTTGTGTCCATCAGGTTTAGACATTTGGGTTGTTTTAGCTATTATGAACAGTGCTGATAATCCTGCAGTGTTTTTGTGTGGACATGTTTTTAATTCTCTTGGGTTTATACCTAGGAGTGGAGTTACTGAGTTGATGAAACTGCATGTTTAACCTTTTGAGGAACTGCCACACTTTCCAAAATAGTTGCACTATTTCACGGTTTGGCCAGCAGGGCATGTGGGTTTCAGTTTTCCCACATCCTCACTAGCACTTGTTATCTTTTCCATTAGCCATCCTGGTTGGGGTGTCTTTATTGTTGAGTTGTGATTTTTATATATTCTGAATACTAGGCCTTGATCAGACATATGAATTGCCCGTATTCCATTCTGTGGATGGTCCTTTCATTTTCTTAACAGTATACTTTGAAGTACTCAAGTTTTAAATTTTGATGAAAGTCTAGTTCATATGTTGCTTTTTCCTTTTCTTGCTTATGTTTTTGGTGTTATATCTAAGAAACCTAGGTCATAAAGGTTTGAGCTTATATTTTCTTCCATGAATTTTATAAATTTAGCTTTTGCATTGTTGTCTCAGATTTATTTTGAGTTAATATTTCCATATGGTGTGAAAAAGCAGACTTGTATAATATGCAGCCTTTTGCGTGAAGCTGCTTTCACTTACCGTACATTTTCTAGTTCATTCTTGTGTGTATTGTGTGTCAGTAATTAACCTTGCTTCTACTTAATCCATTTGTATAGTTATTGAATTTGTCTTATAATTGAAATGTGTCTCCCTGGGCTACAGTCAGTGTCGGCAGGGCTGTATTCCTGTGTGGGCTCTCAGGGAAAATCCATTTTATCACTGCAAACTTGAGTTCCTTGTTAAAGCTCCACTGACTCATCTGCTTCCTTCTTTCACAGTGTAAGGACCTCTGTGATTACATTAGGCCCACCCAGATGACCAAGGATAATACCCCAGTGTTAAGGTCAGATGATTAAAAACCTTAATTCCATCTGCTTTATTTTTTCCCCCTTGCTCTGAAACAGTACATTCACAGACCTGGGAATTGAGAGATGGACATCTGTCTACCACAGCAGTAAAATTATTTTGTGATGAAACTGATGGTGGATACATGATAATGTGCATAGATCTTCACAGTGGCAGAATAATGTCCCCTCCAGAAATGCCCAACTCTTAACCCTGAAACCTGGGAAGATGTCACCCTTGGCCAGTGGGCTTTCTGACATGATTAAATTAAGGACTTGAGGTGGGAAGTATTCTGGAATATCCAGGTGGGCCCAGTCCATCACACAAGTCCTTGTCAACAGACCTTTCCCAGCTGTGTTGACACAGAGATATGATGGCAAGATAAAGCTCGGGGAGGTGCCACATTGCTGGCTTGAAAACGTTGGGGGTGAGGAGAGGGCAGCCTGTGAAAGCTGACAAATCCTTGGAAACAGATTCTCTCCCAGAGTCCTTAGAAGGGCACACAGCCCTGCTGACACCTGGTGGCCCTGTGGAACTTCTGAACCACAGAACTGTTAGAGAATAAATCCATTTCGTTTTAAGCTATTAAGTTTGTGATTTTTTTTAAAAATAGTAACAGATTAGCTAATACACAATATAGGAGTGAACTTAGCAGATGCAGATTTCTAAAAGAATCACTTACAAGGTCAACTCCAGGATGAAATGCAGATTATGACAAAATAATCTAACTTTATGACAAATGTATAAAATAACCTCCCTGAGGCAAGGAGGAGAAAAGGTGAGTGGAGTTAGTAAGACCAAAGGCAGAAAGAACTGCACATAGCATTGTACTTTAGTTGGAGTACTGTTTCATAGTCCTGGAGTCTCTAAAAACGTATACTGAATCTAAACAATTAAATGGAAGGAAGATGATGAACCCCCCACTGTTGGAGTGGGAGGTTATAGATAAACAAGGAGATGTGGCTAGAATTGTGCATGCAGTAATGGATTAGAGTTGGAAATACCAGTATGAACTCAAATTTATTACAATATAGAAACAGATGGAAGCTGGGCACGGTGGCACACGCCTGTAATTCCAGTACTTGGGAGGCTGAGGCAGGAGGATCACCCCTGATACCCAGATTCTACAACAAAGAGAATCCAAGAGTCCTTAGAAAAATGACAGATTGTATGACTGCAGCAGAGAATGAAAAGAGGAGCCTGGAGCACCTTATAGTGTGAGGAAGTAAAGAACTGCCCCAAAAAACAGCAGTGGGGGGGGGTCTGTCAAAGTAAATATTTGAAATTTTTGTTGAATGCATAAATAATAATGCATCTTGCAAATTGCTTATATTCTTTATAGATATTAATGATGTCAAACGGCTGAAACCTGGCTACCTAGAAGCTACCGTGGACTGGTTTAGAAGGTACAAGGTTCCTGATGGAAAACCAGAAAATGAATTTGCTTTCAATGCTGAATTTAAAGATAAGGTAATATGTCATTCAGAACTATAGCATTAGGCCTCTTTGTTTTGAGACTTATAATTTAACCTTATCATTTCCATCTAAAGATTCATAAAACAAAAGACTAAAGACATAAGACAGTCTTGATGTCTTGTTTGTTAACCTTTAAGTGTTTTTTAATTTTTTTTGCATGCATTTTATTTTTTTTTCAGCTGTTTGTCATGACACAAATTTGTCTTTTTTAAATTAATTTATTTTGATTCATTGTACACAAATGGAGTATTGCTGTTGTTTCCCTGGTTGTACACAAAGTAGAGTCACACCATTTGTGTAATCATACATACCTGTACATAGGGTAATGATGTTTGTCTCATTCTGCTATTATTCTTACCCCCGAACCCGATCCCACTTCTCTTTTCCCTGTATGCAATCCATCCTTCTCGATTCTTGCCTCCCTTACACCCTGCATTATATATCATTATCCTCTTATCAGAGAGATCATTCGGCCTTTGGTTTTTTGGGATTGGCTAATCTCACTTAGCATGACAGTCTGCAGCTCCATCCATTTACCTGCAGATGCCATAATTTTATTCTTCTCTATGGCTGAGTAATATTCCCTTGTGTATATATACCACAGTTTCTTTATCCATTCATCTATTGAATAGGTTGGTTCCACAATCTAGCTATTGTGAATTGAGCAGCTATGAACATTGATGTGGCTACATCGCTGTTAAGTGTTCTCTTTAATTTTTAACACAAAGAAATGATTCAAAATAAAGTATCAGGCTTTGGGGAAATGTCTATCATATTTCTGTGCCTCCTAATCTTGCACCAAAGACATTTAATAATAAATGATTTTTAAATAGTGTCAGCATGATTTTTTTTTAAATAAAAACTTCACTTCATGCTGGGCGTGGTGGTACACACCTCTAATCCCAGTGACTTGGGAGACTGAGGCAGGAGGATGATAACTTCAAGGCCAGCCTCTGTAACTTAGTGAGATCCTGTCTCAAAAAGTAAAAAGGGCTGGGGATGTGGCTCAGTGGTTAAGCAACCTTGGGTTAAAACAAAATAAAATTTACATCATAATGATTGCAACCCACTTTTTTACAAAATTTGACAAAATCCATGACAATTAAGCAGTGAAATATGGTAATAGAAAAAACCCACTTCTACATTGTAATGCATATCTCTTCAAATTATAGGACTTTGCAATTGATATTATTAAAAGCACTCATGACTATTGGAAAGCATTAGTGACTAAGAAAACGGATGGAAAAGGAATCAGTTGGTAAGTGTTCCTTCTCTTCTGCATGTTTAATACACAGTAAACCAGTTTACTCCAAAGGTTTTTGTACCCGTAAGACACTGTACTGTTACATTTCACTTGGTAAAGAACCAATTTTGTCAGTGCTTAAGTGAATGGGAAGCTAAATATCTAGATAACTGAAAGTGCCTGTAAGGCACTCTGAACAAGTAGAAACTAAAACATAAAGGGGACAGTGGGGTCAGATCTGTGTGAGGGTATTTGGGAAAGGCTTCTAGCATCAGGGAGTTCAGGATGAAAAGAGGAGAGTACAAGGGTTAGTATCCTCTGATGTATTAAAATGTAAAATGCATCACAACTACATCAGTGTCTGCCATGCACACCGAACTTATTACCACTAAAAATAGCTAATGTTTATGAAGCAGTTAATATTTGCCAAGCCTGTAAGAGAGATGTGGGGGAATTGAACATACTTACAGTCACTCCAGAATAAATGCTGGAGCAAGAACTCATACCCATGTGGTCCCCAAACCTGTGTTCTTAACAGTACAGTGGACTTCCGCAAGAGGATGCACACTATAATCACTTAACTATTGTTTTCTGAAAATACTAGTCATTGAAACAGATAAGAGAGAAAAATGAGCTGTAGGAAAATTGGAAAAGGCAGAGCAAGTTGTTGCAGATGATATTGTATATTCAGAAAACCTTTAAAAAAAGAAAAGAAAAGAAAAAGGCCAGGCATTGTGGTGTACACTTGTAATCCCCTGTACTTGAGAGCCTGAGGCAGAAGGAACTGAAGTTCAAGAGCAGCCTTGGCAATTTACTTAGTGAGACCCTGTCTCAAAATCAAAACTGAAAAGAACTAGGGAAGTATGTAGCTCAGTGGTGGAGTACCCTGGGTTCAATCCTAGTGACCCTCCGTCCATGCACAAATAAAAAAACACTGAGGTTAAACAGTAAATCTGTAAGACCCAAGAAAGGGATTCTGTTGAGAAATATAAAAGATGTTAAATGGAAAGATAAACTGTTAGCTGGGCTTGCCTGTAATCCCAACGATTCGGGAGGCTGAGGCAGGAGGATCACAAGTTCAAAGCCAGCCTCAGCAACTTAGCGAGGCCCTAAGCAACTCAGTGAGACCCTGTCTCTAAATAAAATACAAAATAGGGCTGGGGATGTGACTCAGTGGTGGAGTGCCCCTGGGTTCAATCCTCAGTACCAAAAAAAACCAAACAAAAACAAAAGATAATCTGTTCCAGAATGACATTCCATTTCATCTAGAAACAATTTACATGTGAGAATAACCAGGAAAATTCAGGGAAAAGAAAAAAACATAGGGGAGGTAAAGGGAGTGATAATTAATATAGGTAGCTTCATGTTTAAAGCTTGATACTAAAGAAAGAAATGATTGTGTTCTACAGTTGGTAGACCTGGGAATTTAGTACATAACAAAGAATGAATTTTGAATTAATGGTTTTGACCAACTGGGTTAAGGAAGAAAAGAAAGCTAAGATTTCCTCTCTCCTTACAATCCTTACACCAAGTATGCATGCTGGTAACCACCATCCTGATCTAGCTGTTTTGTTTTTAAAAGTAGCTATGACTAGGCAGGTGCTCAGTGTGTGCCCTGTGGACCACATCCCAGCACCAATTTTCTTACATCCAGCCTATTTTAAACTCTTATGTTAATTGGGTTCTCTATGCCAGCATTTGCATTTACAGCCCCTGTCTTAGCATCATCAGTATTTAATTCCAGCCGGAAAAATTTTATTAAAAATTTCTAAAAATAATCATAGGTATTTTGCTTGTAGTAGACAACACAAAACTCAATCCATTTTAAAAAGTGTTACAAATGGTATTTTTTATATATCAAAAGATGTTTCCTACTTTCCTTTTTTAAACAATACATAACAAAGGCATGATTCCTTAACTTATAAATAGCTTACTGAAGTTGATGAGAAAAAAGACTTAATAGGTGAAGGGAAAAAGACAGGGAAACAAAGCTTATTTATAAGAGGATATATAGTCTTATTCATTGTTTAAAATGCAGTTAAATGCAAGATTTTTTATTATTTGGTAGTACACAGTGAATGTATCTTATAGACATGGCTTAGATTTCTCTCTGAAGTATAAGAAAATCCTAATATATAAAAATAGGGGGCTGGGGACATAACTCAGTTGGTAAAGTGCTTGCCTCACATGCTTAAGGCCCTGGGTTCAATCCCCAGCACCACCAAAGAAAAAAATTATCCTAAGAATCTTCTGTTCTATATCAGGATAATGTCCTATAAAATGAAAACAGCATCATTCCACAAACGGAAGAAAATGTACAGTCAGGCTGTGGTTTTGCATGCCTATAATCCCAGCACCTCTGGAGGTTGAGGCAGGAGGATTGCAAGTTCAGCCAGCCTCAGCAACTTTATTTAGTAAGGCCCTAAACAACTTAATGAGACCCTGTCTCAAAAATAAAAAATAAAAGGGACTGGGGAGATAGATCAGTGGTAACAGGTAATTGCAGACATTTCATTTCTCATTTAATAAAATATTTTTGTTATACATACATTTTATGTCACACTAATACCATAATAAAAAGTTGGAACTATTGCTAAGTAAAAAGACCATGTATTTTTAAAAAATCACCCATAATCACACTTTCCAGATACCTCTGTTAATATTTGGAGGGTTTTTTCCCTAGTCCTTTATGTAAGTACATAATGCTTTTTAAAATAGTTATAATTCTATTGCATGCATGATTCATTTTATGTTTTTTAAATTTAACACCATAGTATAAGCATTTTCCCATTATGATAGTACGTAAGTTTATCTCTGTATAATATTCCATTCTGTGGATAAACCATTTTTCATCATCCCTTATTGTTGGACATTTTGATTACTTCCAGTATTTTGCTATTATCAATAACATACTGGTTCACCAGACACTAGTGTGGGAACGTCTTTGTAGATGGCCATTCAATCTTGTGTTGGGTTCTCAACAGTTGAGATTTCTCTATCAAAGCTTACAAACTTTTGAAAGATTTTGATTACATTTTAATGGGTTATTTTTCAGAAATGTTGAGCCAGGTATTACTTTTGCCAGGAGTGTCTTGTTTCAGATGTCCCACAGCATTGATAGGAATAGGGGGATATTTTTGTTTAAATGTTTCTCATTTCAGTTGGTATTTCTCAGCTATTTAGTAAGAGTAAACTAAAAGTAAAACTAAACTAAAAGTATCCCATCTCAGATTCTTAAATCTGAACTTAAGATATTTGAGTAAAATTAACCACAGGAAAGTTTACCTTGACAAAATAACTAAGTAGAATGCTTAATATAGGCAAGAAAGCTTTCAGCTAGCCAAACTTAAATGTCATAAGGTCTACCATATTGAACTTAGTTGTTAATTCTTAAAAGAGAGGGGTTTTTTTGTTATATTTGTCTTTTGACTACTTTTGTTTTATCAATAGCATGAATACAACAGTGTCTGAGAGCCCCTTCAAGTGTGATCCTGATGCTGCCAAAGCCATCGTGGATGCTGTATGTACAAGTTTTCTTTAAAATGAGGATGCGTGGGCTGGGGTTGTGGCTCAGTGGTAGAGTGTTTGCCTGGCACGTGTGAGGCACTGGGTTCCTTCCTCAGCACCACATAAAAATAAATAAAGGTATTATGTACATTTGAAACAACTAACAACATTTGAAAAAAAATTAAAAAGGATGGGTGGTAAAAGATATGTTGCCAAATAGGGAGGAAAAGTGCTTCTTTAACAACTAATTTGAGTACCTCCTATATGCAAAGTATTGTGTGAAGTCTGGACATTAGAACCCATAAATAGACATTTGACCAAGGGAGAAGCTGAGGAGTGATCCTAGTGAACCAGAAGTTGGACAGATAGCAAAGCTGTATAATTCATAAAAATCAGAATGACTGCAGAATGTGTCAGGTAACCCATGGGCCTATTACCAGTCATAAGCCATTTTTCACAAGAGAACCAATGGGAACTTACTTGTCTTCATTATAGCAAGGCCTGAGGAAGTTTTAGTTTTAGGTACCATTGCAGATTGCAATACTAAAAGACTATCACGTGAGATAGCAGACCATCAAAACAGTAATTTTATTTTTGTATTATTTTTAATTATCTGGTTTGGACTTAAAGACTGAAACAGTCGTCTTAAAAATCTTATCGTTTATAGTATTTAAAACACAAATAGCCAGACATAGTGGTACATGCTTTTTTTTTTTTTCCTTTCCTTTTAGCAAGCTGCTGACCACCATTTTTGTTTGTTTGTTTGTTTTGTTTTGTTTTGATAAGTTATATAGTGGTACATGCCTTTAATCCCTGCTGCTCAGGAGTCTGAGGCAGGAAGATGGCAAGTTCCAGGCCAGTCTGTTCATTTTGTGAGACCCTTCCTCAAAATAAAAAAGGGCTGGAGATGTAGCTCAGTGATAGAGCATTTGCCTCACATGGTCAAAGCCCTGGGTTCATTCCACAGACTGCGAATGAATGAATGAATGAATGAATGAATGAATGAATGAGCAAATCTCTGACTTGACTGCCTTGCAGTACAAGGAACAAGGACAACTTAGTATTGCCCACTACATTAGGATTCATCTTTATTGAATCCTGAAAAAATTTGAGATAAATAAGAAAAACTGGAAGGGAGAAGCCATTGATTAGCTATTATAACTTGATGTTTCAAACACTATATCTATACTTTATATATGTGTGTACATAGAAAACTATTGTATATGCATATGTTTTTATTCTTTATTTTAAAAAACATTCTCCTTTATGTCACTGATTTTCAAGAGTCCTGAATATATTAGTATCTCTTAAGTAGAGATACTAACATATTCTATTGAGATACTAACATATTGCATCCCTGTATATTATAAATTATTTTTAGAACCTAAAAATCATGGTAGCCTTTTGTCAAGATTATTTTAAATTTTGCCAGTATACTTTGAGTTGTCTCCCCCCATATCAGACTAATATATTTTAATATTTTATTTTAGTTACCACCGCCATGTGAATCTGCCTGCACAATACCAACAGATGGTAAGGTCTACATTCCAGTAAAATCACATTAAACATTATGTATATGTATGCAAAATTATTTATTTTATTTTTCATTGACATATATATACTTATGGGGCACAGTGTGGTGTTTTGATATATGTTATAATATAGGATGATTAGATCAACTTTAAATCTGCCAGCTCACATACCTTTTTTGTGGGGTGGAAACATTTAAAATAGACTGTTTGATCCATTTTGAAATATATAGTGAGGCTGGGCGGTAGAGCTTAACCTGCTCAAGGCCAGGGTTCAATCCCTGGCTTGAAAGGAAGGAAGGGGCAGTGCATTATTCAGTACAGCTGCCCTTCTGTGCAGCACATCCATATAGCTTATTCCTCCTGTCTAGCTGCAGCTTTGTATCCTTGGATCAACATCTCCTTGTTCCCTATCTATTCTCTTCTACTCTCCGGCCCTTGGCAACCACCTTTCTACTCTCAGCTTCTATGAATTCAACTTTTTTAGATTCCACATATAGGTGAGATCATGCTGTATTTATCTTTCTGTGCCTTGTTTACTTCACTTGGCATTATGTGCACCAGGTTCATCCATGTTATATATAAATACATTTAGTATACCATGTTAAGACATGGAGAGAGAAGGAAAAGAGAAACATTTTTAGAATTTCCTAGCATATGTGAAAAAGGATGGGATGCTACATAGCACCTTTAGTGCCACTCTATCACACTGGTTTCCAAGCTATGACCCAGTGTTCCTCCATGATCCATGTACATGCCTCATGGACAATGTGGGAGGGACCCTGAGTGGGCTGGGCTCTACATCTCCGTCTGGCCATGGGCTGCTTCATCTGGAAAATAGCTTTGTCCCTCTTTAGATCTTAGAAACCTGTTTCTTCTGATAAGAAAATGGTTCTGCCACTTAAAAAACAAGTTTGAAAATCATATTGTACTATTACCGTCAAAAGTAAGGAAGCCCCCCCAGCTGGGCACAGTGGCACACACCTGTAATCCCAATGGCTCAGAAGGCTGAGGCAGGAGGATCGCTGTATTTATGTTTTGAGATAATCTGTACTGGGATCCATTAAAACAAGTATAGTATTGTGTGTAATTTTGATTCTCAATAGGGATTCTGATTTGTTTTCTTTTCTCTGAATACAGTGGATAAGTGGTTCCATCACCAGAAAAACTGATGGGATTTCTCTGGAATACAAGCTGATACTGCTGCATCCTGTTCATCTGGAAATATTAGATGCAAAAGTAGTAGTATTTCAAAGCTTTAAATTTATAGAACTCATCTAACGAAAGCAAATTCTGCTGTGACCAATCCAATATATTCAGAATGTTATCTGTCCAAAAGCATTTTTCACATTTCAACTAAGATAACTTTAGTACATGCTTAAATGTCAAAGCAGTTGGGGTTTGGAAGTCATTTGTGAATCGATGTGCAAGATGAACACATTTTGGATGTATATGTTTACCATGTGTTAGGAAATAAAATTATTTTGCTGACACTTGTTCGAGATATTTTTATTTTCTTCTGAAGTCAGTGTCACCAGGTAGGCATGGTTACTTTTTGGTGTTTGTTTTCTGTCAATGATCTTATAATTGAATTGTGTGATTATTAGATAATGAGTGCTCATTTGGGGGAACCTGACAATGAAGTCCCTTATACTTATTCTTGATTCTTACGTTGGCCTAATTCCTGGCCTCCCATGCTCCCTAGTACTGGGGATTGAATCCAGGAATGCTTTACCACTAAGCTACATTCCCAGACCTTTTTATTTTATTTTTTTTATTTTGAGACAGGGTTTTGCTAAGTTGCTGAGGCTGGCCTGGAACTATGATCCTCCTGCCTCAGCCTCCTGAGTCACTGGGATTACAGGCATGTGCAGCCACCGCTGGCTCATGTTTAGTTTTATAAGAAGCTGTGGAATTGTTTTTCAGAGTAGCTATACCATTTTACATCCGCAGTAGCAAGGCATGAGTAATTTGGTTTCTTCACATCCTTGCCAGCATTTGATGTGTCACTGTCTTAGTCATTCTATTGGGTGTATAATGATATTATGTCATTGAAGTTTTTTTTGTTTTTGTTTTTTATGTGGTGCTGGGGATTGAACCCAGGGCCTTGCGCATGCAAGGCAAGCACTCTAGCAACTGAGCAATATCCCCAACCCTATGTCACTATAGTTTAAATTTGCATTTCTCTAGTGGCTAATGATGTTGACCATCTTTCATGTGCTTGTTTTAGGCCATCTGTATATCTTCTTTGGTGAAATGTCTGTTTCCATCTTCTATCCATTTTTAAGTTGGATTGTATATTCTTACTGTTCAGTTTCTATGTGTGGTTTGCAAATATTTTCTCCTAGTCTATGTCTTGTTTATTCATTTTTGTCACGCAAGGTTTCACAAGCCAGTCTTTTGATTTTTATAAAGCCCAACTTAAAGTCGAAAGTTTTACATTTGAGTCTACGATCCATTTTGCATTTATTTCTGTTTAATGCTATGGTTGAGGTCAGGGTTCATGCCTTAATTAGTCCTACAATGTCCAGTTGCTCCAGCACCATCTGTTCAAAGGTTATTCTTGTTGTGTTGGTTGGCACTTTTGTCAAATAGCAGTTGAGCATATTTACATGGACCCTTTTCTGGGTCATGTCTTCCACTGATCTATATCTGTCCCTTTGCCAATATCACATTCTCTTGATTAGTTACATGGTAAGCCATAATATTAAAGTAGTACTAAATTCTTCCCACTTTCTTAAGATTATTTATTCAAGGGCCTGTGCTTTTCAGAGTACCTTTTGCTGTGTCTATTGTCTGCCTATTAAAAAACTTGCTGGGATTTTAAAATTTTGTTTTATTTATTTATTTATTTTTTGGTGCTAGGGATTGAACCTGGAGCACTTTACCACTGATCTACATCTCTAGTCCTTTATTCTTTATTTTGACAGGGTATTGCTAGATTGCAGTGTCTTGCTAAGTTGGTGAGGCTGGCCTTGAACTTTGAATCCTACTTTAGCCTCCCAAGTTGCTGGGGTTACATGCATGTGCCACAATGCCCAATTTCACCTGATTTTTACTTATTTTTAAAATTTTTGGTACTAGAGATTGAACCCAAGGGCGCTTAGCCACTGAGCCACATCCCAGCCATTTTTATATTTTATTTGGAGACAGGGTCTCACAAAGTTGCTGAGGCTGGCTTTCTTTGAACTTGTGATCCTCCTGCCTCAGCCTTCTAAGCTGCTGGGATTACAGGTGTGCACCACCACACCTGTCTTTTATTTTGAGACAGGGTCTCACTAAACTGCTTAGAGCCTTCCTAAAATTTTTTTTTTTTTTTTTGAACCAGGGATTGAACTCAGGGGCACTTGGCCACTGAACCACATCCCCAGCCCTATTTTGTATTTTATTTAGAGACAGGGTCTCACTGAGTTGCTTAGGGCCTCGCTAAGTTGCTGAGGCTGGCTTTGAACTCATGATCCTCCTGGCTCAGCCTCCCAAGTCGCTTGGATTACAGGCGTGCACCACCACACCCGGCGAGCCTTTCTAAGTTACTGAGGCTAACCTTGAACTTGTGATCCTCCTGCCTCAGCTTCCAGAGGCACTTGGAATTACAGGCATGTGTCACCATGCCTGGCTTCACTGGTATTTTAATAGGCATTGCATTAAGCCTATAAATCAATTTTAGTTTTGTGTTTAGAGAGTATCTAACGTATTTCTATTACTAATTTCTAGCTTGGTTCTATAATAGTCAAAGAACATATTCTAATTTCAAGACTTTAAATTTGTTGAGTTTATCCTCAGTATGCATGTATGGTACAGGGGACTGAACCCAGGGTGCTCTACCACCCTTTTTATTTTTTATATTGAGACAGGGTCTTTCTACTTGCTGAGGCTGGCCTCAAACCTGGAATTCTTCTGCCCCAGCCTCCCAGAATCTCTAGAATTATAGGTGTGTCCTACTCACTGCATCCAGTTTGTTGAGGTTGTTTTAGTTTGTCTTGGGAAATGTTTCATGGGCACTTTAAAATGTATATTGAAGTCTGGCCCAGTAGCCCACCCCTGTAATCCCAGCAACTGAGGAGGCTAAGGCAGGAGAATTACATGTTAAAAGCAATTTAGTGAGGCCCTAAAGCAACTTAGCAAGACCCTGTCTAAAATTAAACTAAAATAGGGCTGCAGATGTGGCTCAGTGGTCAAGCACCCTGGGTTTGATTACCCCCATAGCAAAAAAAACAAACAAACAAAAAAACAAAAACTATTGTGGGATGGAATGTTCTCTTTATTGACCACTGAGAGCCTGTTCTTTCAGTTGGTAGTGCTGTTCAGATTTCTTTAGCCTTGGTGTTTTTCTCTGTAGTTCTATCAGTTGCTAAATGGGAGGTATGGAAGTTCCAAGTTATAACTGAATTTGTCCATTTTGTTTATTCTACCGGTTTTTGTTTCCAGTCTCTGATTAGTATACACCTAAGATCTTTATGTCTCCCTGGTGGATTGACCCTGCTATCCTTACATAATGCCTCTAATCTTTAGTCATTTTCTTTACTCTGAAGGCTACTTTATCAGCTATTATTATAGTTACGTCTTTTTAAAAAAAATCAATGTTTGCAAGGTATATATTTTCTCTGTTCTTTTACTTTCAACCGACTTATGTTCAAACCAGTTTCTTATGAGCAGCACATTGTTCAGTAACAGGCATGTTTGGGGTGGTTACTGGGGATTGAGCCCAAGGGCACTGAACTAAATTCATGGCCCTTTTTATTTTTTATTTAGAGACAGGGTCTTGCCACCTTGCTGAGGCTGGCTGGACCTTGGAATCCTGCCTCAGCCTCATGAGTGGCTAGGATTATAGGAGTGTGTCACTGCATCTGACCTATCTGTCATTTGGTATATATACAGCATTTACATTTAAGTAATTATTGAAATGTTAGTACTTTATCCTGTTTGGGTTAAAGATCCTGCTTGGATGTTGTAGGTTTGTGTCTTTCACCAATTTTTTTTTTTTTAAGCCATTTCTTAATACTTTTTCTGCTCTACTCTCTCCTCTTTCTGGGACTCTCATAATATGAATGTTGGATCTTTTGTTATTGTTCCACAGGTCTGTAGGCTATTATGTATTTTATTTAGGTACTGGGGGTTGAACCCAGGGGCGCTTCACCACTGAGCTATATCACCAGTCTTTTATTTTGAAGCAGGATCTTGCTGAGTTGTCCAACCTGACCTGGAACTTGGCAGTCCTCCTGCCTTAGCCTCCTAGGTCACTAGGGTGTGCACCATCAGGTCTGGTGTTATTCCCCACCCCCCCTTTTTTTTTTTGCTTTTGGTACCAAGAACTGAACCCAGGGGCACTTAACCACTGGGCTACATCCCCAGCCCTTTTTTGTGTTTTTATTTTGAGACAGGGTCTCACTACAATGCTTAGAGCCTTGCTAAGTTGCTGTCACTGGCTTTGAACTTGGAATCCTCCTGCCTCAGCCTCCAGAGCCAGTGGGATTACAGACACATGCCACCACGCCTGGCTGTCATTCCTCTTTTGTTATTTCTATTTCTCATGTTCTGGTTCTTTATCTGTGGCATAACTTTTTTCCTTTGGAATTATTTTCTAAGAATAGATTTCTTTTTTTTTTTTTTGAACCGGGGACTGAATTCAGGGGCACTTGGCCACTGAGCCACATCCCCAGCCCTATTTTGAATTTTATTTAGAGATGGGTCTCACTGAGTTGCTTAGGGCCTCACTAAGTTGCTGCAGCTGGCTTTGAACTCATGATCCTCCTGCCTCAGCCTCCCGAGTCAGTGGGATTACAGGCGTGCGCCATCACACCCGGCCTAAGAATAGATTTCTAGGGAGTAGATTGCCAGGTCATGGGAAATAGAAATTTCATTACTCTTAGGGTTTTCTGCCAGGGTTTTGCCACCTTTCAGTGCAGCATGACTCTCTTTCCTCATAGCAGACCAGACTGCATTACCTGGTTAAGTTACTTATCTGAGCCTTACTTTTCCCATCTGTACAACAGCGAATGCCACCTTCACAGGGTTGGAGGGGATGTACATGAAGGACCTCACTCACTGCCAGTGTCCTAACAGGTGCTCAGTAAGAGCTAATTGTAATCCCAACAACACTGAGCGTGGTCAAGTGCATTTTTCAGATAAGGAAACCTGAAGCATTGACCCAATTGTGTAAAGGATCTGATTCAGAACTCTAAATTGGAAATTCAAAATCATTTCATCATCGCTGAGCTCAGGCCTGCAACGACCACAGCTCAAACTGCAATAATGTCCTACCTGTAAGCACACTGGCTCTGTAAGCTTTTGCACATCGGATTCTTCACATTTAGGAAAAGCTGCTCCTGCTGCTTTCTGGGATTCTCTGGGCAGAATGAAATTTGCTTTTACATTGATAAGAACGCAGTGCAGTTGGGTGTGGTGGTGCACACCTATAAGCCCAGTGGCTGGAGAGACTGAGGCAGGAGAATCATGAGTTCAAAGCTAGCTTCAGCAATTTAGTGAGGCCCTAAGCTACTCAGTGAGACCCTGTCTTTAAATAAAATATGAAAAATGGCTGGGGATGTGGCTCAGTGGTTAAGCATCCCTGGGTTCAACCCCCAGTACCAAAATAAATAAATAAAAGAATGCAGTACAGTGAAAATTGTTAAGTGTTGGGAAAGTATTTCAAGAGTTGAATCCATTACCATTTGATTCATTGCTGCCTGTTGGTCTTTACGATCTTTCCCTTAGTTATTTCCAAAACTTTAACAGAAAATACTCGCTAGAAACAAGATTAAGCAATGAGGATGACAAGGTTACATGCCAACTGAATTTCAAAAAAAGCCGGAGAGCAATTTGGCACCATCTATCAAAATTTTAAATTCAGTACAGGTACCATGGTATATACCTGTAATCCAGCTACCTGGGTGGCTGACGGGGAAAGTTCAAGGCCAATCTGGGCAATTTAGGGAGACCCTATCTCAAAAGAAAAATAAAGCACTGGAGATGCATCTCAGTGGTAGAGCACTTGCCTAGTGCTCGAGTCCCTGGGTTCAACCCCCAGTACTGCTAACAAAACAAAAAATTCTTTAATTTGTAGTTTTCCTTTGCACCATTCTGAGAATTCATTCTGCAGAACAGATAATCACCCAACAGTATGCAGCAGCTTTGTTTATAATGGAAAAACTGGAATAAGAAATGTCCAATAAAGGAATGGCTGAATATATAACCCATAGCATGTAGCGGTTGGATTGAACTAGATGCACAGGGTGGCATGGAAAAGTTCAATTATGTAAGTGAAAAGAGGAAGCTGTGGTACTCTATAGGAGAAAACAATGCCCTTGGCCCAAATTCAGCTGCTACCTGTTTTGTAAATAGAATTCTACTGGAACACTGCCATGCCCATTCATTTCATAATTGTCTGTGGCTGCCTTCATGCAGCAGTGGAAAGTTCAGTAATTGGGACAGAATACATATGACCCCAAAAGCTGAAAATATTTGCTATTTGATCCTTTATGGAAGATATTCACCACCAGCCATAGTGGCACATGCCTTTAATCCTGGCTGCTAAGGAGGATGGCAAATTCGAGGCCGGCCTGGGCAATTTAGTGAGAGATATTTACTCCCTAGATATCTATTCAAAAGACTCTACAACTGAGCATCTGCCTAGCATGTGCAGGGCCCTGGGTTCAATCCCCGGTACCTGCACTACGGTCTCATGCACATAAAAGAAGAAAAAGAAAAGTGAATGTTTGCCAGTCTCTGCTCTTTCATATAATCTTGTGTTTTGTTTGTCTGAGGCCACTCAGTGATTTAGCAAGCCCTGTCTCAAGGGCTTGAGAATATGTAGGGCTGGGAATATGTAGCTCAGTGGTAAAGTACTAGAAAAACAAAAACCCCACAACTTCCACACCTACACTCTGAGGGGCTTGGCCTATGTGTCCTGAAGGCCTACCCATCCCCAACACTCCATGCCCTTTTCTGTTTTTGTTTTGCGGTGCTGGGGATTGAATCCAGGTCCTTAGTGCTTGCAAGGTAGGCACTCTACCAACTGAGATATATCCCCAGTCCCTTTGCCCTGTCTTAAAACAGCTTTGTCATTCTTTTTCATAGTGTGCATGTTCCCATGTGACATGCGGTTCCTTGCTGCTGCACCCATGTGCTCAAGGCCATCTTTATTAAAAAAATCAGAAGATATCTGTAACTTTTTCCCTGAGGATAAATTCCTAGGAGTGGACCACAGGTAGGTGAGTATGCACCTTTACAAAGATCCTGAACTGCCTTCTCGAAAGTTCTGACTGATTTGGCCTCCTGACCCAGCCTCTGGCAACCACTGCCCTACTTTTTGCCTCGATAGATTTGGAGTGACTGCTCATTTTTTTTTTTTTTTTTTTGCTTCCAGTACTGGGAGTTGAACCCAGGGGCACTCAACCATCCCATCCTTGTTAACTTTTTTTTTTTTTAATTTTCAGACAGACAGGGTCTCACTAAATTGCAGAGGCTGACTTCAAACTTGTGATCCTCTTGTCTCAGCCTCCTGAATATCTGGGATTACAAGTGTGAGCCACTGTGCCAGGTTCTGATGGGTTTTCTGAGAGGATGGTGAAAATATTCTAAATCAATTGTAGCTTGGTTGCACAATCTTGTGAATATACTCTAACCCACTGAATTGTGTATTTTAAATGGGTGAATTTTATAGTATGTGAATAACATCTCAATAAAGCTATTACCCCAAAAAATCATTGTGTATGAACTTTAGAAGTGTTATAAAGGGAGAAAGGAAGCAGACCTGTGATGTGGAGAACGGCCACCTGGAAAAGGCCGTAGACATTTTGCTTGATCTGGGTCTTGAACAACAATGTAAAGAAGTTGAAGGGCCCTCCTGACTGAAGAGCCCATGCAAATATACACAGGAAGGAATGCATCCCAAGGCTGAAAGACATTGAATGTGTGTGTTAGAAACTAAAATTATGTAATCTCAATCTCTGTAAAAACTGTTCAATGCCAGGCTTGTTGGCACACCTGTTATCCTGGAGACATGGAAGGCTGAGGCAGGAGGAGCACAAGCTCAAAGCCAGCCTCATCAATTTAGCAAGGCCCTAAGCAACTTAGTGAGACCTTATCTCATAATAAAAAAATAAAAAGGACTGGGAAAGTGGCTCAGTAGTTTAAGTGCCCTGGCTTCAATCCCTGGTACCAAAAAGAAAAAAAAAATTGATGCTGGGGACATTGGCACACACCTGCAAGTCCCAGCCACTTGGGAGGTTAGGCAGGAGGGTGGCAAGTTTGAGACTAGCCTCAGCAACTTAGCAAGACCCCGTCTTAAAAATAAAACATAAAAAGGGTTGGGGATGTAACTCAGTGGCAAAGCACACCTGGATTCAATCCTTAGTACCAATAAAATAAACGGACTGAGGATGCAGCTCAGCTCAGTGGTAAAGCACCACTGGGTTCAATCCCCAGATCCAAAAAAACAAAAAAGAAACACACACTACCATTTAATCATTTGTTCACTCAATCAATTATTAAACTTCACTGAGTACCTGCTATACCCTAAGAAATGTGCTAGCCATTGGGGACACTGTCATAAAATCAACAATATCATCCTTCCTATGAATATAAAGGTTAAATAAATTACCCCAAATTTCATGGCTAATATCAGATGACCAGAGCCCTAGACTATATGGGGCCTGACTTCCAGGAGTCCCAACAATCAGGTCCAGCCATTCACCCCAGAAATTAAATGGAAGAAGTAATGGTGAAAGGCAGGAAAGGAATTTATTCAATATAGCTATGTAGGAAAGACAAGGGGGATCAGGTGTCTTTAGCCCTTTCTTTGGGGAGTCTGACATGAACTTGCAGATTATCTAGGGAAGGGGAGCCACAAGCACGCATAGTCAAGCAGGCTTGGTCAAACTGGTCTGGTTGATCATTATCTCAGGACTGGCCATGTGCAGCCTTGTCAGTAGCTGTAAGAACGCTGATGTTGCCTGGGGGTAGTTTGGACTCATCACAAAATGTTTATTGATCAGACCTGTTGTTCCTGGAATCCAAGGTGACTGCAGGAGAGAATGACTCAGAGAAAAGAACAGGTTAGAAAAGCAAAATGGTGTTAGTTCCTTCAGGTGCAGGGCAATGACTGGTGGTCATTTAGGCACCACTTGGTGTTCTGGAACAGGATGTTGTAAAAGTGAGCAGTTGACAATCTGTTGACTATGATGTCCCTGAAAATCCTGCAAATGCTTTATTTAGTTACTCTATTTGGGGGTAGGATTGCCAGCTTTAGGTTAACACTTCTTAAATGATTAACATGCCTGTGTGCAAAGCTAAGAAAGAATCTGACCCAAAGTTTAAGGTAATAAAGAAGACAGATAAAAAAATGAAGACAGAGATGCCAAGATTTATCCTGTTTTTAGTTACTCCACTGGACATCTACAGGCCCAAGTAAAGAGTCAGTGTTTGTAGCAAAAGCAGCTTCTAAGTCCTTGTTGTGCTAGTAAGTGGAAGAGCCAGGATTCAATTGTCTCTAGAACCTATTTTTCCAAAAAATGACATCACCTTATATATCCCCCTAAATAGTCATGAAGGAAACCAGAACATGCCCCCACAAGGTAGGTCATTTTGCAATTATTTAGAGCTGAAGGCACTTGAGAAATAGGAGTTACAGAAATGACCATCTGAACTACCCTTTAGCAGCTCCCGCTTGCAACAAGCCATAAAATTCCTTTGAAAAAGGTGCTTCCACCATGCCAATATAAACATATAACTCTTACCAGCTCAAAGATGGTGCCAGAGGAATCAACAAACAAACCTTACCCAATTAGTGTCTGCCCCTATGCAATCAGCCCTCTGGCAGAATAATTCAACAGCAGTGGACTGAAAATATTTTGGGGAAAATTGCATCTGTATGGAGCATGCAGAGATTTTTTTCCTTGTCATTATTCCCTAAACAATGCAATGTAACAATTATATACACAGGCTGGAGATACAGCTTAGTGGGAGAGCACGTGGCTAATATGTGTGAGGCCTTGGGTTCAATCTCCAGCACTGCAAAAGCAAATTCAATTGTATGCACAGCATTTATTCTGTATTTGTAGAGGCGATTTAAAGTATACAGGAGGTGGCTGAGGATTCAGTTCAGTGGTAGAGCACTTGCCCAGCACGCCCACAGGCCTGGTTTTGATCCCCAGCACTGAAAAAAAAAGGGCATGCACGGTATAAACAAATGTAATGCCATTTTATATAAAGGATTGAGCATCATTGGATTTTGGTATCTGAAGGGTGTCCTGGAACCAATCCTCTATGGACACTAAGGGAACAACTCTAACTATATACCTATATAAACAGATATAGAAATACATATTTTTTCTAGACATATATTTTATAATAGCTCTTCTACCTATATACCTATGTGTCCTCTAATGTAGTGTCTGTATGTTCTATAGTTCTTTTGTTTTTGTTGTTTTTGATAGTACTGGGAATGGAACCTAGGGGGCTCTATCACTGAGCTACACAGATCTTTTATTTTTTGAGACAGGTTCTCTAAGTTACTGAGGTTGGCCTTTAGCTTATGATCCTCTAGCCTCAGTCTCCCAGGTGGCTGGGATTACAGGCATGCACCACTCTGTGCTCAGCTTATAGTATGTTATTATTTTATGAAGAGCCATTTGTATTACCTTTCCTGTGAATTATCTGTTCCTATTCTTTGCCTATTTTTCCATTGTTCATCTTTTTCATACTTATTTTTCACTTATAAATATTTTTCTCAACTTATCTGCCTTCTGAATTTACTTAGAGTGTCCTTATTGGGTTTTTTTGGTCATTTATCATTTCAGTTTTTTATTTTTATGCATTTGAATTTGTCAATCTTTCCTTTGTTTCTGGATTTTCGGTCATGGTTGGAAAGGTCTTCCTTATTTCAAGGTAATAAGGAATTCATGCTTTCTTCTATTTTTCTAGTACTTTTATAGTGTCATATTTAAAATATGCAAACGTTTTTTGGTGCTGGTGATTGAATTTAGTGCCTTGGACATGCTAAGCACATGCTCTACCACCCAGTCAAACATATGCGAATCTTTTGAATCACCTGGAACTTACTTGGTGTATTATGTCACTTATGGATGCAATTTGTTTTTTTTTTTTTTTTTTTTGACTACTCAGGGTTATTTATTTATTTATTTATTTATTTTTATACACTGGGAATTTAATCCAGGTCGCACACGTTGAAGTTGCAAGACCCATGGACACAGTCCCCTGGTTTGGACAAAACTGGTAAGAAAGAAGCCTCTGAACATGGCCTGATCCCTTTTTGTTGTCCAGGCAAGATTCAAACTCAATACCCACAGGAGGAAGGGAGGTGAGAAAGTAGTGCACTAGGGTTGGGGATGTGGCTGTTGGAGTGCCAGAGGCCACTTTATTTCTCCAAGTACACTTGGAAGGATTTCTGTACTTAATTTTGTCTCATTGCTTTGGCACCAGTTCTTTTGTTTTTGTTGGGCTGGGGACTGAACCCAGGGCCTTGCACATGATAGGCAAGTGCTCTTTTATTTTTGAGACAGGGTTTCACTAAGTTGCCCAGGCTGGCCTAGAACTTGTGATCCTCCTGAGTCCCCCATGTAGCTAGATTACAGGCATGTGCCACTTCAATTGGTTTGTACCAGTTTTAAATAATTGAGGCTCCATAAATTTTTTTCTTGGTACTGGGGATTGAACCCAGGGGCGCTTAACCACTGAGTCATATCCCCAGCCCTTTTTTATTTTGAGATAGTGTCTCACTAAGTGGCTTAGGGCCTCTCTAAATTGCTGAGGCTGGCTTGGAATTTGTGAATCTCCTGACTCATCCTTGAGTCCCTGGGATTACAGGTATGGGCCACCAAACCTGGCTGTTTTTTGTTTGTTTTTTTGGTACTGAGGATTGAATCCAAGGGCACTCTACCACTGAGCTACACCCCCAGCCCTTTTTACTTTGTATTTGAGACATGGTCTCGCTACGTTACCGAGGCTGGTTTTGAGCTACTGTTTCTCCTGTCTCAGCCTCCAGAGTTGCTGGAATTAAAGACATATACCACCTGCTCAGATCTATAATGTAATATCTGATAGTGGTAGCTTCTTCCTCGCTCTTTTCCACAGAGTGTTTCTGGACTAATCTTGTTTATTTTTCCATATGAATTTTAGGAACAGGGTAGTTTAAACACGTACACAAGACCTATTAATGCTACTAGTACTTTTACTAGGATCATATTAAATTTTTAATTTTACTTAAGGAGAATTAACTTTTTTTTTTTTTTTTTTTTTTTTTTTTTTTTTTGCGGTGCTGGGGATTGGACCCAGGGGCGTGTGCTTGCAAAGCAAGCACTCTACCAACTGAGCTATATCCCTAGCCCGAATTAACATCTTTATGATACTGAAGTCTTCTTGTCCCAGAGCATCATCTCTGGATTCCACTGTTTTATCTGCAAAATGAGGATAATAATACCAACCTCACAGGGTTGTCCTCAAAATCAAATGAGAAAATGTATGTGAAGAACAGTACTGTGGTGGCGAAATGTTGCTTCGCTATTTTATAGCTGTTTGAATTTAAGTTTGGTTTCTTGACTAATCTGAACTTCGGTTCTCATTTGCACTATGGCGTTGATAATGGTATCTGCTTCATAAAACTGTAAGGAGGGTAAAATGGGATGAAGAGAGCAGGTACCCAGCGGACTGCTTGGCGCATAAATGCTCAACAGATATTAGCTGTTCCACTAAATAGGCTAACCCAGGACAGAGAAAATGTGACTTAAAGCAAGAAGCTTGGTGGCATCCACCTGAGGTCGCCGTCCCCAAGGTCAATTCCTGTTAGCAGAACCTACCTACCCATCGGTTGCCCTTTTTGATTTTCTCGGTGCATCTAGAGCACAGAAGGGTAGGAAACCAGGGAGTAGAGCGCGCAACGACGCCACTGGATTCCGGGATCCCGCCACAGACTGCCAAGCCAAACGCCGCCACGTCTCGCGCGGCCTGTGGGCTCCACGAGAGCAGGTGGAGCCTATGCGGGGCCCGCCTCCGAGCGCGTCCCGTCACGCCTTAGGCCCGCCACTCCCCTGCCAGAGTCGCTGGTAGGGCGGTACCTGGGAAGAGCGGCCTGACGCTGGGGGCGGGGCTAGGACGCGCCGGAAACTCCGGGGGCGGGGTATGACGTATATCCGGTGAGTAGCTGGCGGTCTGGGTGCCGCTGGTCTGTGTGTACTGAGGGAGGGTCTCAGCCGCCCGCTGCCGTCGGAGGAGCCCCTTGGTTCGTAAGTCAGGGTACGGTGACGGAGAAGGCAGTCGGGGCCCAAAGAGCTGGGGTGGACCGCGGTGG
>JAJEJO010000688.1:74166-151454 GCA_020662805.1 Glaucomys volans | reverse complement strand
AAAAAAAAAAAAAAAGACCTAAATAAAATAAAATAAATTTCAATGTTACTGAACAGGGAAGTGAAAGCTTTCATTTAGTTTATTTTCATAAAAGCTTTTCCCTCAATCTGTACCTCCACCCAAATTTCCATGCTGTATTTGTCACTCTATGGTAAGAGCTAGGAAAGTGTTAAGAAGGCTCTAAAGTTTATAGGTCAATACCCAGCCCTGACAGAAATCCAGTAATTGAATGAAAAAGAAAAAACATATGCTGTCTGCATTTTTCAGCTTCCTCTTCGTCTAGCATTCTTTGGAGCATATAGGTGTGACCTGCGTGTGGAGTCACCTGCTGTCCCAGCTGCTAGAGATACTGAGGCAGGAGGATAACTTGAGCCCAGGCATTCAAAGCCAGCCTGGGCAACAGAAAAGAATATATTGTGTGCAACCTTTTTACCTATTACTTTTCGTGAAAGTTTTTTGTTTGATTACAGTTGATCACATCTAGTATAAAGTTTTGCATACAGATGTTGCTGTTGATGGAGAGGAGTGAAAGTGGTGATCTTCTTTTTTTTTTCTTGCCCTAAATCTGATATTGAGGCAAATACTCAGTGTAACCAGAAAATGACTCTGAGACACCTTAGACTCACAAGTGTCTCTAGATCCTTTCCTTTTAACTTCCTGTTATTACCAGTGTGTTTAGACCTGTTAGTAGCTTTGGGTTATTGTTTTGTCTTGGCCTGTGGGAAACTAAGAATAGTTAATTAACTAATTAATGTATTTGCTTAGGGCCTTCCACAGTTGGTTAGGTTGGTTCTCAATGTGTGTACTTGCTCACCATATTAATTAGTGCTAATTAATGTAGGTACTTTCTTAGAAAGCTACTACTGTATTATGAATGAGTCGTTGTTGGTTTTTTTTTTTTTTTTTTCCTGGTACTGGTAATTGAACGCGTGGGCTCTTTACCACTGAGCCACATCCCCAGTCCTTTTTGTTTTTTATTTTGAGACAGGGTTTTTTCTAAGTTTGCTGAGGCTGACCTTGAATTTGTGATTCTCTTGCCTCAGTCTCTCCAGAACTGGGATTACATGGGGTGCACCCCTACACCTGGCTTATGAATGAATTTTCTTATTTAAATAAGAATTTATAGCACAAGGCCCTGGGTTCAATCCCCAGTACCGCAAAAAAAAAAAAAAAAAGAATTTATGAAATGGGTTTGAACTTGATTATTTATATTACGAAAGGCTTATCTTATTCTTGTTTCTATAAAATAGTATGTCTTCTCTTATAAAGTCGAAACATATTTGCAGAAGGGTTAGACAAATTGTATTTAAGAAGAGATCATATTTAGCCAGGTTTGGTGGTGCATACCTGTAACCCATCAGCTACACAATAGACTGAGTCAGGTGGATCAGAAGTTCAAGGCCAACCTGACAACTTAGTGAGACCTTGTCTTAAAATAAAATTTAAGAAAGGGCTGGAGATATAGGTTGGTGTTAGAGCACAGGGCCTAGCTTGCTCAAGGCCCTGGATTCAGTCCCCAGTAGGGGATGAAGAGATTGTAAATGAACCAGGGCAAATTAAGATAACCAGTATGATTTTGGCTTTGTTTTTAGAGCTGTGCACAAGGATAGGTTAATATACTTTTCATTCTTATTTTCTATCTGTTGTATCTATATGTCCTTTTGATCCAGGTTATCAATGAGACTGATTTCCTTAGAGGTGTTGTGAAGTGGTAGACCTCAGTGGTATCTAGGGAATGTGAATGAGCAGCAGCTGCCTGGAGGAGTGAGTCACACAGTAAAAGAGGAATGTATATCGTTAACATAATTCTCTGAGTATCAGAGGTTGATAGCTATTAGGAAACCATGAATTTGTGCAGATGCAAGGATCCTAGAAGCTTCCCTTCAGTGTTCAAAATCCTTGTCTTAAAAGTAAAGGAGATTAGTTAATCTTCTTTCTTAGACCAGAAAACATGATAAGAATGGACTTCTTCAGAACTGTACTGGTATTGGGAAAGCTAATGTTTGCTACTTTTGTATTTTATACAGGTAGTAAGCACTAATAATGTCTTTCATCTTTGAGTGGATCTACAATGGCTTCAGCAGTGTGCTCCAGTTCCTAGGTAAGGCCATTTCCTTTAAATATATTAGAGGTTTTATACTGTGCATTTCATCCAGCAGTTTAAATATAACCAGCCTTTGGCATATAGGGAGAGAGTTTACATAAAAATTTTTTCTTCTCTTTTAGGACTCTACAAGAAATCTGGAAAACTTGTATTCTTGGGTTTGGACAATGCAGGCAAAACCACTCTTCTTCACATGCTCAAAGATGACAGATTGGGTCAACATGTTCCAACACTACATCCAAGTATGTTTGAAAATACTAGGTGACCTTTTGACCTTTGAAGGTCAATGTCAGGTTTGGAGGATGACTCTCCAGTTAATGTCATTCTTTTATTAAATGAGGCCCCAGAAGCCAGCTTACTTTAAAGTTACCTTTAGTACATACTCAAGTCAGATAATCAAAGATCTGAACTTCTGGAACATTGGTCACTCTCTCTTTTCTTTGGTTCTGAAATGGAACACATGTCCCTTATCTCCTAAAAAACAAAACATCTTGGAGAAAAGTAAGCTTTTGACTTTAGAATACATTAAGAATGTTTTTGCTTCTGTATCTTTTTCTTTACAAAGTGGAAGCTTTATTAGGTTTTGCGTTGGTATTGATTTACAGTATTGGTAGTAGGGCCTATGGATGAAAAAATTTATTTCCTCTTGACAATTTTTCAGCATCAGAAGAGCTGACAATTGCTGGAATGACTTTTACAACTTTTGATCTTGGTGGGCATGAGCAAGGTAAGAGACTTAGTGAAGGCATGGTATTAACTTATGGTTCATTTTGTACTCACCCCATAAGTGGTGTGTCTTGTTTACCTTTTAATTTGCTTGCATTTAGGATTGGAATTATTTTATATTCATTTTATTTATTTATTTATTTATTTATTTATTTATTTATTTATTTATTTTGTGGTACTGGGAATTGAACCCAGGGTGCTCTATCACTGATCTACATCCTCCACTGATTTTTATTTTTTGTGATAAGGTCTTGCCAAGTTGCTGAGAATGGGCTTAAATTTGCTATCCTTGGGCCTGGGTTTGTAGCTCAGTGGTAGAGCACTTGTCTAGCATGTGTGAGGCCCTGGGTTCGATTCTCAGCACCACATATAAATAAATGAATAAATAAATAAATAAATAAAATAAAGGTCCATCGCGACAACTTAAAAAGAAAATTGCTATCCTGCTGCCTCACCTTCCTGAGTTGCTGGGATTACAGGCAGGTGCCACTGTGCCCATCTTTAGGATTGCAATCTTACTACTTCATTGAAGTTTTTTTATCTACTTACTATTTTTAAGTAATTTCAAACTTGTTAAAAATTGCATAAATGATAAAGGGAATTCTATTCACTTATAACTTTTGTCCAGATTTATTAGTCTTTCTCTCTAATAACATTAAAATTTATTTTTTCTGAACATTTTGTGAATACATCATGCTCCTTTACTCACTAGTACTTTCGTGCCTTTACCAAAGAAAAAGAATATTCTCTTATATAATCATTATACTTGTAAAATCTAAGATTTTATTTTTATCATATATATTCCTTTTTTGTCTATCATCCCAGTAATCTCTCTTTTTAGCATTTGTTCCTCTTGAACAGACCAGTACAATATTACAAATTGTATTCAGTTGTCAAGTCTCTTTTATGTACTTTATTCAATGGAATGTAAATATGTAGAAAATTAGCTTAGTATTCATAAGTAATTTTAAATTTGTCAAAAGTTGCCAAAATAATATAGTGACTACGTGGTACCACTCTGATTTAAACTGTTATTTCATATGCTCCATCCATTTGGGACAGTTGGAACCATTTTTTCCAATTATTTGCTCTTCTCATAAGACCTTTTTCCTTATTCAGGCTGTGTCTTTTTGCTTCACAGATTCCCACCAGGTGTCTTTTATGTACTTTGAGGATCTACACAGTGGGCATCTTTATCTCTTGGAAAGATAACATTTGGCAAGAATCACTTTACATTTGGCAAGATTCTAGGCATAGGAATAAAACATTTAAATTGTGGGAATAAATATTCTGGGAAGGCAGGGAAAAGAAACCACTGATATTCTGTCAGATTTACTCAATTGTTATTGAGTTGAGAAGTCTGTTTTTGGAGCATTTTATTAGGTTAAGTCTAATATAGTTTTTTAAAAAACAGTTAAAAATAGAATATTGGTAGTTTCTAATAATCCAGCCTAATAATTTTATAATTGGTAAGCTCATTAGCATATTACATTAATTTTATTCATTTACTATTTATATTCTGAGTAATTCTACATATAATATGGTCATAAGCACATAAAATCATGGGTATTTGATGTCTTTTCTCCTTCCAGAAAGACATTGTTAACTCTTTACAAATTTAAATTCAGAGCAAGATAAGACAACCTAGACCATCTGGAGAATGCTGAAGAAATAGACACCAGATGTCTTTAGATACCTGAACTGGGGATAGTAGATTGTTTCATGTGATAAATTTTGTTTTCAGGTTTTGTTAAAAAAAGGGAAGGGAAACGTGTTGGTGTACGTTGTTTTATTTGTTTAATGGACTGAGGAAAATTTAACAGAAGCACCTTCTCATAATCTAGCCACCATTTTATAGAAGTTACTAAAACATTACACATCTGGAGGTTTCCTTTTTTATTGGCGTAGATTTTAACATCTAGGCTGGGGGGTGTGACTTAGTGGTAGAATGCTTACCTAGCATATATAAGGCCTGGGTTCAATCCCAGAACTATTAAAAAGGAAAAAAAAAGTGACAAAAAATGTACATAAAAGAAAAACAAAACTTAGTACAGGCTCAGTGTAACAAACAGTATAGAAATATGGAAAGTCAAAGTGAAAGTTCCAGTCTCTCCCTGCCCCACATTCAGAGGTATCCAGGTAGCTCTTCTTAATCTTTTGATGTAGCAACGCTTCCTTGTTCGTGCCATTCAAGGATTAGACATGAATGGCTTAGAAATATAATGTAATTAAAGGACTTCTTCCCAACCTTTCTCACTTGTCACAAAACAACAAACAAAAAACACAGGGACTGACTTGAAGTATGGGAGTCTGAGTGAGTGCCTCCCGAGAGCTGAGTAGATGAGATGTCATCACACCCACATTCTAATTGGTAAGGAATTAGAAAAAGTTATATGGACAAGCTGGGCATGGTGGTACATTCTTGTAATCCTATCGACTTGGGAGGCTGAGCCAGGAGGATTGCAATTTTGAGGTCAGCCTCAGCAACTTAATGGGGCCCTAAGCAACTTAGCAAGACCCTGTTTCAAAATAAAAGATAAAAAGGGCTGGGGATGGGGCTCTGTGGGAAAGCATCCCTGAATTTAGTCCCCAGTACCAAAATAAGTAGTTGTATGGACAAGTAATTAGTATACCAATGTTTTAACTCAGAGGTTGCAAACAAAATTGACTCCAAAGACAAGACAGGTCATTTAAGTGAATCAAATTAACACAGCATAAGACACTAGGAGATAGTAGAGATTTTGGCAAACTGAAGAACTCAAAACCTCATCAAAAAAGAAAGCCACCATTTGTTCAGTTCTAGCTGATCATTTGCATTTAGGTAAGTAGGCATCAGTTTGCCAGATGTTGCTGTTTTTCAAGGAAGGCAGAAGCTCCGATTTTCAAATTTAGAAAAACAGGTTCAGCTCATAGACCATCAGTTTGCATCCTCTGTTCTGACTTAATACTGCTCAGGACTAAGAATCCATAGCGAGTCTAGTGTTACTGAAACTGCCTAAGATATGCTCATTTTATAGAACATTTAGGTTATTAATTATCACAGTATATGTTTTTTGATACAACTGCAAACTTTGTCTTTTAGCTCGTCGGGTTTGGAAAAATTATCTTCCAGCAATTAATGGGATTGTCTTTCTGGTGGACTGTGCAGATCATTCTCGCCTCATGGAATCCAAAATTGAACTTAATGTATGTTTATATTTTTTTCTTTCTTGGCCTTTGTTCTAAAGAATATAGCTCAGTAGTGCCAATATTTAATCATTCCAGTTAACATGGTAAAAGTCCAAGTCACAATGTTTTAAAACCTAAGGCATGGGCTGGGGTTGTGGCTCAGTGGTACAGTGCTTGCCTAGCATGTGTGAGGCACTGGGTTCAATCCCCAGCATCACATAAAAAAGTAAATAAACAAAATCAAGGTATTGTAACCATCTATAACTTAAAACAAACAAACAAAAAACCCAAGGCATGCCAGGTGTAGTGTTGGCATGCCTATAATCCCAGTGGTTCAGAAGGCTGAGGCAGAAGGATTGCAGATTCAAAGCCAGCCTTGGCAACTTAGTAAGGCCCTAAGGAACTTAGGGAGACTCTGTCTCAAAACAAAAAATAAAAGGACTGGGGATATAATAAAGCACCCCTGGGTTCAATTCCTGGTACAAAAACACCCCAAACCCCAAGGCATTGTTTTTCAATGTCCTGGGAACCTCAACTTGAACTTGAATAAATTAACTTTGTGCTTTATATCATATAGTGACTTTTTGGCCCAATTTGCTCAGGGTATTGCTCAGTTTATGCCTGTTGTCCCAGTATAGTTAGTAGCCTTACATTTTATGTATCATGTGTTATCAGTCTTTATGTAGTGTTGGCATAGTGAATCTCAAAAAGAAATATCGAAGTTCTTTATTTTTTATTTTTTTATTTTTTTGGTACTGGAGGCTTGAACCCAGGGGCTCTTAACCACTGAGCCACATCTCCAGCCCTTTTGTCTATTATTTAGAGACAGGTTCTCACTAAGTTGCTTGGGGCCTTGCTGTGTTGCTGAGACTGGCTCTGAATTTGCGATCCTCCTGCCTCAGCCTCCCAAGCCACTGGGATTATACAGGCATGCGCCACTGCACCCAGCTATATTTTTAAATCTGCTTCTTCAAGTTGTACCTACCTGCCCTCCTACTGAATGACCTGCTACATCTTAACAATCTGTTCTCAGTCTTCAGTTTTTTGGTCACATGCATCCTTCAAAACTGTCAAAGACTCACTTCAGGTTTTCTCCTTTATCAGCTTTTTTGGTACTGGGGATTGAACCCAGGGACACTTAACTACATCCCCAACCCTTTTTTATTTTGAAACAGGTCTCCCTACGTTGCTGAGGCTGGCCTCAATCTTGCTCTTGTCCTGCCTCAGCCTCCTGAGTTGCTAGGATTGCAGACATGTGCCACTGTGCCCGGCTAGCATTGCATTTTCTTGGCTTGATGATTTCCAAGTGTGTTTTACGTTTATAGCTCTGGTCTTGTGGAATTGGGTACAGGACAGTCTCCACCTTACTTGACTTGTTGGCATTGGCCATTTTTCATTTCTCTAATTTCCCCTTTACACTCTTGATTTTGGTGCTGTCTCTTCAGCTTATATTTCTCAGTCTTTTCGTAAGTACTTATTCCTTTGCTTAGCCTTCGAATGTGGGTGTTCCCCAGAGTCTCTACTTTCTCCCAGGCTAGTTTCATCTACTCCCATTCCTTCATCTGCCACCCACATTTCAATGACTTCCAGATGGACTTCCCTCATCCACATGTCTTCTGAACTCCAGCCTCATGTACAATGCTTTCTGCTGGACAATTCCAACTACTGATACTGCTTTCCCAGAGGGAAGCTATTCATCCTCCCCACCACTTTCCTAGATACACAGTCCAGAAACCTTTGAATTATTGTAGATTCTTCCACCATTCTCCCATGCACTGTATTGCTAGGAGAAATTATCTTGGACTTGGCATTGCCCTGCTTGAAATTCCTTATTGGTTCTACATCACTTTCAGGATTAAAATCTATACATTTTAAAAAAAAATTTTTGTTGTTGTAGATGGACAGTTGCCTTTATTTATTTTGTTTTTATGTGGTGCTAAGGATTGAACCCAGTGCCTCACACATGCTAGGCAAGTGTTATATCACTGAGCTACATACAACCCCAACCCCAAATCTACAACAAATCTTTTGCATAACTTATGATCTTTCATGATCCTCTCTGTTTTTCTTTCTTTATTTAACTTCCTTTTTTCCTATTGCCTACCTTAAACTATATTCCAAACATGGAGAACAACTTGTCCTTCCTTGAATATGTTTAAGTAACCATTCCCTGCTTTAGCTTCCTCACTTTCCCTCCTCCCTCCCCATTCCTAGCCCGCCTCCCTTTTGCTATTAAATTTTAAAATATCCTGTAAGAGATTTCATTGTTCAGATATGAGCACTTGTGAGAAGCCATCCCTGACTTCTCAGACTGCATTGTCTCCCCCCAGATGCATGTCTCTTGTCTTTATTGGTTTTCTTACAGGTCTCTCCCACCTGACTAAGAACTTACGTAGTATAGGGACTGTGTTGTGATTTGGGTATGAGGTGCTCCCCAAAGCTCCTGTGTTAATGCAGGAGTATTCAGAGGTGAAATGATTGGATTGTGAGAGCTGTCACCTCATCAGTCCTTCCTAGTTTGAGTGGTCTAACTGGGTGGTAGCAAGGCAGTGGTGTGTGGCTAGAGGTGGTGGGTCTGGAAGAGTACATCTCCCCTGTGCCCCTTCTCCTCTTCCCTCTCTCCCTGCTTCCTGACCCTACCATGAACAGCTTTCCTCCACTGGGCCCTTTCCCAACTATGTGCTGCCTCACGTTGGGCCCAAAGTAATGACTGAGCATCTGTGAATTGAGACCTCAAACCATGAGCCCCACATAAACTTTTCCTCCTCTAATTGGTCTTGTCAGGTATTTTGGTCACAGTGATGTAAAATCTGACTAAAACAGATTTTGTCTTATTTCTTTGTGACTCTCCTAGCAAAGCATGGGACACATATTAGACACTTCATTAGTATTTAAACGGTAAAGCAGTGTCCTTACTCTGATTTTGTCTAACATTTCCTGGAATTCACAATGGTCTGAGCATATTTCCCCTTTGATCGCTTCAACTTTGCTTTCCTTCTGATTGGAAGGAAAAGATTTTCCTATCAGTTAAAACTGAGATGCCCAGTCTTGAAATCTGTGCCAGCTTTTGACTCCTTTTTTGTCTGTCGTTTAGAATTCGCTTCACTTCTTTCTCCAAAATGTCTCCTGAACTATTCATTAAATCTGCTACTTTACAGATCATTGTCTCTTACATGAGCACCACAGGTAGATACTGTTTGTAAATTCACTGTCCTGTGAGTATAGATTTCTATTCACTGACTTTTGGATCTCTGGTCTGTAGATCTCGTGCAGCTAACTTTTCAGACTGGCACCATAACGTGGGTTAGCCTTACCTTGTTGCTGCATGTCAACATAAATGCTTTAATCTAGCCAGGCAGTAGTTCATGTAGCTTCCTCAGTTCTTATCCTACTGCAAAGACATTTTGTGTTTTTCCTTCCTGCCACTGGTCTTGGTCCTGCCCTTCGTTTAGAGCCCAGTTTTGGTTTCATATCTTTGCCAAGCCCAAATTGTTTATTTCCCTGAATTTGTTTTCATGTTACTATTTTATCTCCAGTCATTGTGACAGTCTGCTGCATTGTGTTATTATTTAGTTTTGTTAACATAAATATGGACATAGAATGTGAATCTGGTTGTCTTCTCTTGCCCTTCATTCTGCATCCCTTGCTGTGTCTGAGATGGGGCTTTTCACACACTGGGTACTCAGTGAGAACTTGGGTGGTTCCTATAGTTAGTTATCTCTGAGGCTCTGTAGCCAGAGCATTCATTCTTTTGGACTCTGCAAATGGACAGGACCATCTGAGGATGGTTTGTGGCCAAGCATACTAGCTCAAAGTTAAGTTTGGGGCAGTTCTTTTGTCCTGTAAATAGACAAGCTTAAGTTGGAGTTGCTTTGAGGTAGTTAGGGTATTTTTACCAATGGTCATGATGAGTTTTTATTCAGATATAGAGATGTTCAGATTTTCACTTTGCATATAATGCCTTGTAAGATCAGTAGAAGTAAAGTTTTCATTATCCGGTCCCTCACTTAAGTCTTTTTTTTAACACTGTCTTTAGGCTTTAATGACTGATGAAACAATATCCAATGTGCCAATCCTTATCTTGGGAAACAAAATAGACAGAACAGATGCAATCAGTGAAGAAAAACTCCGTGAGATATTTGGGCTTTATGGACAGACCACAGGAAAGGTAAGAGAAATGTCTTCAGGAGGCATAGAAAGGACATTCACAACATTTGAAATGCTGATGTTTGACTCTCTGGATTCTCCTTTCAGAAGTTTAAAGGGTTAGGATTTCTTTTAGTATGGGTATTTTGTAAGCTCACCGAAGGCAGGAGCATGTTCTTAAACTTCTTTTTGTATGTGTTGCTAATGATCAAACCCAGGGCCTTACACATGCTAGGCAAGTGCTGTACCACTGAGCTGTGTCCCCAGCCTCCTTTTTAACCTTCTGATACCTTATTCCTTAGGAATTTGAAGAATTGGTAGAAAAGCAATCTTTTAAAAGAACACTTCTTAGCCAGAAAGTGTGGGGTTTTTGTTGTTGTTTTGGGGGTTGGAGATAACAGGTTTGGAAGACAAGCATCTATGTCACATTCCTGACATTGGAATCAAAGCACTTGATTATTCTCAGTGTTCCTTGCTGAGAGAAGTGAGACTTCTAATCAGTCCCAGACCTCTCTTGTCCATCAAAAAACATGCTGGTTTCATGGCTCCCAGTGGCTGTTTCTTGGTTTGCTGCTATGACTTGCTAGATGAATGTTAGTGTTCAAAGCAAATGCTCTTAAGAGATAGAGAGAATGGCTGGGAATAGAACTGTGCTATTTACTATATCCTGAAAGCAAGAGGCCCTGAGGAAGTCACCTACATGGCCTGGACCACATTTCTGTAATTAATACCCAGTAGATTTTCATTTAAGGAACTGAGTTTCAGGTTTTAGTGATGACCCTTTCAAGCTCTTCCACTGCAAAGATACTAATAGCCCTTTCTTGGTTTTGCCTCCCTCAGGGGAATGTGACTCTGAAGGAACTGAATGCCCGTCCCATGGAAGTGTTCATGTGCAGTGTGCTCAAGAGGCAAGGCTACGGCGAGGGTTTCCGCTGGCTCTCCCAATATATTGACTGATGTTTGGACAGTGAAAATAAAAGAGTTTTACTCCTCTGGACTGATCCTATCCACAGCTTCCTCATGAACTTTTCTAATAGAACAAGGAAAGCTCTCCAACCATGTCTGGCGTTGAGAAGCCAAGAGTCTGTGTCAGCTCTCATCGCCCAGTGGTGACATGTGCTCTTCTCCACACTGTTGTGAGGTAGTGCTCCCTATGTGCTGGTGCAGGTCAGTATCCTCGGACTTGGAAGCTGGCAGGATTGCCGGGTAAGGCTGAGTGCCATCACAGGACACCTAAGAAGAAAAACACGTCTCACCACTGTGGTTGATTTCAAAAGAAAGCGATTCTATTTTTTAAAGAAAGTGTTGTTAATGTAATTGGTATCCCTCCTAATTTTTTGAGTTCACAATATCCTTGGTCCAGAGTTTTCTATTCTTTTTTTTTTTTTAATTAGCGAGTGACATTTAGCTACTTCATAAAATTATGAACAGTTACACTTTGGAGACCAGAGTTCAGGAGGGTGAACTTACTCCTGCTGGGGTGGCAGGTTGGTGAGAGGCTCCCCTGAGCTCCCTTGTCTCTGTAACTACCTTGTAGGAGGTGGCATCAGCTTGTCCCTGGAGAACTGAAAAAGGGGCAGAAACTCTGCCTTGTGGTTGTGGCAGGTTTCCACTGTGGTCAGCTGGGGTCATTCCTCATCACAGAGTGGGTAACAGATTGTTCACTGTGGAGGAGTTAATTATAGAGTGGGTTATTATTATATTATTTTTACTTACAAAGTTACAAATTTCAGCCAGTCTTTGCTTTTATACTGTTGTGAAATTTCATTACTCTCTGTAGCACCTTCCTTTCTCATTTTCAGTTATAAAAAGTGAATTTTGCCGCGAGAAAGAGTTGAAAACATCTCTCATGCAGTCACGTACTGCAGGTGTACAGTCCACCTGCTTCTGCTTTTGCCGAGATTCTAGGGGAAAATGTTCTGAATAGGAGGACACAGGACAAAGTTAACAGCTTAAGGGCTCTTAATTCTTTGAGTTAAGGACTTGAACATCGGGTATTGTAGCACTTGTGTGAAAGACTTCCTCAGTGCGCTTTAAAATCTCCTCTTGCAGAATTTGGTTTCTCTCTTGTTTATGAGGCTCTCTCTTTCTTACATCTTTTCTTCTCATCAATAACCTATTTTGTTGGTGTTTAAAGTAAAGGTTAATATCTGCAGCTTTTCCAGTTTTTTGGTATGAAATAGCTTTTCTTTTTTCCAAAATAAGCTGGGGGAAAACACCAACCCAGGGACATCCTACAGAGCTCTTCCTGTGGCAGCAGCATCACTGACATCAGTATGAAAGCATCAGTATCCCCTTGAGGGCAATGAGCATTGTTTTTATAGCATTCCATTTTCATAGTGCCACGTGTAAAATTGGATTTTCATGACCTTAACATATATTCTACCATGTGGTGAAAGATGATACCATCTTAAGGTGGGAGGGATCTGTACTCATTTCTTTAATAAAAGATTGGAGATAGTTTTTTCAAAATTGAAAATCGTGACGATGATACTTTTTTGCAAAAGATTGAACTCAGTTCAGTGGATTCTGACTTCAATGGGAGGGTAGGGAGACTGGGGGTAACATACTCCTGGGGTAGGAGAGGATCATTCTTCAGTTGGATTTCTCAGTCTTCAGTACCTTCTTGTTGGGAAAGCATTCTTTTCCACTGCCAGGTCCCAAATGCAGAGACTCAATAAAGTATGTCTGGGAAGTGCAAACACTGCATTCATAGCAAGCATAGCTGGAATAAGACAAAATCGTTGGTTTGGAAAGGGATCAAAGCCTTAAGTGAACAAATCTAGCTAACAGTGACTGAACTAGATAGATAACTTGCATACATTTTTTTTTCCCTTTGGCTTAAAGGTTCATACTTTTCTATCCAAAACAAGAGGAAGGAAATTGCTTCAGTGTTAGTTTTCTTTTCTGTTCCCCCACCCCCACCCCATTTGTCCCTAATCAGTTTGTAGTAAGCTAGAAAACTGTGGGCTCTACATAGGACAGCTCTTTGTGAAAGTGGTTTATTTTGGCCACTGGAGAAAGAGGGCATTGAAAAGTCAAGCAGCGCCCATCGATTTCTTCCCCACAGAACACTGTCCTCTAATACGATAGCTGAGAAAGCTGCTGGAGGGGCTTGGCTCCGGATTGACCGGCAGAGCCTTGTACAGGAACTCCCGTGAGCTGAGACCTTTCATTCTGTTTTATCAGAGTGCATATATGTTCTACTTCAGGAAAAGTAAAACATTCATTTACAAAAGAAAGTCAATCTGTATCCTAAGTGTTTTAATAAAAAGTTAAAACAAACTTGCTATTTTTTTTTTTTTTTCATTGATTTATTCTGAGTTTGAGCATATAATCATCTATTTTGGGGAGAAAAGCAGAGTTCTTCCTTCACAGAGGAAGAAACATTTAGGGTGGATATGTAAGAGTCTTGAATTTTGTTTTCAGAAAGAAACAAACAAGCCTAGGCTGGTAGAGGTAGTAAATTTATTACTGTTTGGGGACCTCAAAGTGTCTTGTGGACCCAGGGTGGTTGTCATCTCTACAATAGAGGGACAGCAGATGTGTAAGCAAAGTCTCTTACTTACCTGCTGGCAGGGAAGCATCCATTTTAGCTCTGTTTAACTCGTTTTACAGGACTTGCAGAGAATTAGTTGAATGCTACCCATGGCAAATAAGGCTCCTGAGTTCCTTGAGCACTTATTGGACTTGTGGGAAGCCTTGTTTTTAGAAAACTACAAACGAGATTCCAAAATAAATTGAGGACAAATAGAATGGGAAACAAAATGCAACAGGTTCTTTACAACCAAAATTTAAACCACTGGAGGTGTCCTTTTGTGCTTGTTGGTATGAAAGGCTGCCATGGGTTCTGTGAGGAATGGGATTGTTTTGTTTGAGGCAGAGTAGAACGTGGAGATCAAAGATGAGCCTAGCACAGTGGGTCTCACCTTGGCTACTGCTTGCTGTGACTTGGGACTTCTGTACACATAAACAGAAAAACCTGACGCATAGCAGTTCATGCAGAGGCTTGAGCGTCATTAGGGGAAAATCACTGGGCTCTAGAGAGAAAGTCTTAATTGCTCAGAAGTTGAGTTAGGGGAGATTTTGCTGTGATCAAGCTGTCTTCTGTGTCATAAAACCAAAAGATTGTGCCTGCTATAGGAAGACTGCTTACTTTCAGATCTGCCTCATATACCATGGTCAGTTGTTTCTGCAAACATTTGTGTCACCAGGAACATTGAACCCATTATCTTGTGCTGGCGATACACCAGACAGCATTAGTTTTATTCGAAGAAGTCATGCAAAAGGTTTACCTAATCAGGCTGGGTTGTGGCTCAGTGGCAGAGTGCTTGCCTAGCACGTGTGAGGCACTGTGTTCCATCTTCAGCACCACAGATAGATAAATAAAAGGTATGTCCATCCATGACTAAAAAAAAAAAAAAAGGTTTATATAATTTAAATAGTAACTTTTTTCATTAATGCTGACCTAGATGTGCTAGTAATCTTACTAAAGATTAACATTTCAGTGATACGGTGATAAAGCAGACCTTCATAAAATGTCCAGCTTGTGGTGACTGCTTTGGGGTATCAGGGCATCCCCTTAGGCCTGCTTATCATCAAGATACTTCTTTGGAAAAGTAGGGAACTTTTATGTTAGCCTAGATTAGAAATGGCAGACTTAACTGTTTGTGGGCCAAATCTGTCCTGCTGGCTGTGTGTGTATGGCCTGTGGGCTGATAAAGATTTTTACACTTTTAAATGGTTGAAAATTATGAATGCTATTTTGTGAAGCATGAAAATAATTCAAATTTATAATTTTTTTTTTTTGGTGTGTATGTAGTTTGGGGATTAAACTCAGGGATACTTTACCATTGAACTATATCCCCAGCCCTTTTTTATATTATTTTGAGACATGGTCTTGCTAAATTGGGGAGGCTGGCCTGGAATTTGCAATCCTCCCACCTCAGCCTCTCTAGCAGCTGGATTACAAAGTTGTGCTACACCATGCCCCACAAAATTCGTAAAGGTTTATTGAAACACAGCCACCACCGTTCCTTTTGCTTTTGTGTGCTACAACTCAGAGTTGAGTATTTGTGACAAAGATTGTATGGCCCGCAAAACTTGAACTATTTCCATTCTTGCTTTTTACAGAAAAAAGATTGCCTGGCCTACATGAATCCTGAGTGGTGGTTATAAATGTCATCATGTCAAATGTGCATACTGCAAAATATGGAATTGTATGATTAAAATTTTTTATTTTAGCTACTATTCATAGTCAATTTAAAGGACAATTTAATTTAGAGCAAATCTCGTTTCCATGAGATTTGTCAAGTTGTATAGCAACAAAAGAAAAGGTCCTAGAGTAATTTTGTGAGTTTTGTGCCCCCTGGTGGTGCTTAGGGTTTACTCTTTTTTTTTTTTTTTTTTTGTACTGGGGATTGAACCCAGGAGAATTTAGCACTGATCTACATTCCTAGTTGTTTTTTGTTTTTTGTTTTTTTTTTCTCCCTAGTTTTGAGGCAGGTCTTGCTAAATTGCTGAAGCTGGCCTCGAACTTGCCATCCACCTGCTCTAGCCTCCCGAGTCGCTGGGTTTACAGGTGTGCACCACCGCACCTGCTTTAAAGTTTACTTTAAAAGGTGGGGGCGGGTGGGGGATAAAATTAATAACAGAATGTGTGACAGATACCATTGCCCTGTGTACATGCATGAACCCACAGATGGTGTGACTCTACTTTGTGTACAACCAGTGAAACAATAGCTGTACTCCATTTGTGTTCAATGAATCAATAAGTAAATAAAAAAAAAATAAAGTTTACTTTAAAATTTTCAAAGTACAAAAATAACAGAATTGCCCGGCGTGGTGGTGCAGCCTGTGATCCCAGCGGCTCAGGAGGCTGAGGCCGGAGGATCTCGAGGTCAAAGCAAGCCTCAGCAACAGAGAGGTTCTAAGTAACTCCTGTCTCTAATAAAATACGAAATAGGACTGGAGATGTGGCTCAGGGTTGAGGGACCCTGAATTCAATCCCCAGTAAAACCCGCCCCCCAAACACACACACACACACACACACACACACTGTGTATGTATGTATGTGTGTTATATATATATATATATATATACACATACAGACTATATATATATATATTCATATATATAATAATAATGTGAATTGGCCACATTATCCCAGGTCAGAGACTAAGGGTCGCCTACATCTGGTCCTCTTAAGGCATAGGCATGTATAGCTACTTAAGTGCTCGTTTTTATTTTCTTTCCCAAAGATTAGGCTCAGAAGGCGGGTCCCTCGAGCCATCTCACCACATATCCGTGGTGACCGCACGCCTGTCACTCTTTACCCAGGCCGTACTCGTGGAACTATGGCTTCAAAATCCGACAAATCGGATAATCCAAAGCTGGGGGCGCGGGGGGCGGGGGGAAGGAGGCAGCAGCAGCCAATCAGGCCTCGGCCCCATGTCCGACCAATCGGGTCTGGCCAGTTGGGGCTTAGCCAATCCGGCTCGACAAGGAAGCTCTGAGTCAGTGCTTAGGCCTCTCGCTCTCAGTTGTGGGTAGCGCCGAGTCGAATCTCCTGGCTAGGAGTGTGTGGGTTCCTGCCTTGTTTTCTACTTTGTTCTTGGGAAGCCCTGGGAGTCCAGACCCCGAAACCATGGGGCGGCAGTGGGGGCCCTCCATGAGGGCGGCCGAGCAGGCGGGCTGCGTGGTGAGCGCCTCGCGGGCTGGACAGCCTGAAGCGGGCTCTTGGAGCTGCAGCGGGGTGATCCTGAGCCGCAGCCCGGGCCTAGTGTTGTGCCACGGGGGAATCTTCACCCCCTTCCTGCGGGCTGGCAGCGGGGCCCTGACTGCGGCCGGCGCCTCCTCCCTGCCCGGCGACAGTTGTGGCGACGACCTGCGCCTGCACGTACAGTGGGGACCAACGACCGCGAGTCCCTCCGGCCGCGCGGAGCAGGGCCGCCCGGGGCTATGCACGCCCCAATGCTCGGGCCTCGAGCCAGGCCTGGCCGCGCGACCCCGCGGACGACCCCTGCAACCGCCGCGCACGGCCGAGTTACTGCTGCTGCTAAGCTGCCCGGCCTTTCGGGCCCACTTCGCGCGCCTCTTCGGAGGCGAGGTGGCAGAGCAGTGGCGCTTCGCGAGCGCCGCGCCTGACGACGAGGTGTCGGAGGACGAGGAGGAGGATCAGCTGAGAGCATTGGGCTGGTTCGCGCTGCTGCGCGTGCAGCCGGGCCAGGAGGCGGAGGAGGAGGTCGGGCCCACCGTGACCGTAGCACCTCTAGGGATGGTGCCCAAGGGCGCACAGCTGCTGGCCTGCGGTTCCCCGTTCGGGGCCTTTTGCCCAGACATCTTCCTCAACACGCTGAGCCGCGGTGTGCTCAGCAACGCCGCCGGCCCGCTGCTGCTTACCGACGCTCGCTGCCTGCCAGGCACTGAGGGCGGCGGCATGTTCGCTGCGAGGCCCGCTGGCTCGTTGGTGGCACTGGTGGCGGCGCCGCTCTGCTGGAAGGCCCGCGAGTGGGTGGGCCTCACTCTGCTCTGTGCCGCCGCCCCGCTGCTCCGTGTCGCCCGCGCGGCGCTCTCCCACCTCCAGCCGGTCGCTGCTGCCCTGGCAGATCTCCTGCCGCCTGAGGTGGGCGCGCCGCGGGGCCTGTCCCTTCAAGACCCCGGACCCCCGTGGGCAGCTGCAGCCGTGCTGGTGGAGTGCGGCACTGTATGGGGCTCAGGAGTGGCTGTGGCGCCTCGCCTCGTGGTAACCTGCCGGCATGTGGCCCCTCGGGAGGCGGCCAGAGTCTTGGTACAGTCTGCCACCCCCAAGTAAGGGCCTCAGGACTATCCCCTTCTCCTCCTCACCAGGTCTCAGGTGTGGATCCAGGCCTCCCACATTGAGGATTGGGTGGCCCTTCTCGTGGCCTCCTGCCGGTGCTTTGGGGATGTACTGTGGGTAGATACCTGTGACTCCCTCCCCATTCTTGACGGCAGGACCTAAATAGAGTTTGGTCAAGATGCCAAGATACACGCTACTTTGTAATTGGGAACTGTGTGGGCTCTTCCCTACATGCAGGACTGGGCATTGCTGAGCTCCTCTGCGGTCTGAATTTCTTGTCCCTCTCCTATACCTGGGCCTCAAACCCCACTAAGCCCTTTGATCCCATTCCCTAACCTCAACGTTTCAGTGACCCAAGATGCTGCTCTCCTGGGGTGATGAGATGGACCTCTTAATCTTAACTTCTTGGATTTTAACAGTAGCTGCCTTTCTGAATGAAAATTATAAATGTATAGTTCTCCTTAAGTAAATGAAGGGTTGAAGCCCAGGCAGATAGATAACTTCATGAACAATTTTTGGATGACCCTAGTGGGCAGCCAGGCTGACTTCAGATAGCCACTAATTCCTTGTGTAGCAAAAAGCAGCCTTAAAATCATATATACAGAACGTAGATCTCAGCTTTAAAAAAAAAAAAAGCAGCCTTGCCCTCCCTCTGGTGACTCCCAGAGGCCTTGGCTTCCTGGCTCGGTTTTTCTGGTGAGTTCTTTCTGTTTTTGTTGTAGCCCCAGGTACTTAATTCAGGTCAAAGTTAAGCAGTATAGCACCTTGATGTTAATGTTTACCAAGCTCTGCGAGCCCAGGCCCTTTCAAATATCTCTTCTGAATTCCCAAGGTGAGCCCAGTGTGGTTAGCCCAGCCCGGTTTTGCCACAGAGGGCCCAAGGGTGGCTGACTAGACTACCAGCATTTTACAGGGAAAACTGTGAGGTGTTCCTGTTGCTGCCTCCCAACACCTCACCCCTCAGCTCTTGTTCCTAAGAAAACCACTGGATTTGTGGGAAGATACCCCTGCAGGATGTCCCTGTGCCATGTTGGGCAAGTCATTTAATGTGTCTAAGCTTCACCCCGCCACCCCCTAAGTGAGCTGACATGTAGACTCTTGGACCAGAGACTGGCACACAGTGTGCTTAGGAAGCGCTAGCATGTATGGGAACAAGGACTAAGGGGTGGAACCCCGTGGTGCCTTCCTGCCACTGATGGGACTGCTGGGATATCAACGAGGCAGTGAAGAAACCTTCCGGTATGTTTGCTGCCACTTGTGTGACCCTGGGAAGGTTTCTCCCCCTCTGGGCCTCAGCCATCCCATCTAAATGGAGATAACAGGGCTGCAAAAGAAGGATAAATAAAATGGAGATTGTATCAGTGCCTACCTCACAGGGTCACGAGGACTAAGTGAAATGATGTCCACAAAGCACTGGCACAGCCTGGCGTGCGGTGCTCAGTAGGTATTAGGTGTCCATTAGCGTGGAAGGTACAGGAATCTTTGCGTACAAGTACTCTAGTTTGTAAAGCATGTTTGGTTAAGTGACATGCCCAGAGCTGCCTGGCTGGTAGGTTTCAGGGCTGACAGATCTGACTTCAAGTCCATGACTTTGATTGTCACTCTCATTTCCTTGCTGTCTCCCCAGTGCAAAACTGCCTGTCATTTGTTTCCCTTGCTCCCAGGAGTGTGGCCATCTGGGGACAGGTGGTGTTTGCCACCCAGGAGACATCTCCTTATGACATAGCATTGGTGAGCCTGGAGGAGGACCTGGACGGTGTCCCTATGCCTGTGCCCGCTGAGCACTTCCACGAAGGTAAAGGACAAAGGGTACAGTCTGGAGGTGGGCTCTCTGGCCTGGGCTGGACCTCAGGAAGGAGAGTCAGCGTTGACCACTCTAGCCATGCCACACTAGGTGGCAGCTCCATTCCCCCGCCCGCAGAGGTATTGAGTCAGGGTAGCATTGTGAGGTTCTTACTGGAGGCTGTTCCAGGATGCCCCGGGTGCTGGGGGCAGGTGGTGTGCCCTGTGAAGAGTAAGGTATGCCCTACCCCCAGGCTCTGCAGCAGTGTAGTAGTGGGGTGCTGGTTTGGGGGCTCCTTCTAACACTCAGGTCAGAGGAGTGTGTGGTATCTTCAAGGCTCCCATGGTGTGATATGGTAAATGACTTTGCTGGCACATAGTGCACGATGTCCTGTTTCACGGGGACAGTGTGATATAGTGATGAAGAGGACGGATGTTCTGGATCAGCCTCTCCTTTGCCGCTGATGTCCTTGGACAGACTACCTACTGTTCTTTGCCTGGGTTGCCACATCTGCGAGCGGGATCCATGCCCGCACCTTGGGCGCGGTGAGGGCTGTTGGAGATGGGCCTCGAAAGCACCTCGCCCAGGCCCTGCCTGCACCTCAGAGCACATGGGGAGGAGGTGGTGGTGACTTGTGGCCCTCATCACCATTTCTTTTCACCAAGAGACTTTTTAATCCCAGGAGGTGATGAATATTAATTCCACAAACATTTATCAAGCCCCTAGCTAGGTAATAGGAACCCCAAAGTGTGACTGCCTGGTCTTCCTGCAGTGGGGACCTGGGGAAGAAGGTCCTTGGGTTGGAGGTATCTGAGAGAAACTCAAAAGGGAGGAGAGGGTTGGGACCTTTGGAGAGGGTGGAGATGGGGATGGGGATGGGAGTGAGTCCCCCCTGCTTCACCCTCCCTCCCTCCCTTGCAGGAGAGGCTGTCAGTGTGGTGGGCTTCGGTGTCTTCGGCCAAGCCTGTGGGCCCTCAATGACCTCAGGCATCCTATCGGCTGTGGTGCAGGTGGACGACACACCAGTGATGCTGCAGACCACGTGTGCTGTGCATGGTGGCTCCAGTGGGGGACCCCTGTTTTCCACACACTCAGGGGACCTCCTGGGTAACCAGCTCCTTGGCTCCTCCCAGCCTTCTCCTTGCCAGAGCCCCAGTCCTGCCCAATGAATGTTCCATGTCCAGCCCTGGGAGCACCCTCTGTCTGGGAAGATGGGGGCATTAAGCCCAGAGTTAGTTTACCAGAGTTTTCAGGCTATTGTGCCTCAGAGGGTGGAGAGAGAGGTAGGTTGAGCTGAAGGGAAGAGAGCTGGGCTTGGTCCTTTCTTGGCCACTACTCTGCTGTGTGACCTTAGGTAAGTCAGTCTCAAGCCTATATTGGCCAGGCAGGTTAAGTGAATCAATGAGGGAGTGCAGACAACAGGGGGTGGAGGGGTGGGGTCAGGGGTCAATTAGGATGAACACTGCTCAGCTGCACAGATTGTGGCCATGAAGACAATGTGGTCCTGATTGTATTTCACAAGAAGCTGGGAACTTTTTCTTTTTTTCTTTTTTTGGTACCAGGGATTGAACCACTGACATCCCCAGCCCCTTTTACTTTTTTTTTTTTCTTCTTTTTTTTTTTTTTTAATTTTTCGAGACAGGGTCTTGCTAAGTTGTTTAGGGTCTTGTTAAGTTTCTGAGGCTGGCCTTAAACTTGTGATCCTCCTGCCTCAGCCTCCCAAGCTGCTGGGATTATAGGTGCACCACCGTGCCCGGCACTGCTTTTCATTATTTCTAACTTTTTTCTCTTATAGGGAGCAACCTCACTCTTGCTATCTACAGTATTTTACTTGTTTGTTCAACTCTAGTGCACAAGTAGTCTTAGAATTGCTAGCCTCACAGGGGTGAGCAGCAACTTTAGCCAGTATAGGACAGTGCTGAGTGCTCGTGCGCAGTTGCTCTGTCTTTGACCTTAGTGTGTCCCCTCAACACAGTGCTTTCCGAAGGCCTTTGGCTCAGCTCCTCTCCTTTGTGTCATAACAGAGCCACCTTCTCAGCTTTTCTCCATGTTTTTCCTCATATCCTGGGTGCCTTTTAAAACCATATGTACACATAAGTGGATGCAGAAAGAAAACCCAGACTTGTGTGCTTAAGTTAGTACCGCCCCTCCCCCCATCCACCAAGAGGGACTAGGAGCACTTTGATTCCACCAGTCAACAAGCACATCCGGAACCCAGACCTTGGTTTTCTAAATACTATTCCCTACAAAAAGGAACCAAGAACCCACTGATCCCAGGGCTGGAACAGGGAAAAACCAAGATGAACTAGGTGTGTCTTGTCCCCAAAAGGAAGTCCTAACAAGAGGAATGGTGGGGGTCTGTCAAGTGCTGACAGGACCAGGGCCAGCCTCTGGAGCTCCCAGGGGAGCAGCTCCAATAGCAAAGCAAGCATCAGTAGGGTCAGGTTCTATCCAAGGAAGAGAGTGGAGGTCATGAGTCACCCTGATACAAAGAACCGAATGTTAGGATTAGAGACAAGAAGCAGCTCTTACTACAGAATTCTAAATAAGAGAAGAAATGAGGAAAATAGGAGTCAGTTCAGACACCACAGCAGCCATTGCAGACAGGACCTAAATGGATGGATGCCGAAAGTAGTGGGCAGAATACTTGTATAACCTCAGCATTGTTCTTCAATTCAATATTTAGAATTTACAAAGGTGGAAACCCTGACTACAGTGGAGAGGCCTGGCAGATGCCAGCTCAGCCAGTGGTCAAGGTTAACACCCAAAGTACCACGTGTGAAGGCTGGGGAAGTAGCTGGGGGAGTGCTGCCTCCTGTGGGGGGCCCTGGGCTTGTGGTCCCTGGCATACAAAAGGCAACAGCCACCTCTGGATACACGACAGACAGTGCTGCTTTGGGATTCTTCCCAATAATGCAAAATTCCATCGAACATGAGGTCCATTCAGGCCCTTCTACAAAGTAACTGACTTAACTCTAAAGTGGCAAGGCCATGAAAGATAAGGAAAGACAAGGAGTCAGACCAGAGTGCCAGAGATTTAGGAAGATGCAACAAAGCAATGTAGGATCCTGGGTTGGATCCTGGAACAGAAAGGGGAACGTTAGTGAAAATACTAGTGAAATCCAAATGAGTTCTTCCTTAGTCAATAGTTTAGCAGCAACGTTAATTTTGTTTTTTCTATTTTTGGTACCAGGCATTAAACCCAGAGGGGCTTAACCACTGAGCCACATCCCCGGCCCTTTTTAGGTTTTATTTTGAGACAGGGTCTTGCTAAGTTGCCAAGGTTGACTTTGAACTTGTGATCCTCCTGGCTCAACCACCTGAGTTGCTGGGATCACAGGTGTGCACCAGCATGCCTGGCTAGCAAAGTTAATTTCTTCATTTCCATAAGTGTTTCTGGATAACTTAAGCTGTTGCCATAGGGGAAGCTGGATGAAAGGCACACAGGGACTGTTTAGGCAAGGCTTCTCTATGAAATTGTCTTTTAAAAAAGCACACAGCAGACCAAACAAAATGCGTCTGCGGGTGTGACTCATTCATTCAGCAAGTGTTTGCTGAGGGCCTGCTCTGCCAGGAAGTCTGCGGGGTCCTGAGGAGGCTTCAGGAATGAAGTGCCTATTGAATGGGAGAGAGAGATGACCGAATAACGCAGTGTGTTAGACTAGGACTGTGCTCAGACTGGGTGTGAGGACAGCTATGTAACAGGAAACTCAGTGTCATCTGTTCGAATGGAAGTTTCAAGCTCCCAGCAGGCCCAGGGTTCCATAGAGGTGGTCCTCCTCCTCCGTCTGGTGGTTCTGCCCCCACCTGGCTCATATCCTCTTGTTTTCTGGCTCCTCAATAGGCATTGTTGCCAGCAACACCCGGGACAACAACACAGGGGCCACCTACCCCCACCTGAACTTCAGCATTCCCATCACGGTGCTACAGCCGGCCCTGCAGCGGTACAGTCAGGCTGGCGACCTGGGGGGCTTCCGCGAGCTGGACCGTGCTGCCGAGTCAGTCAGCGTGGTGTGGAGGCTGCAGCGGCCCCTGCCCGAGGCCCCTAGAAGCAAGCTCTGAGGCTGTTGTCCCTCCTCCCCGCAGAAGAAGAATGACTGTTTTTTGCCATAGGAGGTGATGCTGAGATGATGGCTGCCTTAGGATCCAGGGGTCCACCCAGCTCCAGGACTCCAGCCCCATGGGTCTCAGAACTGGCAGCCTGTTTTGGGGTGCTTTCCTGACCCCTGCTTCCCCAGCACTAGACTCCATCATGTTACTTCCCTCCTGGGATTGCAGCCCAGCTGCACAGACCTCTGGTCCTGGTGGTCAGGTGCTGCTTAGAAGATTCTGCATCTGTCCAGCTGACTCCTGGCCACATTGGTCAGGGCTTGTAGAGGACTCTGGGCTTGCTCAGAAGGCATCCGCACAGAGGGCCAGAGTCAAAGGGGTGGGATGCAGTGTGTCCCTGCTCTGCCATACCTGTGGGCCGGCAGGTCCCTGAAGGCCAGGACTCCTGGCTCTTCACTCATGCGGTGCCTTCATTTTCCAGCCCACAGCCTGGGTCTCAGGGATCTGGGAGGATAGGATGTGTGGTTGGAACGTGGGAATAAACAGGATCTACTACTTCTCTGTAGCGACTCTTTCCCAAGAGTTCAATCAAATGGACAAGCACCTGGTAAGGAAATGCCCTATGCTGCTTTTCTGGCAGGGTTTCATCTCCGGGAGTCTCCTGCCAGGCTGTCTCTGGTTGCTAGTCGTGCACCAGTCAGTGCTGGCTGGGACTTGTGGGTCCTGGAGGGTGGTGGTCTTGCCCTGGGATGTACAGAGGTCTGAGCGGGGCCGGCCCGGGGGTGGTGAGAGTTCCAAGGACGCCACAGCAACTTCCAGGAGCTGAGACCAACTGTGAGCTGAGGCTGTGCGCAGTGTGCCCCAGGTTCTCAAGGAATTTTTTTTTTTTTGGAAAGCTGAGGCAGGAGGATTGTGAGTTAAAAGCCAGCTTTAGCAACTTAGCGAGGCCCTAAGTAACTTAGGGAGACCCTGTCTCAAAAAGGGCTAGAGATGTAGCATAGTGGTAAACGCCTGTGGGTTCATATCCGGTGCCAAAAAGAAGAAAGAAAGAAAGAAAGAAATGATTTCCATTTGCAGGTTGAATGCCATTGGGGAGATGGCTAGGGGAGTACCTTGCTTCTAATATCTATTTCTTGAGTGGACTCTGGGCAACTAGAGAATATTCCTATGATGGTGGTTCTTGCCTTTACAGATTAGGAAAAGGTCCAGGGGACGAGGTTAGCATGAGAGAAGTCTTATAGTAGATCAGTGGTAGCAGGAGACTGGATCTGGGGTCTGGCTTTCCTGGGAGTGGGAGGGAAGGACCTATATGGGCACAGATGGGTGCCAAGGCACTCTGTCTGTTCCTGGGAGACTGTTTCGAACCATGGGCACCAGGCAGTTGGTATAGAAAAAGCCGATTTTACACATGTTCATTGAACATGATCAGCTCTACTGCAAGCTGGCCAGCGTTTCCAACCGATACTGCTGGCATCAGGAGGGCGAAGCCCATCAGGTCAGGCACCCAGGCCCCGCAGGGAACAAACATCATCGTGTGGGCGGGAGGAAGGGCCTGTTCCTGGGAGACTGGTGTGTTGCCCCATGGTGCAATGTGCAGAGCAGCTGTCCATGGAAGAATATGTCCCTGGGGACCAGAAAGGGACTTCATCAAGGTGACTCAGGTGTTGTTCTGTGAGAGTTCATAGTGTACCAAGTGGACTAGAAATGGGGACAGCGTTGCAGCCAAGAAGAGTGTGAAGCGGAAGAGTGAAATCACACCCTGGTTCTGGGAATGCCCCCTACAGAGAAAATTGGAGGCGCCAGGACCAGTTACGATGGCCTTGGTGAGAGAGATGACAGGCAGGACATCCTCCCAGGGAATGGGAGGATCAAGTTGCACAAGAGGTGGGACTGACCAGATGGAGGCTGAGTCTCAGAGAAGAAGGTCCAATGGTGCCTGGATTTCTGGCTGGGATAATGATGGGGTGATTGACAAGTTCAGGGCTCTGAGCCCCCAGGTAGGGGTCTGCCCAATTCAGCCTGCTGGACAGCCCGTGAGTTAGGACAGTGCAGAAGATGTACTGCCGCTCCCCATCCCAGTGCTTCATAGTTTATTGTTCGTGTAAAGATCTAAGTATTGTCTGACCAAGAAGGAAGGTTGGTGCCTGTGCAGTAGTGATGGAGGGACCGGATCCTTCCCTCCTGTGGCTCTGACACTGGGTCTGGGGCCTAGAGTCCTCTGCCAGATCCTCTGTACCTGTCTGTTGGATGGGGGAAGAGAGGAGAAAGGATCCCTGCTTCATTCATTTGTTTTTATTTTTTGCTTTTTATCATTTTCTCCTGCTGCCTGTTTCTTAAAAAATTATTATATCTTGAACTGGGCATGATGGTGCACACCTGTAATCCCAGAAACTCAGGAGGCTGAGGCAGGAGGATTGCAAGTTTGAGGCCAACCTCAGCAAACCTTCCTTGTCCTTAAGACAAGGAAGACCTTGTCTTAAAAATAAAAAGGGCTGCCCGGCGCGGTGGCACACGCCTATAATCCCAGCACTTGGGAGGCTGAGGCAGGAGGATCATGAGTTCAAAGCCAGCCTCAGCAACTTAGCGAGGCCCTAAGCAACTCAGTGAGACCCTGTCTCTAAATAAAATACAAAATATGGCTGGGGGTGTGGCTCAGTGGTGGAGTGCCCCTGGGTTCAATCCCCAGTACCAAAAATAAATAAATTAATAAAAAGGGAGTTTCTAGGACCAAGATCCTATCTCAGTCCTTTTGACACCCTTCTGTGTCCCAGAGCATTCGGACCCCTCATCTGAATATGGAACCACCTTGGAAATCTGAGTTCACAACCTTATTTATATCAAACTACCTCCAGCTGAGCTTTTCTAGGCATGCAAGAATCAGAAGGAACTTTGAAGAACAGCAAAAAATATTCCTAAAGGCAAACTTGTGATAGTCAACTTTAAGCCATCTCTGAATACTTTTTGTTAAAAGTTGATTTTTAAAAATTTTTTCTAGTTGTAGGTGGACATTATTTATTTTTATGTGGTACTGAGAATTGAACACAATGCCTCACTCGTGCTAGGCAAGTGCTTTGCCACTGAGCCACAGCTCCAGCCCAAATATTGATTTTTTTATATCGCTAAAAGCATGTGTCCTGTCATTCTTTAAAACTGCCAACTGTGTTGATGGGACGAAACAATATTTTATCATACAGACATTCTGTGTTACGATCATTGATATGTAAGAATAAAGGGCTTTTACTGGAAAAATTAAAAAGGGTTGGGGATGTAGCTCAGTGGTAAAGTGATTCTGGGTTCAATCCCCAGGGGCCCCAGGTGTATATATAATGTATATATTTACACCCAAACATCTATTATATTTTGAAATAATTTCAAACTCACAGAAAAGTTACAAGAATTCCATACATCCTTCACCCAGAGACCCCACTCAATCAGCATGCCCCGGTGGTGGTCTTTGTAACAAGAAGGTCTAACTTGGTGTCACAAGTTGCACCCACTTGCCATGTTTCTGTTCCCCCTTGAATCGGAACAGCTCCTCGACCTTCCTTGAACTTCATGCATGCCCTTGGCCTTTCTGAAGGTGACAGAACTGTCATTTCATGGAATGTCTCCTCACTTGGGTTTGTCCAAGCATCTTGGGCAGGGCAATCACAGAAGCAACGTCTTCTCATTGCTGTGTCCTCTTGGGTAGCACAGTGAGTGTCTGTCACTGCAGATGATGTGCGCGCAGTGAGTGTCTGTCCCATTGCAGATGACACTAACATTGATCACAACTTTCTCCATTGTAAAGTTCCCATTGTTCATTCCTAATTTAAAAAAATAATTTGAGCTGGGCATACAGGCAGAGGCCTCTTATCCCAGCAACTCGGGAGGCTGAGGCAGGAGGATCATGAGGTCAAGGTCAGTCTGGGCAACTTCGAGAGAGCCTGTCTCAAAATAATATGAAAAGGGCAGGTGATGCAGCTCAGGGGCAGAGCGCTTGCCTCGCATGCATGAAGTACTTGAGTTCAAGTCCTAGTACCCGCCTGCCAAAATTGGTGCAGAGGTGCTCTGAGACCATGTGAATATACTCTTCCTTATTCCACCTTCACCTGTTAGGTGCCACAGATACTGCTGTTTGCTGATTGAGTAACTGTTCTGGTTGCCAAATGGTCACTTTGTATTTTGTCACTCCTCCTACAGTATAAGGTGACATCTGGTGTGAGAGCTTTCCCTTCTCTCTGTATCTGTGTGGACTTGTGGATTCATATTGTATTGGGTGGGGTAAGATGTCATTATTTATTTTGGGGTTGACATTGCTGGGTGTGGCCAGAGGGCCTGCCTGCAGGCTGGCGTCTCCCCTCCATTATATCACATGTCCTTCACAACAAAATGCTCTGGGCCACTCTGTCCTTTTCCTACAACCAGCCATTTCTGCAGGGTCCTTTTGGTGGAGGATGGCATTTGGAAATGGAGGTCTGGGCACTAGGTGTGCTTGCTGTCCGGGGCGTTGCTGCGCCTGGGCTCCCTGGACGCCTGTGTTTACTTCCATTGCTTTGTCTCCGTCGTTTGCCATGAGCTCACACCCACAGCTTCAGTGTGGAGGCTCCTGTGTGAGGTTGAAGCTTTTCAGACTTACGCCTCCTCCATCAGAGAGCGGCCTGGCCCCCTTGCCCTCACTCCATCGGCTTGTTTGCTCCATTGCCAGCACGTGACCATCTCCTGCCCTGACCTCTCCAGGCTGTCCCAGTCACCCTGTTCTAATGCTGACCTCACAGGGCCACCCTAGCTGCTCCACCCAAGCCTGCCCAGTGATTTTTTCCTCCTTTCTGGCACTGGGGATGAACCCAGGGGCACTCTACCACTGAGCTACAGCCCCGCCCTTTTTATTTTCACTAAGTTGCCCAGCTGGCCTTGAACTTGCCATCCTCCTGCCTCAGCCTCCGGAGTCCCTGAGATTACAGGCCTGGGCCACCGTGCCTGATGCTTGTCCAGTGACATTTTTTCTTCATTAGGAAGAGGGCAGGAAGCTCTCTCAGATTCCCACACAAATGCCCAAGAGAACAAAGATCTGGTTGGGCCTCCTCATCTTCCCGTGTCTTGCTACGTCTGGGGCTGCCCCTTGTGTGGAGCGGTGGACAGGGTGGGTCCACTCAGGCCGGGGCTTGACTGGACGGAGGGGGCTGGAGGGTGAAGGTGATGTGGCAGGAGCAGGTGCCAGGAAGGGCCAGAGTCAACAGTGGTTAAGGGACAGGGCAAGGTGAGCCTTCAGTGGGCAAGGAGGGACAAGCAGAGGCAGGGGAAGAAGCCCAGGGAGGCCTAAGACCTAGGCCACAGGGGCAGACAGAGAAGTTGGCCCACGGCAAAGTCCATTTTCTTTTTTCCTTGGGTAAATGCCAGCCTGCATTTCATGGCCATCCTCACAGACAGGCAGGTCTCTGAATTCCAACTCCTGATCGAGAGTAGAGGGAGGTGACCCATTCTAGGCCTGGCCTATTAGAAACTTCTGCCTGGACCTCTCTGAGCAGTGACCCCCTCCCCTTGGTGGGAATGAAGGCAACACCTGAAAGAGACCCTGGAAGCTCTGTGTTCCTGAGGGCAGAGCCTGGTTAGTCTGGTCCCCAGATGACTGCAGGCGGCAGCCTCACTCACCAGTCCCCGGGCCTAGAACTGACGCTCCAGCCGGAGATGCACTCCAGTTCCACCTGGGAGTCCATCAGTCACAGCAGCAGCATCTACCCTCATATAGTTTTTTTCCAGTTGGGAGCATTATGTGGAACCCCGAGTTGGGGGAGAGCAGAATTGGGCCTTAGCCCTCTGTCCACTGAGTCTTGCCAGTTCCGCTGGAACACAGAAAAGGAGAGCATTCTCGGCTCTTCATGATTGATGGTTACCTCTTTCCCAAGTGGGGTTACTGCCTCCTCCCAGGCTCCTCCGTTGACCCTGTGTCTTAGAGCTCCTGTGACCCTGGGAGGAAAAATACAACCCCCTGTTGTCTGTCAGAAAGGTCCTCAGGCCCAGGTTCCCTGTGGCCAAGATCAGCACCTCTTCCTCCTCTTAGTTTCTGTGATGCTAGACAATTTGCCTGCTGTCCCCACCAGTCATCAAACTTCTGTGAACTGGAAATGCCCGTGTCTCGGTATCCAAGCCACCAAGCCTTCACGGGGAAAGGTCTGTGTTAGGCCCGAGCCCCGATTTTCAGTTTCAAAGCTTTGGGCTCTGCTAGATGGGCAGAGAGGTGTGCAATGAGCTGCCTTGGAAAGGGCATAAGGAGGGTTGCATGAGACCCTGTCCCCTCTCCTAGATCAGGTGTCTTCTGCATGCCAAGAAGATGTTGAGTGACAAAGAGGACAGCTCCTTGATTTTCATGGTCTGAGCAGATCCTTAGAGATGGGCCATGCCAGCTCTGAGGTGCCATGCCAAGCCCAGTGTCCCTGCTTCCACCTCCCTCTGCTCTTCCGTCCTGCTGTGCCTGTGAGTACTTCCCGTGCACCCTGCCAGGCGGACTCCTTTTCCATCCAGGCCCAGCCCCCTGTGCTTCAGGAAGCCTCCCTAAGCCCCAGGGCTGTCTCCCTGCCTCAGGGAAGGCCACAGAGTCTCTATTCTCTGTGTCGTGTTACTGGGCGTGTACCCAGTAAATTTCCCAGGCTTGCTTGATGCCACAATCGAGACTGTTTTGCAGGCTCAGTGACCTCCAGCTGCCTTAGGGATGCTGTCCCTCTAGAAGATTTCCTGGCTTTGGGTCATGATTCCCACCTATTGTTCAAGGCTCAGCTGTTCTGCTTTATTAGCTGAGTGGCTTTGCCTATGTTCCTTATCCTGTGGGGGCCTCTATTTCCTTATCTGTAAAGTGGGAATTTAATAAGACATATCTGGTGAGAACCATGTAAAAGATAAACTTGAAAAGGTATCCAAAGCACTTTATTTGTGTCAATAAATATTAGCTATTATTTTTCTAAGAGTCCTGGTTGGACTGTTTGAACAGAAATCAAACACTCTAGTGTCAGAGGCTGAGGCCAGGGGAGGGAGGATGGGGAGTGCCTGCTAACGGGTATGGATTTCTTTGGGGATGATGAAAGTGCTCTGGAATTAGATACTGATGGTAGTTGTGCACCCTCAGCACCATGACTATGGATGTTCGGTGTGTTTGTTTTGGTACTGGGGATTGAACTCAGGGGCGCCCCAAGCCCTTTTTTATATTTTAGAGATAGGTTCTCACTGAATTGCTTATGGCCTGTTAAGTTGCTGGAGCTGGTTTTGAACTCATGATCCTCCTACCTCAGCCTCCAGAACTGCTGGGATTATAAGTGTGTGCCAGGCTCATGATGGTGTATGTTGAAAGGGTGAATTTCATGGCATGTGAATCATATTTTAATTTAAAAAAATCATTCACTTAGCAAACATTAGTGATTGCTTAGGGAACCAGGTGGTGGGGTCAGTGCCAGAGCCTGGGAACACACAGTCCAGCAAAGTGAGGACTGTTCTCTGAAGAGCTAGTCTGAGATGTTCTTGTTTTCTTAGTGTCAGCGTTAAACACCTGCACGATTTTCCTCAGAGTTTAAGGAAGGAAAAAGGAGATAGAAATGATTTGGACTGGGTGTGGTGGTGCATGCCTGTCATCCCAGTGACTTGGAAGGCTGAAACAGGAGGATTGCAAGTCCAAGACCAGCCTCAAAAATTTGCGGAGACCCTATCTCAAAATAAAACGGGCTGGGGGTGCTGGGGATGCAGCTCAGTGGGGAAGAGACCCTGAGTTCAATCCCTAGTAGAAAAAAAAATGTTTTTGGAAATTAGCAAAGCCCAGGACAAATGCAAGGACTTGCTACACCCAGTGGAATCCCATATCCAGTCAGTGGCTTCCTAATAATTCCCCACTGGAGAGGATTAGAACAGGCAAGGCCTACGGCCTCTGCACTCACACTTTGCCATTGGTTTCTATGTAGCTCCAGGGGCTTAGAGAAGAAGGCAGGGTATGAACAGTAAAGGAAGAGAGGCCGGGATTCCAGAGAACTGGATAACGCAGCCTGGGCTTGTGAGAACTGGTTGCTGTTGGGAAGACCAACCTCTTTCCCAAACAGAGATGATTCCCAGCACCAGCATCTCCCAGATGGAATTGATGACATCACTCCCTCCCTATATCAGGAGTATAGGATATGAAGGTTTTGACCACAGTTTTAGAAAAGATAGAGAAATGGTTACCTTTGTGGGACTGTCAATGAAAACTGGGGAGGTGAGGGTATTCAAAAGAGCTGGAGCCAGGCAAGGTGCTTTATTTTATTTTATTTTGCGTTATGTATTTTTAAAGTTTTTTATTAAAATTTTTTCATACATGTATATAGGGTAATAATGTCTGTCTCAATCTGCTGTCCTTCCCATCCCTACCCGCCCCACCCATTTCCTCACTCCCTTTTGTACAATCCAAAGTTCCTTCATTCTTCCCTACCCACCCCCCACTATGGATCAGCATCCACTTATCAGAGAAAATATTCGGCCTTTGGTTTTTTTTGGGGATTGGCTTATTTCACTTAGCATGATATTTCTCTAGTTCCATCCATTTACCTGAAAATGCCAAAATTTCATTCTTCTTTAAGGCTTAGTAATATTCCATTGTGTGTATGTACCACATTTTCTTTATCCATTCATCTGTTGAAGGGCACATAGTTTTGCTATGTGTTTTGGTTCATAGTTTTGCTATTGTGAATTGAGCTGCTATAAACATTGATGTGGCTTCATCACTGTATTATGCTGATTTTAAGTCCTTTGGGTATAAACCAAGGAGTGGGATAGCTAGGTCAAATGGTGGTTCCATTCCAGGTTTTCTGAGGAATCTCCATACTACTTTCCAAAGTGGTTGCAACAATCTGTAGTCCCACCAGCAATGTATGAGTGTACCTTTTCCCCCACATCCTCGTCAACACTTAATGTTGCGTGTATTCTTGATAATTGCCATTCTGACTGGAGTGAGATGAAATCTTAGAGTAGTTTTGATTTGCATTTCTCTTTGTAAGAGATGATGAACATTTTTTCATATGTTTGTTGATTGATTGTATTTCTTCTGTGAAGTGTCCAGTTCCTTAGCCCATTTATTGATTGGGTTATTTGTTTTTTGGTGTTAAGTTCTTTTAGTTATTTATTTATCTTGGAGATTAGTGCTCTATCTGAATTGCATGTGGTAAAAGATTTTCTCCCACTCTATAGGCTCTCTCTTCAAATTATTGATTGTTTCCTTTGCTGAGAAAAAGCTTTTTAGTTTGAATCCATCCCATTTATTGATTCTTAATTTTACTTCTTGTGCTTTAGAAGTCTTGTTAAGGAAGTCTGGTCCTAGGCTGACATGATGAAGGTTTGGGCCTACTTTTTTTTCTATTAGGTGCAGAGCCTCTGTTCAAGTGCCTAAGTCTTTGATTCACTTTGAGTTGATTTTTTTGCAGGGTGAGAGATACAGGTTAAATTTCATTTTGTTACATATGGATTTCCAGTTTTTCTAGCACCATTTGTTGAATAGGCTATCTTTTCTCCAATGTATATTTTTGGCACCTTTGTCTAGTATGAGATAACCATATTTATGTGGGTTTGTCTCTGTGTCCTCTATTCTGTACCATTGGTCTATCTGTCTACTCTGGTGCCAATACCATGCTGTTTTTGTTACTACTGCTCTGTAATAGAGTTTGAGGCCTGGTACTGTGATACTTCCTGCCTCACTTTTCTTGCTGAGGATTGCCTTGGCTATTCTGGGTCTCTTATTTTTCCAAATGAATTTCGTAATTGCTTTTTCTATTTCTATAAAGAATGTCATTGGAAACTTAATAGGAATTGTATTAAATCTGTACAGTGCTTTTGGTAGTATGGCCATTTTGACGATATTAATTCTGTCTATCCAAGAGCATGGGAGATTTTTCCATCTTCTAAGGTCTTCTTCAATTTCTTTCTTTAGTGTTCTGTAGTTTTTGTTGTAGAGGTCTTTCACCTCTTTTGTTAGATTGTTTCCCAAGTACTATTTTTTTGTTGAGGCTATTGCAAATGGGGTAGTTTTCCTAATTTCTCTTGTAGTGGATTCTTCACTTATGTATAGAAATGTATTTGATTTATGGGTATTGATTTTATATTGAGCCACTTTGCTGAATTCGTTTGTGAATTCTAGAAGTTTTCTGGTGGAATTTTTTGGATCTTCTAAATTTAGAATCATGTTGTCAGCAAACAGTGATAGTTTGAATTCTTCTTTTGCTGTTTGTATCCCTCTAATTTCTTTTGTCTGATTGCTCTGGCTAGAGTTTCAAGGACTATGTTGAATGGAAGTGGTGAAAGAGGGCATCCTGTCTTGTTCCAGTTTTCAGGGGGAATGCTTTCAGTTTTTCTCCATTTAGAATGATACTTGCCATGGGCTTAATGTAGATAACTTTTACAATGTTGAGGTATGTTCCTGCTATTAGTAGTTTTTCTAGTGTTTTGAACATGAGGAGGTGCTGTATTCCTACAACTTCAGTCAATCCCTACAACTTCAGTTAATCCCATCAGGGATTAATTCCCTGATTGGGTTATGTCAAATACTTTCCATCTAGTGAGATATTCATGATTCTTGTCTTTAAGTCTGTTGATCTGATGTATTATGTTTATTGATTTCCATATGTTGAACCAACCTTGCATTCTGGGGATGAATCCCACTTGATCATTGTGCACTATCTTTTTAATATAAGTTTGTATGCAATTTGCCAGAATTTTATTGAGAATTTTTGTGTCTATATTCATGAGGGATATTGGTCTGAAGTATTCTTTCCCTGATGCGTCTTTGTCTGATTTTGGTATAAGGGAGTTACTAGCCTCATAGAATGAGTTTGGAGGGTTTCCCCCCTTTTCTATTTCATGGAATAACTTGAGGAGTACTGGTGTTAATTCTCAGGCAAGGTGTTTTACTCAGCTATTTTGTTGCTGTGACTGACAGATTTAACCAGAACAATTTTAGGGGAGGAAATTTTATTTGAGGGCTCCTGGTTTCAGAGGTCTTAGTCCATAGAAGGCTGGCTCCATTCCTTGGGGTTTGAGATGAGGCTGAGTGTGTGGTAGAGGGAAGCAGCTCATATAAGATCAGGAAGCAGAAAGAGAGTCTCCACTCACCAGATACAAATACACACCCCATGCCTCAATTCCCACCTCCTCCAGCCACACCCTACAACTTCAGTTAATCCCATTAGGGATTAATTCCCTGATTGGGTTATGACTCTTAAACCCAATCATTTCTCCTCTGAACCTTCTTGTATTGGCTCACACATGAGCTTTTGGGGGACACCTCACATCCAAACCATAACACAAGGTAGTGCACACCTGTTATTTCAGTGATTTGCAAGACTGAAGCAGAAGGATCACAAGTTCAAGACTAGTCTCAATAATTTAGGAAGAACCTATCTCAAAATAAAATTTTAAAAAGGACTGGGGATGTAGCACAATGATAAGGCACCCCTGGGTTCAATCTCCTATGGGAAGCCATTCTTCTTTTTTCTTTCTTTTTTTTTTTGCGGTGCTGGAGATTGAACCCAGGGCCTTGTGCTTGCGAGGCAGGCACTCTACCCACTGAGCTATAACCCCAGCCTGGAAGCCATTCTTATTTAGCAGAATCAGACTAGGTTGAGCCATGGGATGCAGAGGCCTGGCTTCTAGGAACCACTGGGAAGCATGTGGTGCTGCGTGGGAGTGGTTCTCTGTCTCCTTCTGGAATTTTCCCCTTAAGAGAATGGCTCCCCTAGCTCTACCCTATCCTGTCCTTCACAGAAGAAGCTCCTCCTGGTACTGGCTCCTTTTACTCGTCTGTCTATATATAAAAGAGAGTTGGGTGAGGTGGTGTTGTGAGAGGCCACAGCTGGTATGGCCAGACCTATCACAGCCTCTCTCATTTAAAAAGAGTATTGGCTCTTGTGTGTTTATTGAGTAGATAAGTTTCTTTGGTAATTGAGTGATATACTACCAACACCATCCTCTGGCAGTTAACCCTTTTCTCATCCACGTGGGACGTGACAGAGAGGCCCCCCACATTTGGCGCCTGGACAGTGACTGCTTGAGAGGATTTTAGGAGAAATAAGAAAGGTAAGGATCTTGGCCCCGTTCCAGTGAGAAGCACACACATGTGGATAAGTTTAGTAGTAATGTTATACTCCCCAAAAAGATTCTCGAGTGCCATCAGGAGAGAGAGTCAGCCCCACCCTAATCCCTTCCCGCACCCTATAAATGCTGGTAACAAAGAACTAATGCCCGACTCCCCGACACACCGCATTTAGGTGTAAGGATGGGCATTGCTGGCCAGTTAACCTAAAGGCTTCTTTTGGCTTTATGTGTTCGGCTTGGATGATTTTATTTTCTTTGGGTACAACATTTGGAGGCCCCAGTGGGATCTGATTTCTCCAAGCCCTCACGCCTAAATTGGCCTCCTGTGATGGTTACCTGGGAGCCCCACCCTGAGTAGAGGGGAGCTCCTGAGAGATGTGCCTCAGCCTCACTCTTGGGGGGACTCTAGCCTGTCTTCAGGACGCTCTTCTGGACAAAGCCACCTGGTATCCTCTTTCGGTGAGTCGGCTATCTGTATCTGGGGGACGTGGTCAGACTGGATGCAATTGCTTACACCAGTCCCAGGTCAGGGCAAGACATCGCTCCTGGCCCTGGTAGGCCTCCTCATGAGGCCTAGTCTGGTGGGCCTCCTTCAAGGGATCCAATCTGGTGGACCTCCTCCGTGGGGTCCAGTCTGGTGGGCCTCCTCTGGGGGTCCGGCCGCCTGGGGCCGGTCCCCTTGGCCACCCTGTGGGTGGCTGGCGCACAGCCCCCACTTGGGGCGGTAGCCCCCACCTGGGGCCAGTCCACTCAGCCGCTGCCTGGGACCAGGTCTGCTTGGGCGCCTCGTGTTTGAGGCGTAGCCCCAGCCTGGGGCCAGGTCCACTCGGCCCGCTGCATGGCTGCCCGGTAGCCGCCGCCTTGGGGCTGGGTCTGCTCGGCTGCCATGTGTGGCTTGGGCCTAGTCCGGTAGGCCGCTGTGCAGAGTCCGGGAGGACCTCCGTGTGGGCCCAGTCTGGTCGGCCGCATGGGGACTAATCTGGTCGGTCGATGTCTCTGTCTGTATTTGTCTTGTTAGTCTGGTTCATGGCCATTTGTGTTTTCTGTGTTGTGGCTTTGCTTTCTATGTAGCATCTCTCTCCAGGACAGTCTACTATGGGACAGAATCAGTCAACCGTGTCCCCACTGTTCTAATTTGTTTTTTAGATACTTTTCAGGACTTCCAAGAATGTGCTGCTGACTACGGAGCTTTGGTTAATGGATGTAACTTAAGAAAGTTTTGTAAATCAGAATGGACCACTTTCGAGGTTGATTGGGGCCCTCAGGGCATTGGGCGGCCAAACCATCAGGACCAGGTGCCTTTCATTCAAATTTGGATTATGGCTTAAGCACTGCCTTTCAGATTCCACGTCCTCTAGTTCGGGAACTAGGAGGGCTGCACCAGTTTGATGGCAAAGGCCAGACCAGACTTAAATGCAGCTCACACTGCTACCAATCCCTCAAGACTCAGGTAACTCTGCCAAAAGCCATTTCCAAATCCAGGGGCCAAGGGAGGGAGAAGATGGCTCGGGGCACCCTCCCTCTCGTCCTCCCAAAGGGGAGAAGGAACCAGGTCCAACCCCCCCCCCACAGTGTTACAGCACCACCACAGCAAATTGTTTTACAATATGTAAATGACATATGCCTCCACCCAGGAGGAATAACAAAAGCCTGTTACAGAGCTCTTAAGCATTCAAACCCTGAACTGATAAAAAATGGTTAAAGTGCCTGAGATACCAGGTTTCTGCTGGAACCAAATCTCAAGTAGGACTTACATTGAAATGACAATAGAGGAAGCAAAAAGCCCAGTAGGAGACCAATTTCCAACCCAAGGGAAAAAAAACAAAAGAGTGTTTTATTTGAGAATAACTAACTACCGGCCGAGTACTTGTTGAGCTCATAACTTTTGGTCAGTCCTCTTTTTTATTCAACTTAGATTTTTGAACATCTTGTTACATTGCAATGGAGATAAAAACCTACAAGGCCTTTGTTTAAATGTATATTGTGTCCAAAATTCATGTACATGATATTAGAGATTAACATAGAGAATGCTAAAAAAAAAAAAATGGATCCAGGTATATTTGATTTCTGTGATTAAAAAGTTTCAATTTAAGTTCGGCAAATAAATGAAAGTAAAATATATCTAACCTCACAAGTCTCTAGGTGGTCAATTAAAAAATGTTGATGTCTATAAAATGTGTAATATCAATTTTTTTTAGGACTTTTCCACAGGAAAGAGATGGCAAATACTATTCAAAATACTTGTCTGATCTTGGTTATTACAGTAAAATAAGTAAATTAGAGTTAATATATTACACCTTAAATTCCATGGGGTGACATGCTTTAGCATTATTGGTGTTTTCATGGATGGGTAAATAAAGGGATTTGGAATTGTTTTGTATCATCCCTGAGAGCAAAGTTACTAAGAGTGAAATCCTAATAATTTATCTAAATTCAGAAATTTCATAGGAGTTTTAGAATACAAACAAGGAAGGAGTCAACAGATGGGAAAGGGAAAGTGGAAAGTTCTAGGTATGAAAATATATTCAGTAAAAGGAAAAGGACAATATTTCTGGGTAAGAAAATCTATGTGTAGGTAAAGGGCAAATTCCAACAAGTTTTTGTGTAACTAAGTAGTTATATGTGTGTGAGACCATCAATTAGAAACTTTTTAAAGTTTTCCCCTAAGGTCAAATGTTAATGGGCTAATATAAATCAAAATGTAATCAATATGTTAAAATGACAAGGATTTCTTTAAGTTTTATTCTTTATTGTGGTTAAATAACTAGTAGGGTATTGTGCTATGTTGCAGAGCCTAGGGGTTTTTCCTTGAAAAACTAGGTTTGGTTGCTCTTTGTATATTCATGTGTCCATGTCCTCTGGGTCCGCAGGCCTTTAGAGCAGGGAATTTGTTGGGTTGCTGTTCTCCAGGTTAGACTTGTCTGTGTTGGTAGTTTCAGGCTTGTGGGAATGGCAAATTTTATTGGGGACTTATTTTTATCATTTAATATTCTGTAACAGAACTTGCTATCAATAGGATATATGTAAATTTGCTACTTTTTACACTGAGATCAAAATATAAATGCAAATGTACTTAAAGTTAGTGAGAGCCTGATTTGTTTAAAGGTTAATATCGTGAAACATAAAAAATATTTGGTCACTTTGCCACACAAAAGGAAAGTTAAAAGCTCTCAGCCTTTCCTTGATTTGTTTTAAATGCAATATATTGTGTTAACAACTATTCACATAGATTCAGGAAACAATACATGTAAACTGTGTAAAATGATGTCCTAAGAGGGGGCAAAAATAACTTCAAACCTGGAACACTCTGCCTAAGATTGTAAAAGGCCTTACCTGAAATAAGGGTCTGCCTCCCACCCTGCTACAAGTCAGAATGTTTCCAAAATAAGTCAGCTTTCAGCTCATTTAAAATTATATTCAGCCGGGTGCAGTGGCACACGCCTATAATCCCAGCAACTCGGGAAGCTGAGGCAGGAGGATTGCAAGTTCAAAACCAGCCTCAGCAACTTAGCAAGGCCCTAAGCAACTTAGCAAGACCCTGCCTCTAAATAAAATACAAAATTGGGTTGGGGATGTGGCTCAGTGGTCGAGTGTCCCTGAGTTCAATCCCTAGTTCCAAAATATATATATATATATATATTCAAAAGATTGTTTTTTGTTGTAAAATTACTGTGATATCAAATAAGAAATATATAACTCAGGCAGGATTTAGGATGACTATTACACAAACTAGATATATTTTTACTGTTGTTAATTATTTTGTATTTTCCTTGTAAGCTCTATAGCTGATGCCAGATTAATGTTTTGAAGAAGTATACTAAGCCATCACCTATGAAATAGACGAGATAGTAACTGGTGAAACTGGCTCGCTGGATGTTTAAGATCAAACTTAAGGATTGAGATTAAAACAAAGGAGCCAAGAAAACCTGTTTTGGTTCTTGCCCTCAGAGTCAGCCTGCATCCAGGGAATGAGAGAGCTTCTCTAAGGAAATTTGCAACTCCAGGTCAACACTGCTGCCTTCACTGCTGCCAAAACTCAGAGTTTTCATCCAAGCAGACAGTGGGCAAAAGACACCGCCTGGTTTCTATGTCGCACAGAAGGCATTGCTGTGTCCAGAGCCAAGGAAACACCGGCTGCCTTTGGCCTCCAGGTTGCGGGACCTGCCACAGCCAGAGCACAAAAGCCACTGGGGCCCAGATGTCACCACCACCAGAACTTGGAGCCATCCAGGACAGAACCCAATCTGAGAGGACGCTTCTCAATAACCCATGCATTCCAGGCTTGTCCCCAGAGTTGGAGACCCAGCAGAGATTGCTGAGAACAAGGAGATACAACAGTGGGTCAGACAGGCTTGGCCCCTGCCCTCCTGGGGCTGATGGGAATGAGCAGGGACCAGCTTCCCTTTGCCATGAATGGAAGCAAAATGCTGTCCACAAGGCAGAAGCCACTGCCTTGGAGCTGCTGGGGTCCAGGAGGGGTGCTGCTGCCCACCCCAGATTGCAGAGGCTGCTAGAATGAAGGAGCTGCCACCACCCAAGCACAGGAACAAAGATAAGAAGCTACTCTCAAATTCCCCACGAGTGACCCCTGTGAGAACTTGGCTGACACTTAAGAGACAGGAACAGGTCAATTTGACCAACTTGATCTTAAACACCTAGCAAAACAGTTAAAACCAAACCAAACCATAGACATTCTTGGGCATTTAAAAGAAACAATAGTTTAATGCAACTTAAGATGTACTTGTGTTAGCCCCTAGAATAGGACTGGTGGCTACAAAAGAGAGATTCTTAGGCAAATGTACCTGATAACTCAAGTTCCCAAATAAAGGCCTCAACCTCTCTAGCCTTTAATAGGCCTTGTTATGGGAACAACTTCTCAGTTCTTCCACCTGGTGAGAGATTGACTTCTACCATGTCATGATATTCTGTATTAATCTCATTTTGGTACTTATGTCATTTTGTTTCTCTCTCATAGAAGCACCCACCCCAGACGACTTTACAACCTGCTCTTCCCAAGCAGACTTCTGCTCCTCATTGACCAGATTTCTAAAAGGAACTTCAAACTGCTTCCCCAGACTCTGCCCCCTTCCAGCTTGAAGCAGCAAGAGTGGTCAGCACCCCCTTTCCTTACAGCAGTAAAAAGTTCCTAATTAAGGTCAGGCAATTAGTGTAAAATAAGAAATCTGGTCAAACTGAGGAATGGAACCCATCAGAGTCTGGGAAGTTAGAAACTGAAAAATACACTAGTTTCCTAAACAAGGATTTGTTAATGTGGATAAGACCAGTGGGGAATGTTATAGCAACAGAAAACAGATTAAAATGTTGGTGCTCCCCAGGGAGATTCACCAGCGGGATCAGGAGAGTCAGCCCCACCCCAACCCCAAATCCCCTCCCTATAGCCCACCCCAATCCCTTCCCCTCCCTATAACTCCACCCTAATCCCTTCCTGTGCCCTATAAAAGTTGGCAACAAAAGAATTAACATGTGATTTTCCCGGCACACCGCTTTTAGGTGTAAGGGCGATCATCGCTGGCCAGCTAAAATAAAGGCTTCTTTTGGCTTTACGTGATCGGCTTGGATGATTTTATTTTCTTTGGGTACAACATAACAAAACTGCTAATTTCTATAATATTTAAGATCTATATCCCTTTTTTCTAATGGTTTTTGTTAACAGGAAAAAAATTATTAATATTATATTTACATTTGTTTGATATCAACTTTTGCAATTAAGAATAAATAGATAATTAAATTTGAGGTAATTGAATTAATTATCTAAGTTTTTATCACAGGAGGTACTTAGTTGATTTACAAGGATGAGATGCTAAAAGATTGTCGATTGGAACATCGTCTACTAAATAAGAAGACATCAGACACTCTTAACTAAAATATATTTAACATTAGACATATTTGGAATTTGTTTGATATTAAGAAGGTCTAGTATTCCTTTCTTCTCTACGTTCTCATTGAGAACCAAGATACTAGCACTTAAACTATCAGGTGTGATATGTAAGTGTCTAAAAGCTTTTTTTTCACTTGATAAAATAGAAGACTATAACATATTGAATAAATTAAAGCAAAATTGGTGCAAAATAATTTTCAAAAGATTTATATGTAATTAAATTGGTTGTATATAATTGGCTATATATAATTAAATTGGCTATATATAATTACCACAATCAACTAAGGTTATTAAGTTTTTTATTCTTTAAATTCTACTATGTTTCTATCATAACGGGTTTTTATAAATATAGATAAGATCTTTTCACAAACCCCTCTTAACTGGACCTTCTAACTAAAGGACAGAAGAAAAAGAAAATACCTAAAAAATTAATTTCTCATTCTAATAAAATAATTTCTTATGCCGTTTGAATTTCTATTATTATTATTATTACTTTTTGGTACTGGGAATTGAACCCAGAGGCACTCCACCACTGAGCCACATCCCCAGCCCTATTGTATTTTATTTAGAGACAGGGTCTCACTGAGTTGCTTAGGGCCTCGCTAACTTGCTGAGGCTGGTTTTGAACTCATAATCTTTCTGTCTCAGCCTCCCAAGTGCTGGGATTACAGGCGTGCGCCACCGCTAGCAATCTTTTTCTATAACTAAAAAAAAACAAAAATAAAAGGGGGAAACATATCCCTATGTAAACCTACTTAATTTCAAAAAATATTGTCTAAAAATTATGATATTAGGAGTTTTACCACTGTTGAATGACATATGGAGCAATAGATTGCACCAGATTTTACAGTAAGGAGATTTTATATCTCCAATCATAATATTTATATGCTAACTCTACTGAGCTCTCAGGTAAGTTTTTACTTACCTGAGAGCTCAGTAGAATGACACCCATCTACGTGACTCGATTTGACTATACTGGCTGCAATGGAAACTTATCTACATGCTGGTCCCATGATAGATTCTGGTTATCCAGATGTAACCGGTGAGAAAAGACAGCATAAGGAATACCTAGGCCAGCCAATTACTCTGGCTCTTGGAACTTAGGATTGTATGTTCAAACAGTTATTAGAATGGCACTTTCTCAGATAAAGCCAGTCATTTCTGTGAAATATCCACCAATATCTTACTGCCTTAATTGTTTTCTGATAGAATCTGATGCCTTTCCTAAATGGATAAAATATACAAATGTCTTGCCAATGCTTCATATTATCTCTAAAGGTGATGGATATGTTTTTGAATTGACCTTGAAAAATTGATGAAAGAGTTATATCAAAATATTTTCCTCTAAAAGACTCAAAGCCAGAAAGGCCTAACTTGGTAACATTGCCACTAAATGCTTTACTTTTACTTCTTGAAAAGAATTTATAAGCAACCATGTTTAATCTAAATCTTTAACGCTATGAACGATCTAAGGAACTAGGTGAATAACCCCATTGTTTAAAACTATTTTCAGAATATAAAAATAAGACTAGATGTATGATCATTCTGAATTTTGAAACTCCATGTAATTTGGACTATTCCCTATTGTTTTGCACTATTGGTAACCATGTAATAAAGACCAAATTAGAATCTAACAAACTGATTCTAATTAGTGTAATATCAATTACACTAGAAGGATGAATAATTCACATTTATATTCTAGCAGTTATTTCTTTGGTGAGAATTTGGTTCCTATATATTTTAATGTTTTTTTTCTAGGTTCTATCTGTTCCCACATTCAAGTATCTAGGGGCATGATTATGTTGTGCCCTGCGGCTCGGGACCCTCAGGAAGACCACCAGAGACCATGGTCAATGCAAGCAACAAAGAATCATTTATTAGCAAGCTCGAGCTTGGTCCTCCGAAAACTCGGTAACTGGTAATGCTAAGAGGCCCCGAGCTCAAATTTAGCAGGGTTTTTATAATGAAATACAAAACAGGTTAAGGGGGTTTTGCAGTGTTCTTTTTGATTGGTTCACATGAAAAATCACGTACGAAGCATTTCATTCTAAGTTTTGGATCAGCCTGACCTCTAGGGATAGGGTGGTTAGCCACCCGGCTTTTGCAGGATAGACAAAATAAGGAGCAGGAACATTCTGCAGTTTTTCTAAAACTGAAGGCAGTTTGGGAAGGACTTATGTTTACATAAGTGTTTGCATTTTCCACCTTTCAATTCCTTCTGTTAAGATGCTATGGCCCCTGAAAGTTAAGTGTAATAGAATTAGTGAGATTAAATTAAATGCTTTAACAGGTACTATTACAAAGGTCAGTAATGAGCCTTTTGCTCTACAATTTAAACAAAGGCTTGAATGCCATAATGATTGTATGTACATTGTCACAACTAATTATCATGCTTCCCAATGGGACTAAGGGATCATTAAGAATCATCTAATGAGCCAGGCATGGTGGCGCACGCCTGTAATCCCAGCACCTGGGAGGCTGAGGCAGGAAGATCGCGAGTTCAAAGCCAGCCTCAGCAACTTAGCGAGGCCCTAAGCAACTCAGTGAGACCCTGTCTCTAAATAAAATACAAAATAGGGCTGGGGATGTGGCTCAGTGTTTGAGTGCCCCTGGATTCAATCCCCAGTACCAAAAAAAAAAAAAAAAAAAAAAAAAAGAATCATCTAATGGACATTTGACATAGCAGGAATAATAGCCTGGATCTTGTAAAATCATATCACCACATCCAGGATGTTCATAAGATAGACTTGATCTCATGTACTCTACATTTCTGGTTGATCAGATATTTCCTAAATGGAATGGTATTGGAATAACATGTTTGCTACTAATTCTTTTTGTATCGTGATAATACGTTACCATATCCTCTGAACCAAGAGCCAGGACCTCGGAGCAGCCTTCTGAACCAAGGTCAGGAGCTTCAACATAACTGACCAACATTCGCATTTAAAAATATTAAAAAATGGGCTGAGGCTGTAGCTCAGTGGTAGAGCGCTTGCCTAGCATGTGTGAGGCACTGGGGTTGATCCTCAGCACCACATACAAATAAATAAATGAAATAAAGGTTCATCAACAACTAAGAAGAACATTAAAAAATATATATTAAAAAGGGGGAGATGTGGGAAGCCATCCTTATTTAGCAGAATTAGATTAGGTTGAGCCATGGGACGCAGAGGTCTGGCTTCTAGGAACTGCCGGGAAGTATGTGGTGCTGCGTGGGAGTGGTTCCCTGTCTCCTTCTGGAATTTTTCCCTTTCGAGAATGGCTCCCCTAACTCCACCCTATCCTGTTCATCACAGAAGAAGCTCCTCCCGGTCCTGGCTCCCTCTACCTTACCTATCTGTCCATAAATAGAAGAGAGTTGGGTAAGTTGTTGCTGTAAGAGGCCAGAGCTGGTATGGCCAGACCTGTCACGCCCCCTGTCATTCAAAAAGAGTATTGGTTCTTGTGTGTTTATTGAGTAGATATGTTTTTGGGTAATTGAGTGACATACCACCAAAACGATTCTCCGGCAGTTAACCCTTTACTCATCCACGTGGGGCATAGCAGAGAGGCCCCCCACAATCCTGGGTACCAGAGAGAGAGAGAGAGAGAGAGAGAGAGACTATAATTGAAGAGATTGCCAAAGAATTGTGTTTCCTTGAGGATGTGGGGAAAAAGGTACGCTCATACATTATTGGTGGACTGCAAATTAATAAAACCACTCTGGGAAGCAGTATGGAGATTCCTCAGAAAACATGGAATGGAATCACCATTTGATTCAGTAATCCACTCCTAAGTTTATACCCAAATGACTTTCAGCATCCTATAGTGAGCAACCACATCAATGTTTATAGCAGCTCAATTCACAATAGCTAAACTATGGAACAACCTAGGTACTGCTCAACAAATTAATGGATAAAGAAATTGTGGTATATGTATATGTATACACACACGCATACACACACACAGGAATATTACTCAGCCATAAAAAAGAATGAAATTATGACATTTGCAAGTAAGTGGATGGAACTGGAGACAATCATGCTAAGTGAAATAAGCCAATCGCCTCAAACCAAAGGCCTAATGTTCTAATATGAAGATGCTATCTCACAATAAAGGGGGGAAGGTAGAACAGAAATTCATTGGATTAGAGAAAAGGAAATCAGAGGAAGGGGGGAGGGGAATAGGAAAGACAGAAGAATGAATCAGACATAACTTTCCTATGTTCTTATATGAATACACAACCAGTGAAACTTCACATTAGTACAACAACAAGAATAGGAAGAATAGGATCCTAATTAGAACAACTTATTCCATGTGTGTATATATATCAAAACACACTCTACTGTCATGTATATCCAAAAACAAAGTGAAAAAAAAAAGAATTGTGTGGCCCTATATAATACTGTAACCAGCTGCCCTGTGCCTGGTACCACCCTAAACCATAAATGACCATGTCACCAGACATAATCATGTCACCTCTAGGGGGCAATGGGACCTCGACTTGGCCCAAGCAGGTTCTTGACTTGTGTGGCTGAAAAGACTTTCAGGATGCATCAAAAACAAGGCACAAGTAAAGATTTATTAAAGGAGAGCAGAGTGTACACACCCCACAGGCAGTGTGCAGAGGACCTGGCCTCTCAGAGAACAGTGATGTGCACAGGGCAGAATTCTGACCTGCCGGCAAGAAAAGTGCAGGCGTTCAGGCAAGCTTTTGTGAAAGTCAAATCCCATGTCAATCATTTGATATTTGGGTTTCAGAAAGTTTCCTCTTGGTTAAGCAGTCCTAAGTCATAAATCGGTTGTGGGCACATTACATAGGTCTTTGAGTCTGGGACATTTAGATGGATTATGTTCTTGTTCTAATCTGATACAGCTGTCCCTGGAGGTTTTGTTCACCTAACCAAAGAAATAAGCATGACTGGTCACACTCACAGGTGGGGTCTCCATCTAACAAGTCTCTCTCTCCCTGAGATCCCCCACTTCCTTACTCTGCCCAGAGCTATGTCTCAGCCTCCAAGAGAGATCTTTGCTCCATTCTTTGCTCTCCCCATTTTTATTGGTGCAATTTAGTTGCACATCACGATGGGATTGGTTGTTCCATGTATGCACATGCCCCCACAGAACAATATAATTTGGCCAGTACCTCTCTCTATCACTTCCCTCTCTCTCCCTGCTTCCCACTTCTTGGTCCTTTCTTCTGCTCATCTCCCTTTGATTTTCATGCGATCTGCCCCCACTTCTCTCTTCCTTTTTTTCCTCAGTAGCTTCTTTCTGCATAGGAGAGAAAACATAGGACCCTTTAACCTCTGAGTTTGATTTATTTCGCTTAACATAATGGTCTCTCGTTCTATCCATTTTCCTGTAAATGACATACTTTTTTTTGGGAGGGGAGGATTGAACTCAGGGGCACTCGACCACTGAGCCACATCCCCAGTCCTATTCTGTGTTTTATTTAGAGACAGGGCCTCATTGAGTTGCTTAGCGCCTGGCTTTTGTTGAGGCTGGCTTTTAAGTCTGGATCCTCCTGCCTCCGCCTCCGGAGCGGCTGGTATGCAATCACCGCGCCCGGCAAATGACGTCCTTTCATTTTTCTTTATGGCCGAATAAAACTCACTGTGTACACATACACCTCATTTTCTTAATCCAGTCATCTGTTGATTGACGTGGCTGAAACCTGCTTTGCCTCCAGTCTTGTCTGCCATTCGTGGTACAAGAAACGTTCCTTTTTTTGTTTGTTTTTTGGTGGTGTTTAGCATCTGCCCTTCCTTAGGTTACCACTGCCACGAAAGTAGAAACCTGGAGTTTCGCTCTTCGTCGTATCCCCCAGCCCCTAGCACAGTGCCCGTCAGAGCACAGTAGGCGCTCAAATGAAATCACCACGCATGTGCGTGGAGGCACCAGGGGGATCCTGCGCCCGGAGTTGTCAAGTCCGCGGGAAGGAGCGGCTCGGGGATGCTACCCGGAAACCGAGCAGCGCGCAGTGGCTCGGGCAGGGCTGGGCGCGGGGCGCCCGCAGGCTGCTTCAGGGACCGTGTTTCAAAGTTCGAGAGTTCACTGGCGGTCAAGGCCGTTCACCCGCAGCGCAGGGAGGAGCCCCGGGCGGAAGGGCACAGAGCTGGGAAGTGCGGTAAGCTGTTCCCGGCCTCTTAGGCGTGGCCTCGGGGCGGGAGGGCGGCCCTGGCCCGCCCCGCCCCGGAGGCGCCAGAAGCTGCCGGCGGAGCGGATCCGATCAGATCTGATCCGAGCGGAGCGGAGCTGGAGGCCGGCGGCGGCTGGTGAGTTGGCGCGGGCGTTATTATGCACATGCTTGAAGAAAGGGGGCTGGAATTGCGCCCAGGGGCGCGCAGCCAGTGCTCGGGACGGTCTGTAGCGGCCCGGGAGAGGCAGGGACCCCAACGGGGGCGCGCGAAGCGGGGGCCTGGCGGACCGCGGAAGAGGTCAGGAGGTCGCGGGGTGGAGTGGGGCGGTGCCAGGGACCCGCGGCTCGGGTCTGCAGCATCCCCCACCTGCAAATCACGGCAGGGAGGCTCACCGGTCCCGTGCTCTCCCTGAACCCCTGCTAAGTCTTTCCGAGAAAGTGGGCGCAAGCCGGAAAGAGCCGGGAAAGGTGAGGTCACCGGCGGGTGTGTCGCCGATCCTGGGAGGTCTTGGACGGAAGGAGGCTGGTGTCTGAGGGCGGGGGGGAAACCTTGATCTTAAAAAAGGTAAAAGTGACGGGGTGGGCCGAGTGCCCCTAGACTCGGGACGAGGTTCTGCGGGATACAGACCAGCAGAGGCTAAACTAACTCTCATGCGCGCCCAAGTCAACTTGGAACTGCCCTGGTGGGCACTGTTGGACACTTCCTTCCATTGTCACGCACACAGAACACCCCCTCCCACTTTCCTCAGTAAGACTCTCTGAGCTGGACTGGTAGGCGCCGGCCTGTGATCCCAGGGACTCCAGCTGCTCTGGAGGCTGACAGGTGGATCGCAAGTTGGAAGGCAGCCTCAGCAATTTAACACGACCCTGTGTCAAACTAAAGAATCAAAAGGACTGAGCATGGAGCTCGTTGGTAAAGTGCCCTCAATCCTCAGTGCCAAAGAGGGTAGGGGTCTTTTTGACCCTAGGATTTAAGAAGAGTGTGGAGAGGGTAAGGTGGCTTTGGGAGGGTCAGCTTTGGAAGGGACTTTGCACCTGTTCTTCAGGGCTAGTATCTTCAATCTGCTTTTGCAGATTCCTGCTGCTGGAGGTCCAAGCCCTCAGAGGACATCTACCCTTGCCCCAACTCCTAGCCAGAGCTCTCCAGGAGGTGCTGCAGATAACCACTCATCCAGGCCACCTCCATCTCACTGAGGACTGGAAACCCCAACCAGGGCAGGCCTTGCCCAGGACCACCCAGCCCAAAAGTGATGGAGTTGGGCAGGTGGGGGATACTCCAGGGCCAGCCAGGCTTTGGCGATGAAATGAAGCAGGGTCCTAGTGCACTTGCTGATAGACCATGGGAGTGTTAAGGGGATCACAAAATGACTGACTCTGAGGAGGATGGATAAGTATCTTGGCTGCCTCACTAACTTGCTGAGGCTGGCCTTGAACTTGTGATCCTCCTTCCTCAGCCTCCGGAGTCTCTGGGATTATAGGTTTGCACCATGGCAACCAGCCCCTCATCAGACTTAGAGTCCCTTTCAGAAATCGTTTTTTTTTTTTCTTTTTTGGATACATTTGGGGTGTGTTCCCTGGAGGGCTGGCCTTGGAATACCCACTCTCAGCCTGGCCCTTAGTGTCCAGTAAGGGAGGTCTCCTGCCCTTCTTTGTCCCTGAGGTAGAAGAGGAGATGCTCATAGCCCATCCAGTCACACGTTAGTGGCCTGATTATTCTGTGTGGCTGCTCCAGAAATATGACTGTTCAAAGACCAGTGTTGAAATCTACCTTCTGCGTAAGCCATGGTGATTTAGAAAGCCAGGGTTGTGTTTGTGATCTTTATGAAGCAATGCCAGCCACGTTCTTGCCTTGTAGGGCCCGCATGTCTCCTGCTGTGTCTTCTGAGGCTTGACCTCTCATCAGCTTTGGCAGAAATGTGACTTCTTTGCTTTCCAGTGGATTCCTGAAGTCCTCCTATTATTAAAGAAGAACCCCTTGGGATCAGGTTCATGTCTGATCGAGCAGATTCCAGTGCAAACCACATGAAAAGTTTGTCCATGAAAAAGTCCAGGGATAAGGCTGAGTGCCTGTAATCACAGCTACTTAGGAGGCTGAGGCAGGAGGATAGAGAGTTTGAGGCCAATCTTTGCAACTTAGTGAGACTCCGTCTCAAGTTAGTAATAATAATAGAAAAGTGACTCCCCATTGGTAAAGTACCCCTGGGTTCAGTCCCCAGTCCTGAAAAAAAAAAATACCTTTGGTTAGTGTAAAATCGTTTGTCCTGTGTTCTCGCATTGATGGAGTTTTTCATGGGTCAGTGGAGTCTCCCATTGACTGAGGTTTGCCTGGACTTGCCATGTTAGAACATTCATTCATTCCACCCGTATATTTTGAGTACCTAACAGGTAAGTGGCCGGAAGTGCAGGTCCATGGCTTAAGCCCTTGGTTGAGGTGTCTGGCTAACTAGGTCATGGTCCAGCAGAAAGGAGCCCAGCTGTCCTTAGGGACCGGGTAAGAATTGACACTGCAAGAGCTGAGGAGGGTGGGGGAGTCCAGAAGTGTCGGGCAAAGGGCCGCTGCAGAGGAGGAAGGGTGGAATGTGCTGGAGAGTCCTTGGCCTCCCATCCCCAAGGGAGGCCATCAGAGGTCATAGGAGGAGAGAAAAAGACAGATTCCAGGAGAGGCCTCTGGCAGCAGGAAGTGCAGGAGGGCCTCCTCCCATAACCCTGTCCTGGTGCCCTTGGAGGCCTGAGTGGGCCTTCAGTCCCCACCCCCAACTCTGGAGAAGCATTTTGCCTTTGTGGGGGGCCTGCCTAGTTGGGTGAGGCAAAGGTTGATGATCCCTGGGGACAGAGGGAACTTGGGCTAAACTCCTTTGGCCAAAGGACTGCCTGTGAGGCCTGCCCTGGGGCTGCCCAGGAGGCGCTGGTAACAGCCTTGTTTACCTACCTGGCAATTAACGCTGCCCTGACATGACAGGCACTCAGTGATATCTCTGCTACCCCTGTCCCCTGCCCTCCTGGCCACCCTACCTTTTGCCACATGTGCCCTGAATAGCTCCCACTGTTCCCTGCCTGCCTGGATTGTGGCCCATGCTGTCTCCTCTAGAAAGCTCCTGACCCAGCTGCTTTTCAGAGCTCTGGGATGCTGCCCTGGGTCCCTGGGTGGTCCAGTGTGATCCTCTGTCCCCAACATGGCCTCTCAGAGCCCATGCCAACCAGCTTGGAAGTGGGGCTTCCTGGATATTTTCCTATCTTATCACTGGCTGCCAGTCTTCAGGGCAGGGCCCATCCCTGAGGGACGCACACTGAAGGGGGCAGGTGAAACACCCCACCTGTGGCCTGCCTCACGGCCCCCCGTGTTCCCAGGCCCTGCTTAGGTCCTGGTGCCGCCTCCTGCCTGTGCCCGGGACCTTGAGCCGTCCTGGCTCCTGGCTACGCAGGAGACGTTCTTCTTTTGGCCCAGTTGGCAGAGTTAGTCTGAGGAATACTTGGGATCCATTCTGGACAACCTTTCTGAGGACTTGGGGCTGTAAAGATAGCACTGTCCCCATGGGTACTTGTCCTGGTCCCAGACCTGCCTAGGGTTCAGTTTCTTCATCTGTAAAATGGGAGGGATGCTCCAACCTCAAAGCATTGGGGTCATTTGGCCAATGGGAAACAACTTTAAATCCCCCAAGCCCCTGAGTCAGAGCTTCCCTCTCTCCTGTGTTCCTCAGGGGAAAAGTTAGGCTGTGGGCAGTTGAACACCAGTGAAAACCATGCCTGGAGTTCTAACTGTAAGCCATCCCTGACTGTGGGAAGGTTGGGGGACCATGTTGGGGTCACCATGGCTTGGAACCCTATGTGTTCAAGGACAGCTCAGGGTATTAGAGCTGGTGGGCCTTATAGCCCCACTCATTATAGGGAGTAATTTTTTTGTATGTGTGTCAGGGATTGAATGCAAGGACATTTGTCCACTGAGCCACATTCCCATCCCTTTTTATGTTTTGTTTAGAGACAGGGTCTCACTAGGTTTCTTACAGCCTTGCTAAGTGGCTGAGGCTGGCTTTGCTCTCACGATCTTCCTCCCTCAGCCTCCTGAGCTGCTGGGGTTACAGGTGTGTGCCATGGCACCCTGCTGCGGACAAGTTTATTTGGGGCTCATGGGTTCAGAGGTCTCAGTCCATAGGTGGCTGACTCCCTTGTTCTAGGTCTGAGGTGAGGCAGAACATCATGATGGAAGGGCGTGGAGGAGGAAAACAGCCCAGGATATGATCTGCAGAAGGCAGAGAGAGCTCCACTCACCAGGGTCAAAATATGACTCCAAAAGTATGCTCCCAGTGACCCACGTCCCCCAGCCACACTCTACCTGCCTCCACTTGTCACAGTGGATTAGTTCACGGATTAGGTTAAGACTCATAACCTAGTTCATTTCGCCTCTGAAAATTCTTGCAGTTGTCTAGCACTTGAACTTTTGGGGGATACCTCATGTCTAAACCATAACACTCAGCCACGTGGCTCCTTTCCTCTCTGCCCAGTTCAGTGTTTGAGCATCTAGTGACCCAGTCACCGCTTTCCTCAGCCTCAGATGGCCCCAGCTCTGGCTCTGGGCCAAGAGTTCCCAAATTTCAGTTCCTTTGTGACTTATCCAAGGTTTCCTCTCAGTTTGCTGGGAACTGGTTGTGGGTGGGTGGGAGCCTGGGATGAGTCCAGCCTGCAGGCTCCCTACGTGCTTCTCCCATGACCACACCTGTCCCCGGGTCCTTGCTGTCACCTTTCACCTCTCACGTGGAGTCTGCCTGACAGGGCTTCTCCTTGACCCTCTCTCACCAGCAGACATTCCTTGGAGACTTTTCCCCAGAAGGATTTTGCTGTTCCATTTCTAGAGGCGCATCTCCGGACCCTGGAATGCTGCCAGAGTGGAACCTGGCTCCTTGCTGGCTCCTCCTCCCCACCCATTGTCACAGCCTCATTTCACACCACATTCATCTAACTTAGTCCATTTGTGTTATAACAGAATGGCATAGAGCGGGGACTTACAAGGCACGGGAATGTACTGACTCACACTCTGGAGGCTGGGAGTCCAGGAGGGCAGGGCTGCATCTGGAGGGCCTTTTTGCTGTGTCATCCTGTGACAGGCAGAAGAGGGTGAGAGAGCAAGAGATTAAACTAAGCCTCAAGGCCTTTTAGTTCTTTATTGGGTATTGGGAATTTAACCCAGGAACCCTTTACCACTGAGCTGCATCCCTCAATCCCTCAGCCCTTTTCTGGCGGGGGGTGGGATATTGAACCCAGGGGCCCTCAACCACTGAGCCACATCCCTAGCCCTGTTTTTTTTTTTTTTTTTTTGGAACCGGGGATTGAACTCAGGGACACTCGGCCACTGAGCCACATCCCCAGCCCTATTTTGTATTTTATTTAGAGACAGGGTCTCACTGAGTTGCTTAGGGCCTCGCTAAGTTGCTGAGGCTGGCTTTGAACTTGCGATCCTCCTGCCTCAGCCTCCCGAGCCGCTGGGATTACAGGCATGCGCCACTACACCCGGCTCCCTCAGCCCTTTTATTTTTTTATTTTGAGACACTTGCTTATGGCTTCACTGAATTGCTGTCTGGCATTGAACTTGGCCGTCCTCCTCCCTCAGCGTCCAGAGTTGCTGGGATTACAGGTGCGCACCTCCCACACCCGGCTCAAGGTCTTTTATACTGACTGCTAATCCCTTCATGGGGTAGAACCTGAATGAGTCAGACACTTCCCATTAGGTCCCAACATGGTCACCCTGGGGACTACATTTCCAACACATGCAATGATTATTATTTTTTTAATGGTACTGTGAGATTGAACCCAGGGATGCACTACCACTGAACCACATCCCCAGTCCTTTTGAAAAATTTTATTTTGAGACAGGGTCTCACTACGTTGCTGAGTCTGGCCTTGAGTTTATGGTCCTCCGGAGTGGCTGGAGTGGCGGTGGGGGGCCACTGTGCTCAGCAGCAGCTCATGCTTTGGGGGATATGTTGGAACCATGGCAACATTCTGTTTTGGAGGAGTCTCAGAGGAGCTAAAATTTGGGAACCCTTCTGGCCCAGAGCTGGAAGCTGAGGCTGTCTCGTCAGACCTTGCTCATCGACCTTCTTAGACTTGGGCCACAACCTGGTGACTTAGGAGCCTAGCAGGATCTGGTTGCAGCGTTGGCTTCGTGTAGGTCTTGAAGGGTTTTGTTTTCCTCGGGCTGAGCCCGTGCTGGCCAGTTCTCCACAGACACACCCCCCATTTCTTGCTGTTCACCTGCCCAGCTCCCCACATCATGGGGAAGCCCTGCCATTGTAAGGGCAGGGGCCACGTCTGTCTGACCGTGGGGTTCCACAGCAAGAGCATGTCAGAGAGTAGAAGCTCCGTGTGAATGTCACTGAGTGATTATTACCCTCTTCCAAAGTCTGATGACATACTGGGTTAAAAAAAGTGCAAAATAGTTTGTTTAATGTGTGCAAAAAATAGAACTATAGGTGCAAAGAATATCTCTGGTGCTGCGCGTGTAAACTTGGTAAAAATGGGTGCCTCTGGAGAAGGGAGCAGGGTGGGTGGGGGATAGGGTGGAGGGGAGGTGGGATAGCACGTCTGAATTTAATTCACATTTTATAAAACTGGAGTTTCATTAATGAAGGATCGACCTCATTCATGAAGGTCAGTTCCTGGCTTTGGAGATCAGGCCTGTCTTGCCACGGGCACCCCTGTCCTCCCGGCCTCCTTGACTCTGATTTGGTTTCTTCTCTCAGCCCAATAGTGCCTGGTTCAAGATGGGGTCCCAGGTCTCCGTGGACACGGGAGCCCTGCACGTGGTGATCGTGGGCGGGGGCTTTGGTGGGATCATGGCCGCCAGCCAGCTGCAGGCGCTGAACATCCCCTTCCTGCTGGTGGACATGAAGGACTCCTTCCACCACAACGTGGCCGCCCTCCGGGCCTCCGTGGAGAGTGGTAAGGTGTCCTTTCCGGGCTGCCTTTGTGAGCATGGTCCTGTCACTGCTGCGGGACGTATTTCAGAGGCTGATTCTCTCACACGGGGCAGGCTTCCTCAATGACACCAGTAGATACTTTCTGGTGAGTGGCTTAAGCAGTTACATAATAAGGCCTCACAGTACGAGCTTGGGCTTTTCTAAGGACCCAGGGCCTAGATGGACACTTCAGCAGTCAGGGGGATCTGGGTGCACCTGCTGGCCCAGCTCTGGCCAGGGGAGCCCCTGTTGGCATGTGGCTCAGGAGAAACTCATTCTGGTTCTACACTGTGGACTCTTCTGTGTCCATTCCCCAGGGTTCGCCAAAAAGACCTTCATTTCCTATTCAGTGACCTTCAAGGACAACTTCCGGCAGGGCCAGGTGGTCGGGATAGACCTGAAGAATCAGACGGTGCTGCTGCAGGGTGGCGAGGTGAGTGTGGCGGGGCTGGCCCAGCCGGCCTCTAGCTTCAGGAGGCCTCTGGAGGACCAGAGTCTCACGAGGGCTGCAAGAGAGCCATCTGTGGCCTCCAGGCCCTGCCTGCTGCTGGGCAGAGAGCAGGTTCTTCATCACGAGAGGCTGGACCACAGCAGCCACAGGGCATGGGGGCAGCTGTTTCCTGTAGGTCAGGCACTGTCCTAATCCTGTATGTAAATCTCGTTGAACGCCTGCCATGACAGTGTGAGGTGGGTGGTACCCTTGTTTTACATATAGGTTAAATGGCTTGTTTAAGGTCCCCCAGCTGGTAAAACACTATGACAAGATTTGGATCCAGGTGTTTTCAGCCCTGGGTCCATGCTCTGGAAGCCAGTGTCCTGGATAAGGACCAGGCCTGGCCAGTCATTGAGGTTCTCCTCACTGTCCAGAAGCAAAAGTTAGGGACAAACATGAGGCCACATTGCCCGAGGTGGGAGGCCACAGGTTTCCCTCACTCATCTTCACGTTCCTCACCCCAGTGAACGGAGTGTGGTGCCTGATATATGCCTGCAGGGGGCTGAGCTCTATCCGTCAGGGTCACAGCCCACACAGTGGATTAAGGGACAGTTCTAGCTAAGCCCCCATTGCTAAGGGGGGACTGGAAACAGGAGGCAAGTTCCTGTCCTCAGTGAGTGAGTGACTTAGTGTGAATCTGTTGTTCTTGAATTAATTTAAGGGACCAGAGACTCACTGGTTGGAAAGATGACCGAGTGTCTCCTTGTCCTGCAGTTTTGATTGGTGCTTCTCCAAGCCTGTAGGGTCCGTGAGGGCAGGGGAGCCCCAGGAGGAAAGCAGGGGCGTGTGGCTCAGGCCTCCCTGGCCCCCTCCCGCTGAAGCAACTCTGTATGCTTAGCCTCCAAACAGTATTCCCCTCCTCCTTCCTTTCCTCCCTTCTCCCCATCCTCTCCATCCTGTTCTTTTGGTGGGGGTAGGAGGAGCCTTCTAAAATGTCCAGGAGATTCCAGACTCCCCACTGGAAGTGCATGTGTTCCCCAGGCCTAATTTCCTGCCTCCTGGGGTGGAGGTTCTCCCCTCGCACAGGGTCCGGCTCTGTGGATCGTGTATTCTGCAGGCAGGAGGTAAAGTCTGCTTGCTTAGTCTTCAATTCTGGTGCCATCCCTTGGCCCTACTGGTTTGGTGATTTTACTCCCTTCCAACAGGGCTGCCTCCTTGATGTGCCCATGGGCCTCTTCTACCAGTGGCTCCTTGGCCACTGGGGTTCTGGTGTTAGATACAGAAGCCCAGGCCTCCCCCGCTCTGCCCTACCCTCATTTTTCTTTTCTTTTCTTTTCTTTTCTTTTCTTTTCTTTTCTTTTCTTTTCTTTTCTTTTTTTTTTTTTTTTTTTTTTCTTTTCTTTTTTCTATCTCTCTTTCTTTTTTTTCCTTTTTTTGGCAGCGGGAGGAAGTGTTGCCAGGGATTGAATCAGGGGCACCTTACCACTGAGTCACATCCCTTTTTATTTTTTAATTTTGAGACAGGATCTTACTGAGTTGCTGAGGTTGTATTTGAACTTGTGATCCTCCTGCCTCAGCCTCTCGAGTCACTGGGATGATAGGCATGCGCCCTGCACCCAGCTCATCTTTCTTATTCTCGTCCCTCACAGGCCCTGCCCTTCTCACATCTTATCCTGGCCACGGGCAGCAGTGGGCCCTTCCCTGGCAAGTTTAATAAGGTTTCCTGTCAGCAGGCCGCCATCCAGGCCTATGAGGACATGGTGAAGCAGGTGAGCTGCTGCAGACAGGCATGGGGCAGTGAAAGCAGATGAGGGAACAGCTGGGGCCACAGCTGGGCTGCAGCAGGGCAAGGGTGGGAGCTTCAGAGCTGCTGAAGCTGCTGGAGAGTTGGAGAGTTGCCGGGAAGACATTTCCCGGGAGAGGCCTTGGACCTGTCACAGAGGCCTGGATACCCGCTCCCCAGACCTGCTTAGCTGTGCTTGTATGTCCCAGGCGCATCCCTTTCCATTCACCTGCCCTCCTGATCACTCAGGGCTTTGGGTGTTATAGAGCAATTACATTCCCTGTGATCTCAGTCAGTTGGCACAGTGATCCGACAAAGAGGGTAGGAGGAGGCATTTGGATCCCAAATATGGAAAGAGTTCTCTCCCTGTCTTTGGCCAGGAGCCCACACCATAGGTGGAACCAGGAGAGGGCGGGTGTGCAGGGTGTTTTATGTCCCGTTCTCTCCAGGTCCAGCGCTCACAGTTCATCGTGGTGGTGGGAGGAGGCTCCGCTGGAGTGGAGATGGCAGCCGAGATTAAGACAGAATACCCTGACAAAGAGGTGAGGCAGTCCACCTTGGCTTGAGCCCTAGTGATCACTTTGGCTTTGAACTCCTTTCCACTTCACCTGATGAGCATCAGGAGTTTGCTCAGGGCTCTGGAGGTTAGAGCCCTGCTCACGTGAGCCGGGTGCATGTGTGTTTCCTGTCTTGTGCTAAAGAGAGATTCTGCAGGGAATTTCCCCAGGGAACTGGGACAGCTGAGGCCGGAGGATCAGGAGCTCAAAGCCAGCCTTAGCAAATTAGTGAGACCCTAAGCAACTCAGCGAGACCCCATCTCTAAATAAAACATGAAAAGGACTGGGGATGTGGCTCAGTGGTTAAGCATCTGTAGTTTCAATTCCTGGAATTAAAAAAAAAAAAAAGTGAACTGTGTCACCTTCAAAATTTAAGCCCTGGTGATAAAACCTAGACTTCTTGCTGACAGCCAGCTTGAAAGGACACACTCAGGTGGCTTTTGGTCTGTGCCTGATGGGGTAGCCCTTGCCCTGGAAGGCCACATGGTGGGAGCCTGCAGTGTAGCCCCTTGCCTGCCCAGGCTGGGGGTCGACTAGCAGTGCCCTCTGCCCACAGGAGGGTGGTGTTGGCCTGCTCTGACCTGGGGTCGGGGGATGCAGGGGGCAGGGCTGGAGAGCCCACCTGGCACCTAGAGAGAAGAAAATGTCCTGGCTTGCCCTGGCCTGGCGAGCGCTGGTGATGTTGGTGATCATGGGCCCTTTGGGCAAGTGCCTGCTTAGAGCTGATGCAGGGCAGCTTCTCAGACGGGTGCAGCCAGTGAGCTGGTTCTTTTCCCTGGGAAAAGCACGTTGGTTTTGAAAAGAAAAATGAATTTGGACTGATTGATGTATGGCTGTTATCTGACAAATTGTTGGAAATTGTGAGGGGTTGATTTAAAGCTTACTCATGTTGATTTATGAGGGTTATACACAGATGAACAGCCAGGTGAAGACGGTCACAGGGGGAGGGCTGGAAGGGTCCTGAGTGTAGGAGCTTCTGTCCCCTGGAGTTGGGGTGCACACTCTCCTGGCATGTGGACGTGATCATTAGCATGGGGGCTGTCCAAGCCCTGCATGGAGTATCTGGAAGGTCATCACCTAGGCGTGATCAATTATTATCTTACTCTCCGGTTCCTTTCGCCTCCTTAGAGGATGCAGAGTGGGACTGGAACCAAGTTCCAGCCATGGTTTGCTCTTTCTGGTGGCCAGTGCCCATCTAGGAGCCCACCAGGACTCAAGACTCAACCCATTAGGGCAAAGACGCTCCCATCACCCAGAAAATTCCAGGGGATTTGGTCCCTCTAGTCAGATGCTTCTTTCACTCAGGAAATTGCCAAGGTCTTAGAGGCTCTAGGTCAGAAATGAGGGTCAAATACCAAATGTTAGAACAGACGAAGTCTCCCAGCACCCTACCTGCAGGGGTGCTAAGAACTCTGTCAGGTAGAGACCAGAATATATATTTGTTCTATCACAGGTATAAAGACCAGTCTAAAGTAAACAATAAGTTCAGATAACTCAAAATAATATCCACTTGTCTCTGCTTAGTAGGCAAATGAGAGTAACACAGCAGCCGCTCTCTAATGAGGAATGAATGTGTGCTGGGTCATCTCTCTCTCTCTCTTTTTTTGGTACCGGGGAGTGAATCCAGGGGCACTTAGCCACTGAGTCACATCTCTAGCCTTTTTTTATAATTTATTTAGAGACAGGATCTCGCTAAGTTGCTTAGGGTGCTGGCTTTGAACCTGGAATCCTCCTGCCTCAGCCTCCTGAGCTGCTGGGATCACAGGCGTGCGCCACTGCACCCCGCTGGTTATCTTCTTTGGACATTTTTCTTGATCACGATTGCAAAATCCCTAAGTGGGACAACCGTGCCATTTTGATAAGTCTTCGGGAGGTGTCTGAGCGTGGGAGATGGGGTTTCAACCAGGTGGTCTGACTGAAGCCCGCCTGGGAACATGATGTGCCGCCTGGGCCTCCTTGTGCTGTGCAGGCTGCAGGCACACGCCTGGAAGCGCTTAGTTTAGAACTAGAACCAGCTATCATGTCGCACCAGCCTGGTTTAAAGTCGGAATGCCAGTGGCTTATATATAGATTATATAAGTGCCCAAGGGTGCTTGAAAGTAATTTTCCAGCAGCGTCAAGTGTAGGTGTGGATTGTGGCGCAGGAGTGGTCTTGCAGGCCCGCACGGCAGGTGGTGCTGAAAGGGTCCTGGGCTAGATGTGGGCTGGAGCCCTGCTCACCACTGATTGGTGCCTGCGCGGTACATGTGATGTCCCTGAGGCCTCAGTGGCCTTGGCAGGAAACTAGAAATGGGGAAGGAGGAGCTGGAGACTCACGGTTCCCTCTGAGGCCCCGTGCTTGCTTTGTTCCCAGGTCACTCTCATTCACTCTCAAGTACCCCTGGCTGACAAGGAGCTCCTGCCCTGCGTGCGGCAGGAGTTGAAGGAGATCCTCCTTAGGAAGGGCGTGCAGCTGCTGCTGAGTACGTACCACATCAGCCCTCCCATCCTCCCGCCCTCCCTGACCTGCTGAGACGGGGCTCAGAGCTGGCCACGGCCACCCAGCCTCCCTTCCTCTGTGTCCGGGGGGTTCAGCATGAGGCACCAGACACAGTCTTGAGCATCTCTGCCCGTTGGAGCTCTGTCCAGCTGGAGGACCATGCCATGCAGGCAGCAATGCTTTGCTGTGGCTTTGGATGCAGGGCAGACGGGGATATCTATTTGCTAAATGACGGCGTGGGGGACCTATTTAATGAACCATGTGTATACAGTAATTTTGTTTTTTTTATTTGGAACTGGGGATTGGGCACTTTACCACCCAGCCTCACCCTCAGCCCTTTTTATTTTTTATTTTGAGACAGTGTCTCGCTAAGTTTCTGAGGCTGGCCTGGAACTACTCATCCTCCTATCTCAGCCTCCCAAGTTGCTGATTACAGATTTGTGTCACCATTCCCGACACTGAAAGATTTTTTTGAAAAAGTGCATATGCAGGATTTGCCCTGAAACTTGATGTCTCTCTGCTGGAGGGAATAGGTTTGTTGGTTTATTTTGAGAGTGATGAGTGTGGCTTTTGTACAGATTGGGAGGGGAGAGACCTACCCAGCATTTTCTTTCTTTTCTTTTCTTTGTTTTCGTGGTACTGGGGATTGAACCTGAGGGCACTTGACCACTGAGCCACCCCCACCCCACAGCCCTTTTTCTTTTTTATTTTGAGATAGGATCTCACCAAATTGCTGAGGCTGGGCTTGGTCTTGTGATCCTCCTGCCTCAGCCTCCTGAGTCACTGGGATTACAGGCATGTGTCTCTGTGCCTGGCCCACCCAGCATTTTAGAGGGGGCTCTGATCCCAGTGGTGTGACACCCATACTGGAGCTTGTGGGGAAGGTGGTGAGGCATCTGCTATGAAAGTCCCTCACTGGTTGTGGAGGACGGTTAGTGCCTGTCCTGATTTCAGGCTGAGGGTCCAGGAAGCTGGCCTCTCTGCCTTTCCCTGATCTCTCTCCGTCCGTGATGTGTTGGGCCGGACAGGAGGGAATGGCTGACATTCAGCAAGGCACGCTTGAGGCTTTCTGTTGAATAGCTCTTCCCAGAACTTCTTGGGAAGCTCAGCTCCACTTCCCTCTAGCTGCTTCTTTCCTCCAGTTGGACACCCTGTGGCCAAATGTCCACGTTGTGTTTCTGGGAAGTTTTGGGGGGCCAAGGGAAGGGTGTGGTGGGAGAGGGGAGTGGGGTAGCTGCCTAGGTGGGCCTCCCGCAGTCAGCCTTGGCACGGGCCCAGCCTCTGCCGGCCTCCTGGTCAAGGGACCACCCTCCTGCTGCCACACAGGTGAGCGGGTGAGCAACCTGGAGGAGCTGCCTCTCAATGAGTATCGGGAGTACATCAAGGTGCAGACAGACAAGGGCACGGAGGTGGCCACCAACCTGGTGATTCTCTGCAATGGCATCAAGATCAACAGTTCTGCCTACTCCAGTGCATTTGGTAAGCAGGTGACCCAGGTCACTGCCTCCTTCTCCAGCACTCTTTGAGATGTCCTGTAGTCCTTGACCGTGAATCAGTGCCCCTATCCACGTCCCCTTTGCCCCAGCTACTCACTTTCTTCTGAATAGTGACCTCAAACTATGGATCCTGGTTGGGAGACCAGAATCTTCTAGCGTTGGGACTGCCCCCTAGTGGTAAGAGGTAGGAACAGGCTTCTAAGAGATGAGAAAGACCCACGTCCTGCTTTTCATAGGGATGTCAAGGAAGTTCTGGGTGAGACCTTTCTCTGTTCACAGTCCCTGTTCTCTCCAAATCCAAATCTAACATTTGCCTTCCTCAGCTCATAATGAATTTGGGGAGTGGGGCCCTGAAGATGCTCTCATTTAATTTTTTTTTTTTTTTTTTTTGGTACTGGGGATTGAACCCAGAAGGGCTTAGCCACTGAGCCACACCCCTGCCCTTTTTACTTTTTATTTAGAGACAGGGGCTTGCTGAGTTACCTAGGGCCTTGCTAAGTTGCTGAGGTTGGCTTTGAACTTGGGATCCTCCAGCCACAGCCTTCTGAGCGGCTGAGATTACAGGCGTGCGCCACCTGGCCCAGCTTGCCCTCATTTCTTACAGCTCAGTATTTAGCTGTTTAGTTTCTGAGAGGTTGAGGGGAAATAAACGGATGTGTTTAAGCCTCCAGTGTCCCCAGGTCCTGTCATTTACTTCTGAGCCTCCTTTCCTGTCAAGGAGCTTATGCCTTGTGTCCATCAGGAAGTGATTATTCACCTCCAGAAAAAGCCAATGAGAGTGTGCATGGGTGGGGTTGGTCCTAATGTATTTTCCAAGGAAGTTTCTTTTAATTCGTTAAAAAGAAAAATTGTTTAAAGCAGCTTATCATTTATTTTATTTTTTTGTGGTTCTGGGGATTAAAGCCCAGGCACTCTACCACTGAGCTACATCCCCAGCCCTTTTTATTTTAAGAGAGTCATGCTAAGTCGCCTAGACTGGCCTGGAACCTGTAATCCCCCTGCCTCAGCTTCCTGAGTCACTGGGACTACAGACACGTGCCACCACTCCTGGCTTAGTTTATCACTTATTAAAGTCTTGCATTTATTTTAAAATTCTGGATCTGCATTCAGAAGGAATTTTAAAACTTGGCCAGTCATTGTGACGGATAAGGAGTTAAAGGATTCTGTGCATTTTAGAGGCGCCCAGCTTGTCTTGACCATCTCCGCCCTGGATCTTGTACACTCGCCTTTGCAGGAGGGGTCAGAGGTAGGGACCCGGCAGGCGCTCTGAAGGTGGACGATGGCTCCTGAGCATGCATCTCTGAGGGCCACTGGACTGGCACCCAGGCCCGTGTCTGGTGGCTGCTCAGCACAGCAACTCAGGGTCTGGGTGTCTTCTTGCCCTGCAGAGAGCAGACTGGCCAGCAACGGTGCCCTGAGGGTGAACGACTTCCTGCAGGTGGAGGGCTACAGCAACATCTATGCCATTGGCGACTGTGCTGATGTGAAGGAGCCCAAGATGGCCTATCATGCCGGCCTCCACGCCAAGGTCGCTGTCACCAACCTCGTCAACTCCTTGAAGCAGAGGCCCCTCAAGGCCTACAAGCCAGGTAAGGGAAGCTCAGGTGCTCCCCAGTTTTTAGAGAGTTTGGGGTTGGATAGGGGTAGACTCTTAGCGCTTTAAGATGGCTGACCACCAGACCAGACTCCTAAAGCTTTTGAAAAGTGAACTGGGGAATCGCCTGCCTTTCTAAGAGTCGCACACACCTCCCTGCCCTGAGTCCGAAGGCCCAGGAGGAGTGTGCTCTGGGAATCGCAGGCGGGCGACCCTTCAGGGGGTCCTGCTCCGTGTATGTCTGCTCCACAGGTGCACTGACCTTCCTCCTGTCCATGGGCAGAAACGACGGCGTGGGCCAGATCAGTGGCTTCTACGTGGGTCGGCTCATGGTGCGGCTGGCCAAGAGCAGGGACCTCTTTGTCTCCTCAAGCTGGAAAACCATGAGGCAGTCCCCCCCTTGATGGGGAGGTCAAGTGGGAGACTGTCACTGCTGCAGATGGTGACAGGCCCCAGGACAAAGGCACCCACCTGACAAGTGCCAAAGCCAAAGGCTCTTTCTCTGGAATAAGATGCTGATGATGTGCTGTCTGGAAGGACGGCCTGTGTGAGACCAAACGGGGAGGGGCACAGGGAGGCATTAAAGAGACACGTCCTAGAGGATTCCTTCTGGGTTCGGAAGGTCTGCTTGCAGCCGCGCTGGCTGGAGGGCCTTGGGGAGGGGCTCCTCTGGGACATTTGCGTGTGTGTGTGTGTTTGTGCGCGTGTGCACGCATGTGCCTGTGTGTGTGTGCTTGTGCCCTGGGCTTGGTGAGGTGTTCAGAGCTCAGGGTAGTGCAGAGAGCTGGGTCCTGGAGGCTGGAATCCAATCTGTGAGAACAGGAAGGGGAGGCTGCAAATTGAGACCAACCCCACCTGGGCTGGGGAGATGGCCTGCACCCTCAGCCCTTCCCGTCCCGCGGGTGGTGAAGCCTGTATATCCCACACCTGCCAGAAGCCCTATTTAGAACTCCTTTCACGGTTAGCGCCTATACTCCTTTGATTTGTTTGGGGTATCTTTTTAGATGGGGTCTCACTGTGTTGCCCAGGTTGGTCTCAAACTCCTGGGCTCAGGTGATCCTCTTGCCTCAGCCTCCTGAGTAGCTGGGGCCACAGGTGCGTGTCAGTGCACTTGGCTGGTCCCTACAGGCCTTAATTCTCGTGAACCTTTCTGTATTTCCATTTTAAGATCATGACTGTATACCACAGGTGCATTTAAGAAGAAAGAGACAAAGTCTGCTTCTGGTGAACCCATCCCGACAGTGAGTCGTTACGAAGCTGGCAGGGGTTAAGGCTGAAGCCAGGCCCGCCAGCTTCCGGAGGTATTTAAGGAAAGGCAGTTGGGATTCCATGGTAGGGTGCCCTCTGGGTACCCTACAGGGAGCGGAAGGGGGTTCTGCAGGTGCCCCTGGTGGATTTCCAGGCTCCTGTCACAGGCAAATGTATAAATCACAGAACTCCAGCTGCTGGGAGTGGGGAGGGGTCCTTGAGGGACTTTGTGGTTTTGTGCTTCTGGTTTCCTGGACAGGTCAGGGCACTTGCCTGCAGGCCCAGCTGTGTGGCAGTGACGCCTGTCACTGTGTCAAGGTGTGTAAATGACTGGATTTGGGAGAGCTCTTGCAATGTGGAAGGGTCTGGTTTGGATCCCCTAGGTTAAATCTCGACGAGTTCACCTGAATGAATTCAGGCTGACTGTTCGGCCCTACCCCACCCTGCTCACCTTTGATGGTGGCTCTGGGGACTGGGACAGAGTCCTGGGGACACCAGACTCACTTGGGTTCTCAGCTCATTCCACGTTGTGTCTGTTCCACTTTGTTGCCGAGGCCTCAGTGAGGACAACATCCTGTCTCCTGGAGGACAGTGACCCCGCTGGTGGCTTCGTCACAGCCAGTGGGCTCACCCTTCCCAGAGGCTGGACTGCCACCTGGCAGCACAGGCTGTGGTGCAGTGTGGCCTGGGACCTCACCTAGCATGGTGGGACTCTCAGCCGGTCAGTGACAAGCCTTGTTCTATTTACTAGAACATTCTAGAGGTATCCATCCACGGGGACACAGTTTTCCATATGGAGGAAAAATGTTGCAATAAAAGAATATGTTATAAGAAAGACACTGGATCTTTTATTTTTTCCTTTCATTTTCTTTAAAAAACAGAATGAAACAAAAAGCCCAAAGCAAAAAACTTGAGGAGTCGTTACAGATACGGTAGGGGAAGGGGCCGGAGGGGCACGAAACAGAAGAGAAAAGCACCAGTGAGATGTCCTCCCGAGGCTCTCCACGCGGACCCACCACGCCAACCCATCTCACGCCCTCCTCCCTCGGATAAAGGAGGAACAAAAGATCGAAGAATCTTAAAAGGATTTTTTTTGTGTGCGAGTGTGTGTAAAAGTCAATGCTAGAAATCTAAAACGAGGTCTGTTCTTTTTAAAAAGTTCTAAAACAACAGGGAGAAAACACATGGAAAGAAACCCCTGGTGGAGGCCCGGCTGAGTGCGGCCCCAGGCCCTTTGTAACGAGGAGAGGCGGCAGAGGGCACCCGCGGGCCGCCTGCCCCTGCTCCCTGCGGCCCTCTCGCGGCCCTCTGCTCCCCTGCCGTCACCCTTCCTCTCTCCTTTTCAAAAATAAAACCCCGCTCTCGGCTCTCCGGACCCGCGCTGGCTCTTCCTGCGGTCCCGCCGGAGGCCGCTACTTGGCGTCCAGCTTGGCCATCTCCTGCACGTAGATGCCGATGCTCTCGCTGTCGAAGAGCAGGAAGTACACGTTCTTCAGCGAGGACGCACTGGAGTCGTCGAAGTGGGCCGAGATGGCCTTGAGGGTCACCTGGGCAGCCGTCTGTTTGGGAAAGCAGTTTCTGTGCCGAGGCAAAAGGAGAGCCCATGTCATTTTGGTCCCAAGATCCCGGGTCCTAACTCTCTCAGCCTGGGAGGGTGATGCCCTGGGGTTCTTCTTTCTTTGGCCTTGGGCTCTCGTTTGTACTGAGTGGGGCATCCCTGTGCACAGGGTTGGGCACATGTCACCTCTGGCCTGGTCAAAGAGCCACCTTGGAGGGGGGGTTGGGAGACATTGTCCCCACTTTATAGTTACCACACAGGTATGATTTTGGCCAATGTCCTAGGGCTGCCAGGTGAGGGTGCCCTGTGTTTGAAACTGTATTGCCTGAATCAAGTAGAACTTGGCTTTAAGAATTCTAGCAATTTGGTTGGGCGCGGTGGTGCACGCATGTAATCCCAGTGGCTTGAGAGGCTGAGGCAGGAGGATCATGAGTTCAAAGCCAGCCTCAGCAACTTAGTGAGGCCCTAAGAAACTTAGCGAGACCCCGTCTCTGAATAAAAAATTAAAAAGGGCTGGGGAGGTGGCTCAGTGGTAAGTGCCCCTGGGTTCAATCCCCAGTACCAAATAAATAAATAAATAAATAAATAAATAAATAAAATCTAGCAATTCAGCATTTAAAATAGCTGCTCTTCATAAAAGCAAATATAGGTTTAATTAGCTCTCTCAAAATTGATTTCAATACTAAACATTGTTTACTAAGAACAAAAATGCATGCTCAACAGCTTTCTTTAAAAAGTTCCTTTTCCGTGCACTCACTATTTCTCTCATGAACTTGTGGATGTGCCCGTGTGAGTTCAGCAGTGGTTCCATGCAGGGCTGAGCAGCTGTAAGTTTGCTAAAAATCCCAAGCACCAGGGAGCCATCGAGATTGTTGGCCAAGGACTGGGGATCTATCTCAGTTGGTAGAGTGCCTGCCTCGCAAGCACAAGGCCCTGGGTTCAATCCCCCAGCACCGCAAAAAGAGTGCTCTTCACTGGATGTAGCCATAATGGTTACTTAGGGTCAGCCACCAAAGACCCCTGTCCTTTGTGAATTCTCACGTGTGTGTGTGTGTGTGTGTGTGTGTGTGTATGTGTGAGAGAGAGCGGTACTGCCTGTGGACCCACTTAGAATGGAGCTGGACTGGGAAGGGCCAGCGCTCCGGCTGTGGTGGAGAAAGGGTCACAGCTCTCCTCTCCTGGGATGTGCCTGCCCGTTACAGAGCCCCACCTCGCCTAAGCACGCCCTCAGTGACCACCTTTCACAGCTCTGGTGTGTCTACCAAACCTCAGCCTCCTGGCTCTGCTGTTCCCCCAGAGCAGCAGGAATCCCGTGGCGATTCCAAGGCAGATGTAGGGTGGGGGATGAAGTTCCACATTCTAACCAGGTGATGTCCCTTGTCCCTGCCGCTGTTCCATGGACCACACTTTGAGTAGCAAGGCCTTTAAGTCTGATGTCTCCCCCTACTTCTCCCCTTCCTTTCTTTTCTCCTTCCGTCCTTCCCTCCCTCCCTCGGGATTGAATCCATGAGTGTTCTACCACTGAGCTACATCCCCAGCCCTTTTTATTTTGTTTTGAGAAAGGGGGCTGTGGTTTAGGTATGAGGTGTTCCCCAAAAGCTCATGTGCAAGACAATGCAAGAAAGTTCAGAGATGAAATGACTGGGTTATGAGAGTCTTAATCCAATCAGTGAATTAATCCTCTGATAGGAATGAATTAACTGGCTGGTAACTGCAGGCAGGTAGGGTGTGGCTGGAGGAGGTGGGTCATTGGGGATGTGCCTTTGGGGTTTGTGTTTTGTCCATGGTGAGGGGAGTGCTCTTTCCCACCCTCCCTTCTCTCTCTCCTTCCTGGTTCCATGCCCTGAACCATTCTTCTCTGCCACACCTATCCACCATGATGTTTGACCTCACCTTGGGCCCAGAGCAATGGAGTCATCTGTTTTTGGACCAATACCTCTGAAACCATGAGCACCAAATTAAACTTTTTCTCTTCCACAATTGTTCTTGTCAGGTCTTTTGAGGCCTTACTGGAACGCAGGGTCTCACTAAGCTGCCCACCCTGTGATCCTCCTGCCCCAGCTGCCTGAGCGGCTGCATCAGAGGCGTGTACCCTGTGCCCCGCTCAAGCCTGGTGGTTTCTGATCATGTGCTTTACAACATGGGCACCTGGTGGGGATGTGGGCTTTGAACACAGCAGGCTCTCAAAAATTAGCACGCCACTTGCGTCTGCCACCGTAAGCTCCCTGCAGACACCTTTCTGTCTGGGCTTTGACAGCAGGGAGGCAGGCTGGCCCCCGCCATGGAGAGTCGCCTCCTGGCCGACCAGGGGGCCCATCTCTCCCTGCTTGGAAGGTGGGAAACTGGGTTTCCTTCTCTACTGCCCAGCTAACATGCTGGGTGTGCTGGCCAGCCTTGCCGAGTCTTCTGGAATGGAAGATCAGATGTGAGTGAGCAGCAACTGGTCCCAGTGAAAAGGCTGGAGAAATCAACTCCAGAGAAGGGTCCCTACCTGCCACTGGGGAAGGGTGGGAACGCCACAGACTTTAGCTTCTTGTCCTCGGCTGCTGACAGGCAGTTTTTGATGGTCTCTTCAAGTTGTTCTTCACATTTGTCAGAGCCCCACTGGGGGATGTGACAATGGATGACGAATTTGGCTGCAAGTCCACTGGATTGGCTGACGGCGGCTGGGACATGGGAGAGAGAAACGCGGCAGGTTATTTCCTAGATTTTGCCTCATGCCGGGAGTTAGGCCACTCAGTACGGGCTGGGGAGTCAGATGCATGGGGTGGGGAGGGGTGGGGTGGGGTGGGGTCAGGTCAGGTGGGTGGACAAGGAAGCGGAAGGAAGCTGACCGGCTGACATTCCCTGCTTCCGAGCAGCAGCTGTTGGGATTGCCCTGGACGGTCAGCATGCGCTTCAGGGGAAAGCCTCCGGTGCTGACTGACGGCACGTCAACCTGACGGGGTCTGCCAGGGAGGCCCCGGATCAGGACCTGCTTGCAGTGGTTTTGGTCAAAGGAACACATCCGCATGTTCTCTGGTGCCAGGGTAGACTGGCTAATGGCCTTGCCACAACACCTATGTGTCCTAGCCCTGGGGACCTGTGGATGCGACCTGACGTGGCCAGAGGGAATTTCAGATGTGACTAAATGGGAGATTGTCCTGGATGATCTGCTGGGACCTAAAATGTAATCCTGTGGGTCCTCTGAGAAGGGAGGCAGGAAGGCCCAAAGTGGGAGACAGCAAGGTGGTGACAGAGGCAGAGACTGGGGTGCCCTGTCCAGGGGCCAAGGATACCAGGCCTGGAGCCAGGAAGAGCAAGGGAGGCCTCTCCCCTGCACCCCCAGAAGGAACTGGCCCTATGACATCATCTTCGTCTCGGCCCTTAGAACTCGCTGAGGACTGCTGACCTCACAACTCGAAGACCATGTCCATGTTTATGGGCATTTGCTAGGCAGCACAGGAAAAAGACACCATGATTTTAAAAACAGCTGTCCGACCCCAACCCCCACAGACAAACTGACTGGTCTGGTGGAGGCTTGTGCTGTGCTCTGGGGATTTCGGGGCCCAACTTGATCACATGTTTCCTTGGAGAGTCATCGTACTCGATCATCTCTGCGTATCCTGCAGGCAGAGGGGTTCAAAGTGAAGCCCTGCCAACCTGCTCTCACAATTTCAAATTTCAGCGATGCCAGCCGGGTCCCATTCTTCTTTATCTTATTTTTTACTTCCCTGAACATGGTTCCTGTTGGTGGCAGAGCCAATAAGCACTGTGACTGCTGAGTTTGAGGGGAGTCCCTGTGGCTGCCCATCCCCAGGGGGGCAGTTCTCTGATCCTCTGGCCACACTTAGACCCTGTGGGGCAGCTGCAGTTACAGTCCCGTGCTGCTTGTCCCTAAGCCACCTGCTGGTGGAGCAGGGCTCTGTGCCCCAAGGGTCCTCCTAAAGTGGCTAGGCTCTGGGAGCCCTGGCACTCTGGGGAAGCCATGGCCACCAGGGCAGTGTTTGTAACATACATGTGTCTGCCAGGCTGGAGCCATGGGAGGGGTCGGCTTGGAAGATTTATTTGACATATATGACGCCCACCTAGTTTATGAGAAGTGTGTCCTAGTGATCCCACAGTGTCAGGATGCTATAACTGTACTTGCTTGGATGGCTGGAGACTAAGTCCAGGGGACCCCGAGTCAGGCAGGTAGGCCTGTAAGCTCCTTGCCTTCCCAGTGCTGAGTGGGTCTCAATAGGATCCAACAGGAATGAGCCAGTCCCCGCGAGATGAATGAACAGCGGGCCTCACAGCTACGTGGAATGACTTCACCACCTTGTGCCTTTGTACGCAGAGGCAGAATGTGGCTGATGGAACCTGGTGCCCTGGAACCTGGAACCCGGGGGCTGTTCTGCAGAGAACCTAGGACCCTGGAGTTTGGCCCTGCCTGATGGGGACAATTTTTCTAAGGCTCTTCCTGCTCTCGCGTGCTGGAGGAGGTGGGTCTTCACACCCATGGCTGATTTATTTTATGTATTTTTAAACTATAGTCATGTTATCAGCTGAGTGCTATGCTTTTGAATCTAAAGTCATTTTTAAACAAGAGGGATATGCCTATTGGCAGCATGAAACATTCAATCAAGGGAAGAAAAATGATTTTGAAAGTAGCCCATGATAACACTCCAAAGCAAAGAATCTCCATGGCAACTGGAAATGGGAAACAGGGCTTGCAGCCACCGTGGTTTGCAATGCTTTCTGGAGGTGCCAAGGATGGGGTCAAGCTGCTGTGAGGTATTTGGTGTAAGCTCCTACTAACCCTGCTAACCCAATGGCTTGCAGCCATCTCGGATCTGATGTGATGTCCCCGGGTGGAACACTTTCACCTACTGAGGTGCATTCTGAGGGTGCTGCTGCAAGCTTCCAGAACCTTCCCTCAGATGACCATCACAGTGTGGAAGGCCTGACATGTTCTCAGGCATCACCATAGCAAAAGGGACTCCAGGGTACCCTCTTGTCCTGCGAGGGAACGCTGTGGATCCCTGGTCTCCACGACACCATGGTCTTCCTTCTAATGGGGCTTCAGTTTCCCACAGCAACCTCGTCCTTCCTGCCTGCTGGGTCCAGTGCTCTTGCCTGCTGCAGGAGGCCTTCAGCCCCGACTACTAAGCAACCATCTGCAAGTCATCTGCCCGTCAGCTTTCAGTAGCACCCTGCAGGCCCAGGCCCAACGTGTGCCCAGCAAAATCATCATTCACTTGTCAAGTTTCCAAAGGAGTGTCCAGGGGCCGCCTCCACAACACGGCCCCCGCTCCCACCCTGCAGTGTGCACTGCAGATGCTTAACACAGACTGGCTCTGACCCTGCAGCACAGTCATGGATGTGTTTGCCACAGTCTCTGTCACTTCCCAGGGCAGCATGTGGCAGAGCAGGTGCTCGAATAACCACAGAATAAGTGGGAAGTCTGACTCTCCATCCATTTGCTCAGCCTGCAAACCCTGCATCTGTCCGTGGCATCCCCTTCCGACTAAGCCGCTGTCTGGTTCTGCCCCTCACTGGTGCTGCTCCTAAAATATTTCCTGAAGGGCCCTCAGCACACCCCGTGCATCAGGGCGTGCCTGCACTGTCATCGGCCTGCTTTACCTATCCCAAGGTGCACTTAGAAATTATTAACTTTTTGTCATAGTGGTGCTGGGATTGACCGGAGGGCCCTGTGCATGCTAGGCAAGTGCTTGGCCACTGAGCCACACCCCCAGGCCTTTTAATATTTTTTTACTTATTTTAATATTTTTCAAGTCAGGATGCATCTTACAGTTGCTGTCAGCCAAGATTGAAGCTGAATTCTTTCAAAAAAAAACAACAAAAAACCTTGCATTTCCTTCTACATCACCTGGGGACACTACCAAACGCAGGTTGCACCCCACTGACGTCTCTGCCTGAGGTTTTGGGCAGCACTGGGTCTGGCTGCAGCCCGCAGGAGTACTGGCTTGCAGTTCAGGTTCGCCAGCAAGAGGCCTTTCCTCCTGGCATCTTTCCACCCAATGCCAAAGTCAAGACATGTACTTCCTGTCCTTTCTGTGGGTGGGTCACCATGCTCTTAATCTGAATGTTCCAGCCTCATGTGGGGTCTCCTGTTAGCTCACTTTTGAAATTTAATCTTAGTGGTCCATACAATGAAGGCATATATTAAAACTGATGGTGTCTTTAAATTAAATGAAACATGGAGTCCCATCCTAAGGAACTGTCTCCCCTTCCCCTTTTCCCTTCTTCCCAGGCTGTGAGCCCTGACTGGCCCCAGACTGCACATACTTAGACCCAACGTGATAGCAATTCACTGCTGCTTCCTGTGGCCTTCCACTTCCTTCTTTCTGATTGACTTCTGGTTCCCTCCAGAAGGGTCTGAATGGCTGCCTCTCAACTTTTTTTTTGGGGGGGGGTACTGGGGATTGAACCCAGGGCACTCCACCACTGAGCCACATCCCCAGCCCTATTTTGTATTTTATTTAGAGACAGGGTTTCACTGAGTTGCTTAGGGCCTCACTAAGTTGCTGAGGCTGGCTTTGAACTTGAGATCCTCCTGCCTCAGCCTCCCAAGTGCTGGTATTACAGGCATGCACCACCGCGCCCGGCTTTGCCTCTCAACTTTTGCATGTCTGAAATTGTGCATTATTTACCCTCACTCTCCTTTTTTTTTTTTTTTTCCTTACCGGGGATTGAACCCAGAGGTGCTTTACCACTGAGCTACATCTCCAGCCCTTTTTATTTTTTATTTTGAGACAGGATCTTGCTGAGTTGCTGAGGCTGGCCTCGGGCTTGCGATCCTCCTGCCTCAACCTCCGAGTTGCCGGGATTACTGGCATGTGCCATCCCGCCCCGCTCACTCTCACTCCTGAATGAAAACTTAGCAACCTGGGGAATTCTTGGTTGGTGCGTTTTTCCCTTCAGTGCTTTGAAGACATTTCTTTCCTGTTTGCAGGAATCAGAGGGGGAGTCTGCAGTCCTCAGAACTGTTGTTTCTTTATAAATGATCTCCCTCTTCTCTTGGGTGCTTTGGAGGTTTCTCTTGATTTTGAACTTTCGACCCTTCATTATGATGGGTCAGGTTTTGGACCTATTTTCATTTAGAATGCCTGATATTTTCAGTGGGAGGGCTCGTGTTTAATTCTAGAGAATTCTCAGCTATGATTTTTTGAAGTACTGCTTCTACATCTTGTATTTTCTGCCGCTGGAACTGTTTAGATAGAAGTGGGCCAGCGCCCCGCATTCTAGGGAAAGCAGCTACTTTTCTCTCCCTCTCACTGTCAGGCAGTGGGCTGGAGTCTCCCCAAGATCCCAGGCCCCCAGACCAGGTGCAGGCTTAACTGGTCGATTTGGGTTCTGTCCCCAGGTGATGGGGCATGTGGTCCATCCAGACACTGAGGTCAGTGGGTAATGTGGCCTCGGGCCTGGGTGAGGGGATTGGACCCCTTCCTCTACCCCAGAAAGTCAGATTTCACCCCCAAGCCGTAGCCCTGGGGAGTGGTCAGAGCTCTGCCTTCAGAGAGACTGGGGGAGTTATCTCCAGCCCCTTGCTTTGAGCAGTGAGCCTGGCTCTGCTCCTTCCACCAGTGACTGTGTCCATCACCAAGCAAGAGCTGGCCTTGTGGCTCCCGGTGGCCCTGGGGCTGCAGCTCCCTGGTTGCTGCTGCAAGCAAGCCTTCTATTTCCGTCTACACACATGCTGATCTTATGTTCAAAGGCGCTGTCTTAACAATGTTAAGAAGGAAATTTTGCCCACCATTGCATGTATGGGAGAGGGGCGAGTGCGGACGTTAAAATGTGGACTCGGGTTCTTCCCTGACTGGGAACTCCCACTATTTTTCTAACAGTCTAGTCTGATCAAGACAGTCCCCTGCCTTAACTTCGAGGTGGCCTTTCTGGTCCACATTGAGTCAGATCCAGACCCTGTCACACAGCCCTTGGGCTCAGCTCATCTTTGGCTGCTGTCCTCTCCTCCCTGCTTGCTTGTGACCATGGCCACAGCGTCCCACCCCCAAGTGGGGCTCCCCCATTCATTGGTCTGTGGACAGCAGGCTCCCCTGGTCTCTGCAGTCCCAGCGTTAGTGCAGCGGGTGAGGGAATGGCCTGGGGATGGCGCGGTGGGAACATGGCTCTGAAGCTGGATCCCTTACCAATAGCCATGACAACAGGTGTCCACACAAAAACCTGTGCACGATGTGTACGGGAGGTCTCTTCACAGTGCCAAGGGAGGAAGCAACCCAGACTCCCAGGATTCAGTCACAGAAGGGGGAGAAGTACTGACACGAGCCACCGCATGGATGAAATTCAAAATACCATGTGAAGTGGAGGAAGCCGGACACAAGGGGCCACTCACTGTATGATTCCATCTATGTGAAACATCCCGAGCAGGCAGATTTGTAGGGACAGAAAGTAGATCAGTGGTCGCCAGGCCCTGGGAAGCAGGGGTGACTCAGTGGAGATGGGGCTTCTGGTCAAGGTGATAGAAAAGCTCTAGAAGTAGGAAGTGGCCGTGGCTGTACAACACTGTGCAGCACCTAATGCCACTGAATCCACGCACTGTAAACGGTTACAATGGCGAGATCTAAGTCAGATGTCTCTCACGGCAGACATGCAGAGTCAACCCTTCTGGGGGGTCTGATGTGCAAGGACATGCTCTATCCAGACACCTACAGTCCCCGGAGTATATGGAATGATCTCCACGGGCCTGCTAGAGTCATCAGAGATGCTGAAATAGCTGGGGATTAGTTACAGTGTATTTTGTTGCGGACCTTGGACATCGTGAGCCTGAGGCCAGAGTCTGGCGAGGACGGGGAGGAGGAGCCCCTTCTGTGCTTACCTTCAGCCACTTCCAAAGGGCCTTGGGATTTGCGAAGCTCCTTTACTGTTTCCAAGAACTCTTTGCCCCCAGCCTTTTCCAGGGCTTTCCCTGCAGAGGAGAACAAGGGGAAGCCACGCGGTGTGTTTTCAGTACAATCACACTGTTGGACATATTCCTAGTAGCCAGGGGAGGGCATCCTTAGACATTAGAAATCTTATTTCCTGGCTGTCATCCGGTTTGCCGGTGATTACTGGTCTGGGTGTCTTTGGGCCTCTGGTGTAAGAGACTGAGGTTAGCAAGTCTCTCTCTCTCTTTACCAGTACTGGGGGTTGGGGGCTGAGCCCAGGGATGCACTACCACTGAGCAATATCTCCAACCTTTTTATTTTTTATTTCGATACAAGGTCTTATTTCAATATAAGTTGCTGAGGCTGGCCTTGAACTTGTAATCCTCCTACCTCAGCCTCCCGAGTTGCTATGAATACAGGCATGTGCTCCTGTGCCTGGCTGGTTTGCAAGCAACTTTTTTATTTATTTTTTTTGCGGTGCTGGGGATCGAACCCACTCTACCAACTGAGCTATATCCCCAGCCCAGCAAGCAACTTTAAAGGACCTTTTAACGTGTGATTTCTAGTCCTGAAGATGACTTGTTTCTTTATTTTGACCGAGATGCCAGTATTCTGCTTTACAGGCTGAGCTCTGTGGGCTTGCCCTCACCAGCAGCAAGTTCTAAGTCCTGGGGTCAGAGGACAGACACAGGCCCAGGGCAGCCCAGGCTGCTGCTCCTCCAACTGAGGCCTCAGTTTGCAGTGGAAACACTGGGAGGCTGATCTCCAAGGACTTCCTGTGGGGACAACCCCCAACCTTTGATGTTAGGGCAAGTTCTTAAATATCTCAGGGTTTGGCCTCTACCAAGGCCAAGTGGGGCCCCCCAGAGACAGCAGGACTATGCTGTTCTGGTCAAGCAGGAACCCCACCTGAGTGCACCAGGGGACCCAGCACCTCTTCCCACGTCCCCAGTCTCTGAGATGGGAGTTTGTCTGGACTAGGATGATGGCTATCTCCAGGGGTGATGGGGTGTTTTCCCCAGATGTTCTTCTCACCTTCGAGTGATTTTGGTGACGTGGATGTCCGGGGCAAGTCTCAGATCTCTCTTTATTACTTATCATTATGGGTTGAGCATCCTAATTTGAAATCCCCAAATCCAAAAGTTTTTGAGCATCAATATGAAACCACGTTAAATTCCACACCTGACCTCATGTGATGAGTGTGTCACAGTCAAAACTCAAGTGCTCCGAAAATATTATATAAAATCACCTTCAGGTTATGTGTATGAGATGTAAACGAAACCTACATGAGTTCTGTATTTAGGCTTGGGTCCTCTCTCCAAGATTTCTCATGGATGTGCAAATATTCCCAAATCTGAAAAAAAATCCAAAATCTGGAACACTTCTAGTCCCAAACATTTTGGATAAGGGATCATCACCATCACCTGCATCATCTTCAGCTCCATCACCACCATCATCTTCATCCAGCTCAGAGGCCTCCCTGGGGCCTCGGTGATAGATTTTCTACACTGGAGACACTCAGGTCTCTTTGGAGAGCTACCATACCTGTGCAGATCATTTAGGACAAATGTCTATTCTAGCAGTCGCTCTCTCTGGGGAGGGGGCTTCTTCATTGAGGGGCTTGTGTTTCTCTTTTTCCTGGGTTGAGTACACCGACCTGCGCCTTGGCTCCCGCCTGCTCTGGGGCTGTGCGATGGTAGGTCAGCAACAGAGAGTTGAGGCCTGGCTGAGGCCGCTCAGCAGCAGCAATTGCTATTGGCTGTGGTTGAGTGGCTTACGATTGTAAGTTACAACAGGAGCTGGGGATCTTTTTCTTTTTTGGACCAGAAATTGTTAAACTCAGGGGCACTCAACCACTGAGCCACATCCCCAGCTCTCTTTATTTTTTTATTTTGAGACAAAATAAAAAAATATACATTTTTTTATCTTGCTATGTTGCTATGGCTTCACTAAGTTGCTGAGGCTGGCTTTGAACTTGTTGTGATCCTCCTGCCTCAGCCTCCCAAGCTGCTGGGATTACAGGTGTGCGCCACTGCACACAGCCAGGAGCTGTGGGTCTCACAGATGAGTCCTGGTTTTGTGTAGTTGCTGGGGGTGGTGGCGGGGCTTCTTGTTGCCTCTGGGCGCAGCCAGAGCAGGAGCCGTGTGTGCCGAGGGGTAGCCTCCATAGTAACAGCTGTTGTAGGACTGGGTCTGGCAGCTGCAGGTGCGTAGGCAGCAGTAACTGAGAGAGCACTGCTGGAGCCTGGCGGACAATGTAGCTAGTGCCTGCAGTTGAATGCAGGCCACACCCGAAGCTGGCTGTTGGCTCTGCTTGGTCACAGCCACTGCCGGCGGTGGGTGAATCCAAAGTAGTTGCTGGTCACTATTTTGGCATCTTTCTGCTTTGCTCCTCAGTCAGACACTTGGGTTTCTTTTCTTTTTTTGGTAGTGGG
>JAJEJO010000688.1:15291-69166 GCA_020662805.1 Glaucomys volans | reverse complement strand
CACCGCGCCCGGCTTTGCCTCTCAACTTTTGCATGTCTGAAATTGTGCATTATTTACCCTCACTCTCCTTTTTTTTTTTTTTTTCCTTACCGGGGATTGAACCCAGAGGTGCTTTACCACTGAGCTACATCTCCAGCCCTTTTTATTTTTTATTTTGAGACAGGGTCTTGCTGAGTTGCTGAGGCTGTCCTTGGGCTTGCGATCCTCCTGCCTCAACCTCCGAGTTGCCGGGATTACTGGCATGTGCCATCCCGCCCCGCTCACTCTCACTCCTGAATGAAAACTTAGCAACCTGGGGAATTCTTGGTTGGTGCATTTTTCCCTTCAGTGCTTTGAAGACATTTCTTTCCTGTTTCCAGGAATCAGAGGGGGAGTCTGCAATCCTCAGAACTGTTGTTCCTTTACAAATGATCTCCCTCTTCTCTTGGGTGCTTTGGAGGTTTCTCTTGATTTTGAACTTTCGACCCTTCATTATGATGGGTCAGGTTTTGGACCTATTTTCATTTAGAATGCCTGATATTTTCAGTGGGAGGGCTCGTGTTTAATTCTAGAGAATTCTCAGCTATGATTTTTTGAAGTACTGCTTCTACATCTTGTATTTTCTGCCGCTGGAACTGTTTAGATAGAAGTGGGCCAGCGCCCCGCATTCTAGGGAAAGCAGCTACTTTTCTCTCCCTCTCACTGTCAGGCAGTGGGCTGGAGTCTCCCCAAGATCCCAGGCCCCCAGACCAGGTGCAGGCTTAACTGGTCGATTTGGGTTCTGTCCCCAGGTGATGGGGCATGTGGTCCATCCAGACACTGAGGTCAGTGGGTAATGTGGCCTCGGGCCTGGGTGAGGGGATTGGACCCCTTCCTCTACCCCAGAAAGTCAGATTTCACCCCCAAGCCGTAGCCCTGGGGAGTGGTCAGAGCTCTGCCTTCAGAGAGACTGGGGGAGTTATCTCCAGCCCCTTGCTTTGAGCAGTGAGCCTGGCTCTGCTCCTTCCACCAGTGACTGTGTCCATCACCAAGCAAGAGCTGGCCTTGTGGCTCCCGGTGGCCCTGGGGCTGCAGCTCCCTGGTTGCTGCTGCAAGCAAGCCTTCTATTTCCGTCTACACACATGCTGATCTTATGTTCAAAGGCGCTGTCTTAACAATGTTAAGAAGGAAATTTTGCCCACCATTGCATGTATGGGAGAGGGGCGAGTGCGGACGTTAAAATGTGGACTCGGGTTCTTCCCTGACTGGGAACTCCCACTATTTTTCTAACAGTCTAGTCTGATCAAGACAGTCCCCTGCCTTAACTTCGAGGTGGCCTTTCTGGTCCACATTGAGTCAGATCCAGACCCTGTCACACAGCCCTTGGGCTCAGCTCATCTTTGGCTGCTGTCCTCTCCTCCCTGCTTGCTTGTGACCATGGCCACAGCGTCCCACCCCCAAGTGGGGCTCCCCCATTCATTGGTCTGTGGGCAGCAGGCTCCCCTGGTCTCTGCAGTCACAGCGTTAGTGCAGCGGGTGAGGGAATGGCCTGGGGATGGCGCGGTGGGAACATGGCTCTGAAGCTGGATCCCTTACCAATAGCCATGACAACAGGTGTCCACACAAAAACCTGTGCACGATGTGTACGGGAGGTCTCTTCACAGTGCCAAGGGAGGAAGCAACCCAGACTCCCAGGATTCAGTCACAGAAGGGGGAGAAGTACTGACACGAGCCACCGCATGGATGAAATTCAAAATACCATGTGAAGTGGAGGAAGCCGGACACAAGGGGCCACTCACTGTATGATTCCATCTATGTGAAACATCCCGAGCAGGCAGATTTGTAGGGACAGAAAGTAGATCAGTGGTCGCCAGGCCCTGGGAAGCAGGGGTGACTCAGTGGAGATGGGGCTTCTGGTCAAGGTGATAGAAAAGCTCTAGAAGTAGGAAGTGGCCGTGGCTGTACAACACTGTGCAGCACCTAATGCCACTGAATCCACGCACTGTAAACGGTTACAATGGCGAGATCTAAGTCAGATGTCTCTCACGGCAGACATGCAGAGTCAACCCTTCTGGGGGGTCTGATGTGCAAGGACATGCTCTATCCAGACACCTACAGTCCCCGGAGTATATGGAATGATCTCCACGGGCCTGCTAGAGTCATCAGAGATGCTGAAATAGCTGGGGATTAGTTACAGTGTATTTTGTTGCGGACCTTGGACATCGTGAGCCTGAGGCCAGAGTCTGGCGAGGACGGGGAGGAGGAGCCCCTTCTGTGCTTACCTTCAGCCACTTCCAAAGGGCCTTGGGATTTGCGAAGCTCCTTTACTGTTTCCAAGAACTCTTTGCCCCCAGCCTTTTCCAGGGCTTTCCCTGCAGAGGAGAACAAGGGGAAGCCACGCGGTGTGTTTTCAGTACAATCACACTGTTGGACATATTCCTAGTAGCCAGGGGAGGGCATCCTTAGACATTAGAAATCTTATTTCCTGGCTGTCATCCGGTTTGCCGGTGATTACTGGTCTGGGTGTCTTTGGGCCTCTGGTGTAAGAGACTGAGGTTAGCAAGTCTCTCTCTCTCTTTACCAGTACTGGGGGTTGGGGGCTGAGCCCAGGGATGCACTACCACTGAGCAATATCTCCAACCTTTTTATTTTTTATTTCGATACAAGGTCTTATTTCAATATAAGTTGCTGAGGCTGGCCTTGAACTTGTAATCCTCCTACCTCAGCCTCCCGAGTTGCTATGAATGCAGGCATGTGCTCCTGTGCCTGGCTGGTTTGCAAGCAACTTTTTTATTTATTTTTTTTGCGGTGCTGGGGATCGAACCCACTCTACCAACTGAGCTATATCCCCAGCCCAGCAAGCAACTTTAAAGGACCTTTTAACGTGTGATTTCTAGTCCTGAAGATGACTTGTTTCTTTATTTTGACCGAGATGCCAGTATTCTGCTTTACAGGCTGAGCTCTGTGGGCTTGCCCTCACCAGCAGCAAGTTCTAAGTCCTCGGGTCAGAGGACAGACACAGGCCCAGGGCAGCCCAGGCTGCTCCTCCAACTGAGGATTCAGTTTGCAGTGGAAACACTGGGAGGCTGATCTCCAAGGACTTCCTGTGGGGACAACCCCCAACCTTTGATGTTAGGGCAAGTTCTTAAATATCTCAGGGTTTGGCCTCTACCAAGGCCAAGTGGGGCCCCCCAGAGACAGCAGGACTATGCTGTTCTGGTCAAGCAGGAACCCCACCTGAGTGACCAGGGGACCCAGCACCTCTTCCCACGTCCCCAGTCTCTGAGATGGGAGTTTGTCTGGACTAGGATGATGGCTATCTCCAGGGGTGATGGGGTGTTTTCCCCAGATGTTCTTCTCACCTTCGAGTGATTTTGGTGACGTGGATGTCCGGGGCAAGTCTCAGATCTCTCTTTATTACTTATCATTATGGGTTGAGCATCCTAATTTGAAATCCCCAAATCCAAAAGTTTTTGAGCATCAATATGAAACCACGTTAAATTCCACACCTGACCTCATGTGATGAGTGTGTCACAGTCAAAACTCAAGTGCTCCGAAAATATTATATAAAATCACCTTCAGGTTATGTGTATGAGATGTAAACGAAACCTACATGAGTTCTGTATTTAGGCTTGGGTCCTCTCTCCAAGATTTCTCATGGATGTGCAAATATTCCCAAATCTGAAAAAAAATCCAAAATCTGGAACACTTCTAGTCCCAAACATTTTGGATAAGGGATCATCACCATCACCTGCATCATCTTCAGCTCCATCACCACCATCATCTTCATCCAGCTCAGAGGCCTCCCTGGGGCCTCGGTGATAGATTTTCTACACTGGAGACACTCAGGTCTCTTTGGAGAGCTACCATACCTGTGCAGATCATTTAGGACAAATGTCTATTCTAGCAGTCGCTCTCTCTGGGGAGGGGGCTTCTTCATTGAGGGGCTTGTGTTTCTCTTTTTCCTGGGTTGAGTACACCGACCTGCGCCTTGGCTCCCGCCTGCTCTGGGGCTGTGCGATGGTAGGTCAGCAACAGAGAGTTGAGGCCTGGCTGAGGCCGCTCAGCAGCAGCAATTGCTATTGGCTGTGGTTGAGTGGCTTACGATTGTAAGTTACAACAGGAGCTGGGGATCTTTTTCTTTTTTGGACCAGAAATTGTTAAACTCAGGAGCACTCAACCACTGAGCCACATCCCCAGCTCTCTTTATTTTTTTATTTTGAGACAAAATAAAAAAATATACATTTTTTTTTATCTTGCTATGTTGCTATGGCTTCACTAAGTTGCTGAGGCTGGCTTTGAACTTGTTGTGATCCTCCTGCCTCAGCCTCCCAAGCTGCTGGGATTACAGGTGTGCGCCACTGCACACAGCCAGGAGCTGTGGGTCTCACAGATGAGTCCTGGTTTTGTGTAGTTGCTGGGGGTGGTGGCGGGGCTTCTTGTTGCCTCTGGGCGCAGCCAGAGCAGGAGCCGTGTGTGCCGAGGGGTAGCCTCCATAGTAACAGCTGTTGTAGGACTGGGTCTGGCAGCTGCAGGTGCGTAGGCAGCAGTAACTGAGAGAGCACTGCTGGAGCCTGGCGGACAATGTAGCTAGTGCCTGCAGTTGAATGCAGGCCACACCCGAAGCTGGCTGTTGGCTCTGCTTGGTCACAGCCACTGCCGGCGGTGGGTGAATCCAAAGTAGTTGCTGGTCACTATTTTGGCATCTTTCTGCTTTGCTCCTCAGTCAGACACTTGGGTTTCTTTTCTTTTTTTGGTAGTGGGGATTGAACCCAGGGAAGCTTTACCACTGGGCAAATCCTTAGTCCTTTTCATTTTTTATTTTGAGACAGGGTCTTCCTAAGTTGCTAAGGGCCTCACTAAATTTCTGAGGCTGACCTGGAACTTGCAATCCTCCTGTCTCAGCCTCCTGAGTCATGGGATTACAGGCATGCACCACCAAGTCCAGCTGATACGTGGGTTTCAATGATATGATTAGGAATGGTGGTTGCAGGCTATGCCCACCACCTCTGAGTCTCCTTTTTGGCTCCCAGATCTGCTGGGTCCAGAAGCCTGAGGAAGGCTGGTAACCAAAGCTGGTAATTGGTTCACAGAGAGAAGCAGAAAAACCAAAGCTGCTGCACCCTGCATTCAAGTCAGGGACCAAATGGTGATATGAAGAAGGCAAGGTGAGTCCACCCTGTTCAACTCTTAAGAACAAAGCAGCTTGAGGACTGGAGAGGCAGTTTCTCTCCGTGGAAGCATTCCCATGAAGAATGAAGAAGCACTAGAGTTAGAGTATCCGCCCTTAGGAACCCGGGCAAATGGGCAAACTAGGGAAGGGGCATCTAATGTCACGCAGAGAGACAACCAGCACCCTGTTCCAAAAACATACCCCTGACCCAGGAGTCTGGTTCAAATTATTATTTATGGTGCTGGGAACTGAACTCAAGGCCTCCCGTACTCTACCACTGAGCTTCATCCCCAGTCCCAAATTTCTTGAACTTGAATCTCATTCAGGCTCTAGATCTAACTATCCACTTATAAAAACAAAACAAAATAAAACAACAAAAATATACATAGAAGAAAAGGTGTTTTATGAGAACGCAAACAACAATATCTAGGTTGTGTGAGACCCTCCAGGACAAATGGCCTGTTTTCCTCAACAAATAAATTGCAAAGAAATAAAAAAGAGGGAGATGAAAGGGAACTGAAGAGTTCAGAGACTTCTCAGCCAATTGCAGTGTGTGGATTCATTTGGATTGTGAATCAATTGAAAAAATTAATAATCATGACATAATTGGAATCTGAATATCATTATATGTTGATATGAAGTATTTTTTAAAGTGTAATAATGGTATTATGCTCATGTTGTTAAAAAATAGCCCTTATGTTTTAGAGATTGTTTTAAAATACTCACAAATGAAATAATATGTTGTCTGGAAGGATGTGGAGGGGTTAAAGGCTGAAACATGCTCTATCACGCTTGCAGCTGATTATTGCATCTGACAAAGAGTTCAATACACTTTCCTCCTTGTGTGTGTGCTTAAACTTTTTTTGTAATAACTCATTTTTTTTTAGCATGAGGAGGGAATTGGGGGTCCAACCCAGGACCTCTACCTCCAAATTACACCTACAGCCCCTGACATAATATTTTTAAAGAATAAAGTGTGGTGCTGTGCACGGTGGTACATGCCGGTATTCCCAGCAACTCAGGAGGCCGAGGCAGGAAGATTGCAAATTTGAAGTCAGCCTCAGCAACTTAGTGAGACCCTGTCTTAATATAGACCTAAAATCGGGTGGGAGTTGTGGTTCAGAGCACCCCCAGGATCATTCCTAGTAGCATAAAAAAAAAGGATGGATCATGGTCTTAGCTGCATGGGATGCTTGTTTGGGGTCCATGATGGAGAACCAATCGTGATGGGTGGGTCTGTTGATGACACAGTAATGATGATAGACACTTAATTATGACATGTCAGTGAGCCCAACTCTTCACCAAGCCCAGTGCGTGTTATCTACTTAATTTTCACAGCACAACATGAGAGAGGTTCTATGGTTATTCTGTTTCAGATGAGGAAACTGAAGTCTAGCCAAGTTAAGAAAACTGCCCGGGGCTGGGGCGGTGGCTCAGTGGTAGAGCGCTTGCCTGGCAGGTGTGAGGCGCTGGGTTCGATGCTCACCATCACATAAAAATAAATGAATAAAATAAAGATATTAAAAAATTTAAAAAAAAGAAAACTGCCCAAGGTCACAGAGCAGGAGGTGATTATTTATTTATTTATTTATTCATTTTTTGGTGCTGGGATCTAGGGGTGCTCTTTACCTTTGAAGGGCAAGCACTTGACCCACTGAGCTCTATCCCCAGCCCTAGGAAGTGATTTGTAAAAGCCAGGACACAGTGAGCTCAAAACCTGCTCTCTTAACCGTCCGGCCACCTTTTCACCTATCTGTCCTCTCAGGGCCCCCACAAGAGGCAAGCCCTGCACCCTGGGGACAACGGGGCCTTTCCTTTGTTCACTGTACCCTTTCAATGGGGCGTTAAGGCAGTTCTGTCTTGTAAACATGGACAAGACGGTGACAAATGGATGGGGTGGTGACCATTCCACGTGCTGGTGTTTCCAGGGCCCTCCACTCACGCGACAGGTGGAACGCCACTGTAAAATCACCCAGTGCTCAGGAAGGGCAGATCACCTCATTTTTTCTAGATGTCCTTCTCCTTTTTACCAATAGCGTTCTCAATGTTACTTAAAAAGTGCATGAGATTCCATCCAAAACATGTGGAATAATCTGGAAACTACTCAGACGCCTTCAATGGCAGAGTGGGTGGATAAATCGGGGTCTATCTGTACAGAGTAATGCCGTGCATCACAGAAAATGAAGGGATGCAGCCACGCTCCACAGCACGGCTGGATTTCACAAACACGGTGCTGAGGAAAAGGAGCCAGATACGAGCGAGTACAGGATGTCACTTAAATAAAATCCAAGAGACGAAGCCCCTCCAAGTGTGAGGAGACGGTAGAGGTTACCTCTGGAGAAGACGTCCGCTGGGAGAGGCCTGGGGTGCCATAAGGGTCTGCTTCCTGACCTAGGTGCTGTTTGCTTGGTGGCATTTGCTTTGAGAAAAATCCATCAAGTCGTACACTCATGATCTGTTTCTATACTTCAATATGAATTTCACAAAATACATGTCTGAGTTACTCTGTAGTGACGCTGTTCAATTACATGTAAAGACAGAGTTGGGCATGGGACCCCGTGGACAATGGCTGACTTCATGAGGACTTGCGTCAACCAGTGCCACCTCCACTGAAGTCCCAGGACCTTACCTATATCTTCCTTGAGGTCAATTTCGGCTGTGGTTGGGTGGACAATGCCCTCCACTCTCATGGAGCCAATATGGCTGATGTCACTCTGGGTCAGGGACAGCTGAGTTAGGAAGAAAAGATGGAAAAAATCAAAAGATGGGAAAGATCAAATCCCATGGAAAATCTTCCATTCACTCTCAGTAATTCATACTGAATGTCCACACAGGGATTGCGTGTGGAGCAAACATTTCCCAGGTTTGGGGGTTTTTTGTCCTTAGGGTGCTGGGAATCGAACCCAGGGCCTGTGCATGCTCTATCCCTGAGCTGCACCCCCAGCCCTTTTCATTTCGTTTTGAGACAGGACCTTACCAAGTTGCCCAACCCAGCCTTGAACTTGCAATCCTCTTGCCTCAGTCTCCTGAGTTGCTGGGATTACAAGCATGTGCCACTATGCCCTTTAAGTTTATTTTTATTTTGAGAAATGGAACCCAGAGGCACTCGACCACTGAACTCCATTCCCAGCTCTGTTTATTTGACTTTATTTTATTTTGAGACAGGGCGCCACCGAGCCCAGCTGGTGTTTGGGTTTGAAGAGGCTCATGCAAGCTCAGTGGATTTGATTTTCACTTTGAGGCTGGAGAATGCAACAAATCTGCCTGAACAAGAATGGAGCATCTCATCTCTTTCCCTCATATTTATGCCTTTGGTTCCCACCCCTGGTGGCCTTGATTTCTTTTGGTGCAACATCCTCTGAGCAGCGCCTGTGAGGGAGAGAGGCTCAGGGCTTGCGTTCTCTTCTTGGGGTTCTGCATTCCCCCTGAGCAGCACTGGACTTGTGGGGTGGGGCACTGAGGCCAGTGATCTTGCAGGAGGGGAGTAATGGCTCTGAGTTTCCCACCTGCCTCTATCTGGCCACCTTGGCTTTTGGGGACCACATTGGTGGGGAGTTAAGGACAGTCTCCCTTGTTTCCCCAGGTGAGCAAGAACTTGGCAATCCCTAGATAAGAGAGAAAGCTAATCATCACATAACCATGGAGGACCCCTGGAGGGGACATAAATTCCACCTCTTTGCTTCCTGCTCTGCTTCGTCAGACATGAATCAGGAAGCGGCCACGTTTGTGCTCTCCTTACCACATGCTTTTCTAGAGGCTGGATGGCAGTTCACTCTATAGTCAGGCTGTGAACACTCAGCGACCGGAGGTATGATTAACCGGCTCTTTCCTCGTGTGTCTTATTTCAGCCCCAGCCGACTTGGTAGATAAATTGTCTGCTCAGTAAACTTCACACTTGTGGGGATGAATTATTTGCATGTCTGATGGGGTAGCTGTTGTGTTGCTGGAGACTGTTCAAATGTATAACCCTGTTTGTTTTCTTTTTGCAGCCAGGGAAGGCAAGCAGACTGAATTATTGGCAAATAATTCATTTCCAACACAAGGGGTATTCAGGAAACATATATTTCTATTTTCCTTCTCTGATAAATGACATCAGACCATGAAGATAGGTCTCTCTGAGGCTGTTGGGGGCAGTTAGCTATGGATGTTTTGGGGGATCTGGGGAACGTAATGTTATCCTATCTACTGACCAGAAAGCTTCTCTATGTTACCTTGAGCTGACCAAGGTTGGCATGGACAACCTCGGTGCTAAAACGTTGGTTCATTCTCACGGAGAAGAGATCACCATCACTCATTAGCTTAGGAATGAATAATTCAAGACTAGGGTGAAAGCCATATTAAGGAAGCAGGGGATGAAGGCGGCATCATTGCTTGTAAAGAGGAGGTTATAAAAATGTAATGGTGTTTCACTCCAGCACATTATGACTCTCTTTATTACCTTCTGCCCTAGAACAAGGCTCTTAGAAGACAGGATGGTGAATCCATCCCCTGGTCCATCTTCTGAGGTGGAATTTGAAGTTCCTTCTTTATCGCTGTCCTTTGGTTTGGACTGTTGGTAAAAAAATCAGGACAGATGAGAACAATCCAGGGAAGCCATGTGGCTGCATTAAGCTCTTGCCAGGGCGCTGCCAACGCGGCTGCGAAAGGAGTCTTTAAAAGGTACGTTCTGCTGTTCCCTCCTTCCCTTCCTCCCTCCTTCCCTTCCTCCCTTCCTTCCTCCATGGGCACTCTGCCACAGAGCTACACCCCAAGTCCTTTAAAAAAATTTTCTTTGAAATTTTGAGCCAGGGTCTAGTTAAGTTTGCTGAAGCTGGCCTCCAACTTATGAGCCTCCTCCTTCAGCCTCACAAATGGCTGGGATTACAGGCATGCACCACCATGCCTGGAAGCTTTTCTTTTCTTTTCTTTTTTTGGAACCCGGGATTGAACTCAGGGACACTTGGCCACTGTGCCACATCCCCAGCCCTATTTTGTATTTTATTTAGAGACAGGGTCTCACCGAGTTGCTAAGGGCCTCACTAAGTTGCTGAGGCTGGCTTTGAACTCTCGATCCTCCTGACTCAGCCTCCCAAGTCGCTTGGATTATAGGCGTGCGCCACCGGGCCTGGCTGGAAGCTTTTCTTTTGATGTGAGGATCAAAGCCAGGGCCTTGTGTGTGCTAAGCTCACGCTCTACCACTGAGCTCCAGCCCTCACCCTCTGCCCTTCTGTGGTGGAGGAAAGCAGGGGCAGCCATGTGAGGAAAAGAAAAGGGCCCTGCAGAAAATGAAGGGTGTGAAGTCGCCGGCCACCTGGATGCGTTAACCTCTCTGCAGGTTTCCATGCCTGCGGCTGCTGATGACAGACATGGGAGATGAGCGAGGTGGTCCCAGAGCACTGCTCCACCTCCCCTCTCCCAGGATGTCGCTGGGGCCCGGAGGTAACGGCACCAACTCCGGAAGGATCTTTCATGTTAGGGAGGTCTGCGGAGTGGAAATGTCGCCACCTCTGCAGCAGCAGTGCTGTCCAGGAGAACTTCCTGTGATGGGGCTCCGGTGTCCCGGCTGCCGAGTGCTCTTAAGGGCTTGAAGTGTGGCCAGTGCCTTCAAGGTACTGAATTTTTAATGTGGCTCAGTTTTAATTCAAGTTACAACAGCCACACGTGACTGGTGGTTACCGCACTGGGCAGCATATGAAAATATTAATTACTCCAGGGCTGGGGATTTAGCTTAGTGGTAGAGTGCTTGCCTAACATGGGCAAGGTCATGGGTTCGATCCCCAGTACCGCAAAAAGACAAAGAAAAGAAAAAAGGAAAAAAGAAAATATCAGTCTACAAGCAGAGTCATTGAACTAAGGCACTTAATTTAGCAAGCTACCCACGACCTCTGCCATCTGACCTGCCAACCCAGGGAACTATCCACGGAGACTGGGGATTGTTTCGCATGCAAGGTGGGGCTCTGTGGGGAAACCTTGGGTTTGGAAATTTCTGGCACACCCTGTTTGATGACATGCGTTCTAAACTCAAAGGTCCTTTCTTCTACCCACTCATTCTTCAAGCATCAAGCTGCAGAGTCCTCGGTCCCCTGGAGATGCCCATGTGCCCTCATCATTTTGCCCCTAAACTCTTTTCTCATTCTGGGGGTGTCTTAGTCTGTTCAGGCTGCTATAACAAAACACCCTTAACTGGGTGGCTTATAAACAACAAAATGTATTCTTACGCTCTGGAGGCTGGAAGTCAAGCTCTAGCAGTTTCTGTGTCTGGTGAGGGCACCTTCCTCACAGAGGAGGGCTTCTTGCTGGGTTCTCTCACGGTGGAGGAGAGGACAAGCTCCCTCAGGCCTCTTCTTTATGGTACCAGGGATAGAACTCAGGGATGCTTAACCACTGAGCCACATCCCCAATCCTTTTTTATAAAATTTTTATTTATAGAAAGGGTCTCACTGAATTGCTTAGGGCCTTGATAAGTTGCTGAGGCTGGCTTTGAAGATCCTCCTGCCTCAGCCTCCTGAGCCACCGCTCAGGATTGCAGGCGTGCACCACCGCTCCCGATTCCCTCAGGACTCTTTTGATCTCATGTTAGAGGGCTGTGTTGTCCAGACCTCATCACCTGCCAGAGGCCTCACCTCTGAACCCCATCCCTTAGGGGTTAGGTTTCTGCAGATGAATTTTGGGAGGACACGAACATCTGGATCCCCCAGGGGAGTGCCTGGCACATGGAGTGCCCTGGACTCACCTTTTTGGACGTCCGTGGCTTGGCAGCCTTGGACTTCTTGCCTCCCTTCTTGCCTGACGTGGCCTTCCTTCCTCTTTTCTCTGGGGGTGGAGACAGGATAGTTTCCGACTTGCCTTTGGTCCCTCGCTTTTTGGCCAGCAGTTCAGGGTGAATTCTGGGCAGGACACCTCCGCTGGCAATGGTCACTCCTTTGAGCAGCTGAAGAGAGAAATGCATGCACTCATACACCAAGAGCTCATTGGTTCTGGATTTAAAACAGTTCTGTTGGCAAAACAAGGCTTAAATCTGGTCTTTGCTTTTCTGAAGACATGAAATGATACACATTTAATGGGCTTCCCCTCGTGGACTTGGAGAGAAGTTCGCAAGGCATCCTGGGATCTTGCACAGACAGCAAAGCAAAAGGGTCAAGTAAGGTGAAACCAGGGATGCTACCCAGGGCTCTGGGATTCCAGTAGGCAGAAGGATGGAGGGCTTCACGTGGGAGGAGCACAGCAGGACAAGACTGGGTTCAAAGGTCAACACAAAGACCAGCCCCATTAACAACACACCATGGTCTGCACTCTCCACCAATTCATCAGTAAAACCTGTTTGGCCACGTACCTCCCCACCAAGAGGCTTATTTATTTGCAAATAGTTGACATTTCCCGCTACACTAATCTATTCTGCGTATCCTACGCCAGCATGCCTCCAAGGGTGATCTGAGACCACCGCTCACCTCTGATCCCCATCTGGGACAAGAGAAGCATAGAATGTGGGAGTAAGAGTCTAGAAACCTTTAGAGCAAACTGACAGAGTCCTTGTAGACCTGTTAAATCTGCTAATGAACCATCGCCGCTTGTAGCTCATATGTCTTTTTGAAACTCTCCTCGTAATCGATTTTTATTATATAGTTTGAAAGGATCAGTCTACCACAGCTTGGCAATAGGAAACGATTCTCCACTCCAGCTTGGGGAGAATGAGGTTAGAAAACAAGTTAATTAAAGATCCCACTTTTCACCCACCGCCTTGGGTGTCCTGGGGTAGGGTGGGGCATTCACTGGACTTTGGAGTTAGTTTCAAAATATAAAGGGTCAGTTTTAATATGTAAAAAAGGAGTCTCCTGTTCTCGTGAGAATAAATCATCAGTGCGATCTGGGTGAGGAGGCTCTGGAGGGGAAGCTGTGCTGCCCCTTCTCAGAACACAGGCCTTGACTTTACTGAGCAAAGTCTGGCAAGACCTGGAATCATAATGGGTCTGTCCTGGGGCAACTTAATGTTGACCCTAGGTGACAGAGCTAGCAGGATTCCTCCTTCTCTTACCCAGTCTGAATCTTTTTTTTTGCATAGATGGGATTTGGGACTATCAGAGGGAGGATCACGGCCAGCTGGGTCCACCTGCAGAAGCGTGCTTGGCAAACCCATCCCGTGGCTGTCTAAGCTTCGGACGTACCTGGTTGAGCTCCTCGTCATTGGCCACAGCCAGCAGGATGTGTCTGGGGGCTATCCGGGCCTTCTTGTTGTCCCTCGCGGCATTCCCCGCCAGTTCTAAGATTTCCGCTGAAATTACAGGGGGCATTAATAGATGGGGTTGAAGTTCCTTTTCTGGAGGAATGGCCTTCAAGATTGGCTGCATTCATTAACCTGTGATTTTTATGCCTGGGCTTGAGAAATCCAGAATGCTGAAATGAACTCAGTTTACAGATAAGTAAGATGTGTTAGCAAGACCTTCTATATGACCCTGTAGCAAAGTCATCTGGCCGTCCCTCAGAATTAATTCTCCCTCTTCTTCCTTAGTATACCAGCTTCTGATTTTTCCCCCTGATCTCTTAACCACAGGAACAAGGACTACATTTCCCATCCTCCCTGTTGATAAATGTGATCACATAACTGAGTTCTGGCCAATGGAAGGCAAGCAGTTGCGATGTATGGGGCTTCTGGGAAGAGTCTTCCCTTTCGACAGGTGGCCTGAGGATGCAATAGCTGGAATTTGGGCAGCCATCTTTGGCCAAGAAGAAGTTGTGGACGGTAGTGCAACAAGAAAGAAGGAAACAGTTTTCTTATTATCAGGACTATCTTTTCTAAATTTCTTTTGTATAAGAATGAAATAAACTCTCTTCTTTAAGGTACTCTCGGCATAAGTGAATCCTGACCAAAGCAGAATCCTAACATAGGATCTGTATTTCAGTCTAAGGAGAGCAGGGCTGACTCTGGAGAATAGTGACATAGGTAAAGTCTACCTGGAGGACCCCTTGGTATCCCTTTAGATTCTCCTTCCTCCCTTCTGTTTTTGAGCAAGTGGATGGGAAGAACAGACTTTCACTGTGGGATGAGGAAATGCTAGCTTAAAAAGTGAATTCCTAAATATGAGAGCCATGAATCCTGGGTAGGAAGGCGTCTCTCGGGGTTTCAGCTCGGTGTTCAGTAAATGTGAAAATGTTAATTAAAAAAGCAATCATGAAATTCATTTGGAAAAATAAGAGATCCAGAATAGCCAAAGTAATCCTTAGGAAGAAAAGTGAAGCAGGAGGCATCACAATACCAGATCTCAAACTACACTACAGAGTCATAGTAATAAAAACAGCATGGTGTTGGCACCAACACAGACATGTAGACCAATGGTACAGAATGGAAGACACAGAGACAAACCCACATAAATACAGTTATCTCAAACTAGACAAAGGTGCCAAAAATATTCACTGGAAAAGATGGCCTATTCAACAAATGGTGCTGGGAAAACTGGAAATCCATATGTAACAAAATGAAATTAAACCTTTATCTCTCCACCTGCATGAAACTCAACTCATAGTGGATCAAAGACTTAGGCACTAGAACAGACACCCTGCAACTACTTGAAGAAAAAGAAGACCCAAATCTTCACCATGTTGGCCTAGGATCTGACTTCCTTAACAAGACCTCTAAAGTGCAAAAAGTTAGATCAAGAATCAATAAATGGGGAGCCGGGCGCGGTGGCGCACGCCTGTAATCCAAGCGACTCGGGAGGCTGAGGCAGGAGGATCACAAGTTCAAAGCCAGCCTCAGCAACTTAGCGAGGCCCTAAGCAACTCAGTGAGACCCTGTCTCTAAATAAAATACAAAATAGGGCTGGGGATGTGGCTCAATGGCTGAGTGCCCCTGAGTTCAATCCCCAGTTCCAAAAAAAAAAAATAAATAAAAAAAAAAATAAAAAAAATAAAAAAATAAAAAGAATCAATAAATGGGATGGATTCAAACTAAAAAGCTTCTTCTCAGCAAAAGAAACAATAACATGAAGAGAGAGCCTACAGATTGAGAGAAAATATTTACCACATGCACCTCAGATAAAGCATTAATCTCTAAGATATATAAAGAACTAAAAAGACTTACATTAAAGAAACAAATAACCAATCAATAAATGGGCTAAGGAACTGAACAGACACTTCACAGAAGAAGATATGCAGTATGAAAAATGGTGGAATGAGACAGACATCATCACCCTATGTACATGTATGATTACACGAATGGTGTGAATGTACAATATGCACAACCATAGAAATGAAAAGTTGTACCCCATTTGTGTAGAATGAATCAAAATGCAGTCTGTAAAAATAAAAAATAAAAAAGAAGAAATACAAATGGTCAAAAATATATGAAAAAATGTTCAACATCTGTAGCAATTAAAGAAATGCAAATCACAACTATTCTAAGATTTTCTCTTACTCCAATTAGAATGGCAATGATCAAGAACACAAGCAACAATAAATGTTGGCGAGGATGTGGGGGAAAAGGTACACTCATACATTGCTGGTGGGAATGCAAAATGGAGACATCACTATGGAAAGCGGTGTGGAGATTCCTCAGAAAACTTGGAATGGAACTATCCAGCTATCCCACTCCTTGGTTTATACCCAAAGGACTTAAAATCAGCATACTACAGTGATGCAGCCACATCAATGTTTACAGTAGCTCAACTCAATAGCTAAAATATGGAACCAACCTAGATGCCCTTCAATGGATGAATGGATAAAGAAAATGTGGTATATATATATGTATATATATACCACATTTTATATATATATATGTATATATATATATATATACACACACGATGGAATATTACTCAGCTTTAAAGAAGAATGAAATTATGACATTTGCTGGTAAATGGATGGAGTGGGAGAATATCATGCTAAGCGAAATAAGCCAAACCCAAAAACCAAAGACCGAAACTTTTCTCTGATATGAGGATGCTAATTCACATAAAAGGGGGGGGGGCACTATGGAAGAATAGAGTTACTTTATATTAGGTAGAGGGGAATGATGGGAGGGGATGGGATACGGGGGTAAGAAGGATAGTAGAGTGAAACAGACATTATTGCCTCATGTATATGACTGCATGACCCATGTGATCCTACAATATGTACAATCAGAAAAATGAGAAATTACGCTCCATTTATATATGCTCTATTAAAAAATATAAATGCATTCTACTGTCACGTACAACTAATTAGAACAAATTAAAAATTTTTAAAAATGCTGATAAGGGCTGGGGTTGTGGCTCAGAGGTAGAGGGCTTGCCTAGTGCGTGCGAGGCATGGGGATCGATCCTCAGCACCACATAAAAATAAATAAATGTAATAAAGGTTCATTGACAAGCAAAAGAAATATTTAAACAAATGCTGATTAAAAAGGAATTGTCCCAACTGTTTTACATGCTGTCACAGTTTTGTGGTCAAACATGTGAGAATGGATAGTGTTCCTACCATCTGGATGCTTCCCTCCTTCCTCCTCTGTCTTGTTTTGCTATTTCTCTTTCTTCCTTAATTGTAGGAGAATTTTGTACAAATTGAATTTGTCTGCCATTTGAAGGACGGAACCTTTAAAGAGAGATTCTTCCCATTTGAGAAGAAGCGATGTGCCAACGTACTGTCTCATGGATAGTGGGGTCTGGAGAGTGTGCGTCTGCACTTGTGTGAACCTGCTGTGTGTCACGCGAGCGTGTGCTGGGGAATCTGCTGGTCCATCAACACTCAGCCCTGAAATTAACAGGCGATCCTGTGAGTCTTTACAATCTACCTAATTTCAAATAAAATAGCACATGAAATTGCATCATTCATAAAATCTGTGGCAATAATGAAAACTTGGGGTAAGTATGCCATATTAACTAAGCAAATGTGATTACCAAAAATTAGAATAAAGTAAACATCAGAGTTAAATATGTATGTGGCATTTCCATAATGACAAGTGCTAAATCGCTGCAAATTCATTCTCCCGTCTTTCCCAGATTTAAGCAATGTTATATTGTGTTTACTGATAATTCATTTATACAGTGACCATTTTTTCCAAATCAAAGAAGTATGAGCATGCTCACTGGGACAATGGAAGATAATTTGGAATTAATGCCGTATTAGGTAGTCTAATTTGCTACATTGGTTGCTCTCTCCTTTTTCTTTCTCTTAAAAATGATACACGTCAACAAGAAGTGTGGTTGCAGAGCCTGCAGGGTAGGCTTGCAGACTTACTGTGCACCGGGATGTGGGGTTTGCAGCACCTGCTATCACTTCCTGGTGCACGTTCTGGAGGAAGGAACTCTCAGCTCACCCCCTTTTCAAGATGGAAAGGGGGGAATCTGGGAGCTTCTCAACTTTAAGCTTCTGAGCAATTGCACTGGATTGAGCATCACCGACCAACGCCTCCTGTTATCTGCATTTAGAGGGAGAGGAAAAGCATCCTCCCCGAATTAAAAAACCCACTATCTGCGTGATAGGAGGACTAACGGGGAGCTCCATGTGCTTAGGACCTTCAGGAAGCCCCTAAGGAAGATCAAGTTGCTTTCAGCTTGTCAGACAAACGCACGGACAGTAGATATACAGACAGAGAATTTGCTGCAATCAAAGAAGAACACGGAGAGAAAGGCAGCGATTGAGCACACAGCAACCTGGGGCATGTTGGTGGAGCTCGGTGAACGGGCAACCGGACTCTTGAACCAGCCCTTCTGAAAGAATTTATAAGAAGGAAAATCTTGATCATGTGCTCTAGTGCAAAAACAGAGGTAGGACTTTTTCTTTAAAATCTTCTAAATAATAGAGTAGAAAATCCAGATCAACAGGTGCTTATCTTTTTGGATGTTCAGTCTGGGCATCTTTGGGACAGGGATGTCACCATTTAAATGGCATCAATCATCCTTCACATTTTGAATATTAATATGACATTGTTATCATCACATGGGTGATAAAAGTTTGCTACATTCTTAATTATTTTATTGATCCTGGGGGCAAAAGAATCTTTACATTGGCAATCAGTAGGGAACTGGATTTATACATGTTTGTTTTACTGCAAAATTTGCGGGGAGGGACCGTTATTCTGGGAAGTGGTGGAAGTGCCCATGTGAGCCCACAGAGCTCTGGCGCAGACCCTGCACTTGGGGTCCAGCCATAATGACCACGTGGAGTATGGCCGAGTGTCTGGGAGTAAAGGAATGGTTTCTTTAGCCAAAGGATGTGGCAAAGCTCATGCTTATTATTTTGGGAGAGTCGGTGTCCTTAGATTTTACACACCAGCACTGGATTTCTCCAGCTCACAAAAGATGGGAACTCCCACATTAAATGTGGGGTTGGGACAGGGGACATGACGTGGCCATCCCCTCAAGACTGTTTCCTTTCCTGGTCTAGTGATGCCCCAGGGCTCTGTCCATGCCCACTGTTCTGCTTGGGCTCTGCAGTCTTCTGGGAGATCCCACCCCATCCGCGGTGCAGCCTCCAGCCCTGCCCATGCTACCTCCCCCAAGGGATCCACGGGCCAGCCAAGCTCACCACATCCCCAAACCAAAATTCTATCATCCCCTGACCCCTCTCCCGTCTCTCTCAGGACTGCAGTTTTGTCCACAAATGGCTCTTATGAGACCTGTCAGTCATTCCTGCCTTTCCTGTTGCCTCTGTCCACTTCTCCCAGTCACCATGTGGGGTCCCAAGGGCTTCATTCGTCCTACACACCATTCCTCCTCTGGAACTGCCACCTGAGTGAAGCTGCTCTTCGCTTCTAGCCCACCTAACTGCAATGGCATCTAAGTGACTTCCCCACCCCTCGTTCCGTCCTCCAGATCCATGCTAAGGAGGTCCCTGATGACCCGAAAGTACATTTGTGCAAGTAAGAAAAAGATGCCCTTTCTCCAAGACACTTTACTGCCATCTGCTGGCAGTCCCTATAATAAATATTCTTTCCACTCTGATGGGAAGGCTCTTCTTCAAGGTGTGTCCTTGTGCCGTGTGTGACCCGCACAACCCAAACGTGACCCTGGCTGGCGAAGTGATCTTTTCAAAACACAGTGTAATAAATGAAAATCTTTAGATAAGAAAATGCTTGGTATTAAGTGGAGAGACCTAATTTTCTAGAAATGGTGTGTAAATGATGGGTTGGTATGTTACACACTGAGTTAATGAGAGTGCCCTGAAATTCATCCCTGTTTTAAGACTTGTTTGCTCTGTAAAAACATATTACTGAACACTTTATCACCAGAAATAGTTATGAATAATTCATTCTCCATGTCTTACACTTAGAATATGTATATGGCTGGCAAATACATATATTATGTATGGTTGATCAATACATGTTAAATGTACATGCATGTGTGTGTGTGTGTGTGTGTGTGCACGCGAGTGCATGTGTGTAAATTAAAAATGCTTTTTCCAGAATTTGGGGCTATGTTTTCAGTGCATTTCCCCCTCTTACACTGGAGATGTGAACTGGGACAATAATGTCATATTCTCCATGCCAAGGAACGGAGACAGGAATTTGCAGACCATTCTGGAAGCCCAGAGCATGTTCCGGTCAATGGGATCGTTGAGATGAGCAGGTGAGTGGCATTCCTTGCCAGCTCATGCAACCTCCCCCAACCAGCTGGGACCAGACCTGGTGTGTGAACCTGGGCTGGTCAGGCAGCCCCTCCTGCCTCACCTGGACCTCTTACTCAGTTTTGCTGAGTCCATGCAACTCGTTCAGCTGCAGCAGCCCAGCCTTCTCTAATTGGCCCTTCCTAGGGCCCTAAGCGCCGTCCAGAGGCAGTGACCTTCAGAAGCCACAGATGTGAAAACCAGAGGGAAGGTCACTTGGCCACAGGAAGTTGTGGCCTGCAGCCTGCATGGCCCTCAGGATCTCAGCAGAAGAATCCAGTTCCTGGTCTGCCTCAGAGATCTGGGAGGAAGGTTGGAACTGAGCACTGCCACTTTAAAGTTCAATTACGAGGGTCTCTTGGGAGAGGCTGTGACCCTGGAGGGTGTCTGGGTGACACCATGTCCCAGCAGGAGGACACTGTGATCTGAGCACCTGCTTCCAGCTGCCCCCCTCTTCTGGGAGCTGGAGGAGGTGCCTCTCACGTTGGGCCAGCTCTAAGTCCTTGGCCTGGCTTCCCCACTGGCTCTCTGTCCCCTAGGCCCAGCTGCTCTTCCTCCTGCAGGGACCAGGACTTGTTGGTGCTGGGACTAACGTCCTGGTAGTCCAGGAAGGCCCAAGCTGCCTTGTCTCATAGGTGTTTGGCTTTTACCTAAAATTTCCTATTGTAATTATTTTAAGTATACGACCCAGTGGCGTCGAGTGCACTCATAGCGTTGCGTGCGAAACCATCAAGGCCATTGCCAGAATTTCTTGAGCATCCCCAGTGGGAACTCTGCCCCCACTCAACTCCTGCGTCTCTGCTTCCACCCTCTGCCCCTTTGGTTCTCCCTCATCTCCACCTTCCACTCCCTGGCCTACTGCACTTTGGCTTTGACCACCTGCCCCATCCTGGTCAAGGAAGGTTGTATGGCTTTGAGTGGAGGATCCTCCGCCCTTGCCTGGTTTTTATCAGCAGATCACTTAGGGTCACGCCTCCCACCCCCTCACTGACTTTCCTGACATTGCCACCTGCCTTTCCCTCCAGCCTCTCCTGCCAGCTTTCCCCCTCTACCGAGGCACTCTGGTGTCCCCTGAGCTGGGTTCTGGACTCTGTCTTGTGTCTGCGCTCTCCCTCTGCATGACCCTGCTCACTCCCAGAGCCTTAAGCCCACCTCTGTGTCCCCAACCCTGAGATCACTCTGGGGCCAAAGAGTACCTGGGAGGTCTTCCCTGCAGAGTCGCCAACATGCCAAGCGGTACTCAGGATAACATCGGGACCAGAGAGGGATTCGTAAATGGTAAATGGCAGAGTCAGATTCCAGGGTCAGGCCTGGCAGGATCTGGTTTCCTGTGTGCACTGCCCCTCTGGGCATCTTACAGCCACCCAAGCTCGACAGAGCCCACATGCAGCCCCCAGGCTGCCCGTGCTTCTCCCTGTTGCCTCCCTTCTTGAGCCTCAGGACTGCACTCTCCATCCTCCTCTCTCCACGCCCACACGGCCACTCTCCTACCCGCGTGTTATGATCTGGATGCAAGGTGTCCCCACCCGAAGCTCCTGTGCTAATGCAGGAACGTTCAGAGGTGAAATGAGTAGGTGACAAGAGTTGTGGCCCATGGTTCCATCCTAGTTTGAATGGATCAACCAGGTGGTAGCTGTAGGCAGGTGGGGCTGGCTGGAGGAGGGGGGTCCCCAGGAGTGTCCCATGGAAGGGCTCATCTTCCCTGTGGTCCCTTTCCCTTGCTCTCTGCTTCCTGCTGGCCATGAGCAGAACCAGGCTCCCGTCTCCTGGCCTTCCTCCATGATGTTCTGACTTACCCTGGGCCCAGAGCAATGGACTGTCCGAAGCAGTGAGTCTGAATTGACTTCTTCTCTAGGCTGTCAGGAATTTGGGGTGCAGCCATGAGGAGTTGACTAACACCATGCAACTTGGCCCGCAAAGAGTAGCCAGTCCAAGCCCGTCACCACCCACGCCCCTCCCACTGGCCCGTCCAGACTGCGAGGCGGACTCCACCCACCCTCACCTCCCAGTTCCCACCTCTATCAGCCCTGTACAGCCCTCGTCCTGGCCACTGTCGGTCTCAGAGGTGACACTAAAACAGCTCCCACTGGTCTCCTGGACTCTGACTTACTTCTTGACAACGGTTCTTCACCTAAAGCCCCTCGTCCCCAGTGCCAGCTCTGGCCTTTAATGTCCCTGCCCTCCATGTCAGTATGAAATGGGCCCGTCCTCTCAGGGTTCAAGGACGGTCAGAATGCAGCCTGTGTCACGTGGTCCCCATCTCCTCTCTTACCCACACCCACAGCCTTTCCCAGCTCTGTCCTGGACACATCAAACCTCCCGAGTTCCCACAGAGGCCCCATCACTTCCTCCGAACTTAGGTTTTCACCCCTCTCCCTCTCTATTTCCTCCTATTCCATCCAACCCATTGGGGTCTGCCAACTCCTACCCTTCTCCACCTGGCCTCACAGTCACATGGGGGACGTTTTAAAAATCCCAATGCCCGGAACATACCTCAGAATCTCTGGGGTGGGCCTAGGAATCATGATTTAACCCTGATCGACTTGAGCAAAGCCAGGGTTGGGAGCCTGACTGAGGTCTAAAGGACCCTGCTTTTGATCAGGTGGTACCTCCCACCCCGTCTGTTCCTGGGGCTCCTTGAGCTCCCCGACCAACATGTACCTCCTCTCCTGTGACATGCGTCCTGATTGTCCTCCCTGCCAGACTGTGTCCCCAGCAAAGGTGGGACCACGTCTGCCTGTTTTCTCGGCCTCGTCGAGGTCTGATCCACAGACTGTGGTTCTTCCACAGTCAACTGAAGCTCCTTCATGCAGCAAACTGACCAGCTGTGTTAGCTTTTCATCGTTGCAACCAAAATACCCAACAAGAACAACTTAGAGGAAGAAAGATTCTGCCCTGTGGTTTCAGCCCAAGGTTGATTGGCTCTGCTGTTCTGGGTCTGGGGCGAGGAAGAACATCATGGTGGAAGGTGTGGCGGACGAAAGTGATCAGCTCATAGCAGCGAGAAACAGAGAACGGAAGGGTCCCAAGGACATGGTCCCCAGTGACATATTCCTCTAACCATGCCCTACCTGCCTAACTTCCACTACTTCCCAATAGTATCCAAATTATTAATCCATCAAATAGATCAATCCACTGTGGAGGTTAAAGCCCTCACGATCTGATCACTTCCTAAAAGCCCTGCCTCTGAACGCTGCTGCCTTGGAGGACTGAGTCTTCAATGCACCAGGCTTAGTGGGGACATTCCAGAGTCAAACCATAATACCAATCAACAGACAAAGATCCTCCATTTCACTTAGTCAGTGGTGGCTGCAATTGCACTAATATAATTAAAATTAGTGGAAGTTGAATTAAAGCTCCATCTCATGAAAATGCAAATTCAACCTAAGTATATACCACCTTAACAGAATTAGTTATTTATACTATGCCCTGAATGATTTTATCAACACTTAATAGAGGGAAGAGGTGAAGAAGCACTGTTTATCGAGTGTATTCTCTGCACCAGGCATTGTGCATGCATGAACTCATTTAATTAAGTTAAATGAGCTAGCTCTGGAAAACTCCAAAGCTCAGAGAGGTTAAGATAACAGTTGATGAATGGATACATCTGGATTTGTAGTGACATCTCAGCCTGTGCTCTCCATCCAACCTAAGCTTGGAGGGGAGGAAAGGCACAAAGAGCCAGGTGGGGTGGCACACACCTGTAATCACAACAAGGAGGCTGAGGTAGGAGGATTGCAGGTTCTAGGCCAGCCTCAGCAACTTAGCAAGTCCCTATCTTTAAATTAAAAAAAAATAATAATAAAATAAAAAGGGCTGGGGGTGTAGTTCACTGATGGAGTGCTGGCCTAGCAAGCCCTTGTCTGGGTCCAATCCCTAACACTGTGCGGGGAGAAGGCACAAAGCACATAGAGACACAGAGAGGACAGGCCTTGTCCTCCAGGACTGAGGACAGAGCTGGATCCTGGGACTGCCTGGGGGGAGGAAGGGATGCCATGGTTGTGGCATCCTGTTCTGCTCAGTCCCTCTTCTCTCACCTTTCCTGCCTGCCCAACATCCACGGCCAGTTCTCCCACCAGGACTCACCAGCCACGGCTATACTGTGGCTCTGATGTGCAGGTAGTTACAAAAGCAGACTCAGCACACACTGTGGAATGAATGAATGAATAGGAAAACTCAACATTCCCCATTGAACACATCGGAACCAAAGAACAGAGAGGCCAATCATTCAAAAGGCCAGATTTTATAAATGCACCAAGTGGAGATATAGGAAAGGCATAATTGTTTTCACTATAAAAACACTGGGGCAGGGTATGTAGCAAAAAAGTACACAGTTTGGGGTTGAAGGCCCCGAATCCCAGTTCCTCACTTGGAGGCTAAAGGATCTTCAAGTTGCTCAGTGTCTTCTAGACTCAGTGGGTTGTTTTGAAGCTTCATAGACCTCTCTCAAAGTTCCTCCACTCCCTCCCTGAGCTAGGAAATTTCTCCACCAATTTCTTTTCTTTCTTTTGATTTTTATTTTTGGTACTGGGGATTGAACCCAGGGGCACACTACCACTGAGCTATATACCCAGTCCTTTTGATTTTTTAATTTTGAAACAGGTTTGCTAAGTTCCTTAGGGCCTTGCTAAGTTGCTGAGGCTGGCCTCAAACTTTCTATTCTCCTCCTCAGCCTCCAGAGTTGCTGGGATTATAGGCATGTGCCACCATGCCTGGCTCCCACTGATTTCTGAGTCCCATCTGAGACTCTGAGACTCAGTGAATCAGACCACCTCAGGGTGCAGACAGAAACCTGCATTTGAAACAAGCATCCCTCAAGTCTGTGGGCTTGTGGCTAGAACACTGGCTGCAATCTTGCTACTCTGAGTGTGGTCTTTGGACCAACAGCAGCAGCACTGGAGCCTTAGACCTTGTCAATGCAGTTCCTGTGGGGTCCCCACTTTGAGAAGCACTGCTCTGCAGGACTTGAACGGATTGAGTCCTAGAGCCCCCCAGCCAGGTCTCCAACCTCCTGAAGGATCCAGAAAGGTGTTCAGCCCAGGAACGGCCTTCATTTCATAACAGGTTAGGTGCTGAGGCCTGCCTGTCAGAAACTCCCAGGGAGAAAGTGTCCATGTGTAAACCAAGGCAGACTTCGGTAAATGCTGATTGGGGAGTGGCCAGGCGGGGAAGCCATGGCTCCTGAGGGAGGAACTGGAGGGAAGAGGTAACAGGGGCTGGGCATGTAACTCAGTGGCAGAGTCCCCTTGCCTAGCATGAGCAAGACCCTGAGTTTGATTCCCTAGGACCACCAAAAAAAAAAAAAAAAGAAAAGGAAAAAGAAGTAAAGAAAGAAAGGGGAATCAGGAAGAGGGCCTGCCCAGGGTTTGCGTGTTGCGGGTGCAGGGCCTGGGCTTGCCAGGGACACAGTTTGTAGAGTCTGAATTTTTAACCTGATAGAATTTCCAAGGTACCTATCCTTGGTGTCCAGGTATTTTCGTTAATCTTGGGCAAAGTTAGAGACACTGTTGCTCATGGATAAAATGACCCTACGAGGAACTAATCACACTTATTTATCTATTTTTATGTGTTATGTGTTTCTTAGAAAACTTTCCTGATATTGTGAAGCTTGGTTTCAGTTTAACTATTACATAAGAGAAAAACAACAACAAGTTAAATAGGAAGAACACACACAGTAAAAATCTCACCTTTTAGTAAAACCAAATAATTTCACAACAGATATGGAAACTACTTCCTGTGTACCCAGAGAAAACAGAGAACTGACTCAAAAGAGGACAAAATTCACAGATTACATTGTTTTGTTTTTTTGTGGTGCTGGGGATTGAACCCAGGGACTTGTGCTTGCAAGGCAGGCACTCTACCAACTGAGCTATATCCCCAGCTCTGACAGATTACATTGACTTTACGGAACCAAGTGAAGATGCTTTTGATGTTCAGGTAAGTGTTACTGATGGACATTGGTCCTGATTTAAAGATACCAGGAAAACTGATGTTTAATGAGCAATCTGATATATAGGGAAAATCCTTGTTTACAAAATTCTCCCTGAAGTTTCTCTTCTTCAGGAGTCTAAATATTTACATATCGTAGTTCACCACAAAATCCTTATAGATTGTATGTCTAAATATATTTTTTATGCAAAAATATGGGATGCACCCATTATATGAAGCTTTTTTCTTTAAAGTGCCAGTATTAAATAATAATTAAATGAGTAAGTAGAAATCATTTATTGCTAAACTGTCTTTGATGCAAGATCAGGATGCACAGAATACTTGTGATTATGTTAATGAGATGGTGACGGTTATGTGGTGGAATATGGATTCCATTTGCTTCAACTAGACACACCTGCAGGGTGTGGACCTGGGAGAGCCATTTAACGGGGGGTTCTTGGTCTTCCGTGTTGACCACCTGTCCTTCCTAGTCCCTGGGCCAAGCAGGCCAGGCAAAACCCTGTCACTACCCACAGTCACCCTGAGCCAGGCACAGGGTGATTAGAGCATCCCGCCCCAGCCGGTGTGAAGGGGCCCCAGGAGGTGGAGACCCAGGAGTGGCTGATCTTCACCTTACCTGCCAGGTACTCGATCACTGCCGCCATGTAGACAGGTGCGCCCACACTGATCCGGTACTTGAACGTCCCTTTCTTCAGGTAACGCATCAACCTCCCCACGGGGAAGATGACACCGGCCCTGGCTGACCGGGACAGCTTGGACATTTTCTTCTTCCCGCTCCGACCCGACATCTTGCCTCAGTTTCCCTCTCAGCTTGCTGACACCCTGGCTTCCTGGCACTCACAATGCTGGGAAGGAAAGAAGAAAGGGTGAGGAGAGGTGGAAACGCCGTGGGCACAGTGGTGTGGCCCTAGGGCACTGTGGTGACTGGCTGCAGGTGGGAGCCGGGTCTTGTCAGGTCACCACCCACAAACACCCGGCCCCATCAAGCTCCGGAGGACAGGACTTCAGGAGCACAGGTCAGATGTCACTGAGAGGTAGGTTATGGGCCTGTGGTCAGCTGAACAGAGATCCCCAAAGATGTCCATTTCCTCCTCCCCAGACCTGTGGATGTGACTCTATAGGACGGACAAAGGGACTTCGTAGATGTGATGAGACTGAGGAACTTGAGGCAGGAGATCATCCTGGATCATCTGGGTGGGCCTAATGTAATCGCCAGGATCCTTGTGAGAGAGAGACAGGGAATCAGAATGAGCAAAGAAGATGTATGAAGAGAAGGGAACAGATTCTCCCTGAGCCCCCAGAAGGAACCAGCCCTGCCAATACCTTCCCTTTAGCTCAGAGCCTGATTTTGAACCAAAGGTAACAAATTCATGTTGTTTTACTGTTTATGTTTTTAGATGGGGACTTGTTATGTTGCCCAGACTGGCCCAAACTCCTGAGCTCAGGCAAGCCTCCTGCCCCAACCTCCCAGGTAAGCTGGGATCACAGGTGTGTGCCACCACACCTGCGTCTGCAGTTGAGAACCACTAAGTTTGAGGTTATTCACAGCAGCATCAAGAGAGCACACGGTTCCTCTTTGCCCACGTGACCACGCCCATTATCAGTTAGCTTTGCTCCACTTGAAGCTGATTCCCATTTCTCAGATGGAAACACCCTTCTAAGTTCAACAAGAATGTAGCATTCTTAAAAACAGAAAGCGGCCAGAAGAGGCAGTTTAAAAAAATTTTTGTTGTAGTTGTAGATGAACAGAATGCCTTTATTTTATTTGTTTATTTTTATGCGGGGCCAAGGATCGAGCCCAGTGCCTCACACATGCTTGGCAAGCGCTCTGCCACTGAGCCACAGCCCCAGCCCCGAAGAGGCAGCTTTATGGAACAGGCCTGTGGGGTGACCAAACATGTCAACGGAAAGCCATGATACGACCCACCTTCTGCTCCTTGGAATGGGGATCCAGACTGATTTTGGGGACAGATTTCAAGTCAGCATGAAGAGGTGGCTTCTGTAGAGTGCCCCAGGTTGCAGGTGCATAACTCACCGTTACTTAAGGAAGGAATCACTGGGGGACAAAATGACAGCTACATCCTCTTGGACAAAGTCTTTGTAAGGCCAGAAATAATTTGTAATGGATCTTGGGTGGGTTTGAGCGGTTGGTTGAGGGAATATTGGGACCAAAAATGCAATATGATTCAGAATAAGGAAATCACAAAGGACGGACACACACACACACACACACACACACACACACACGAACAAAGACAAGGACAGGGAGATGTTCTGGGAAGTGTCACGGAATCAAAGCTCCCTCCTCCAGGGCAGCAGCACCCCTTTGGAGATGGAAATTGCCTCCACCCATGGAGGAGGCCATCTGAGTTTTGGCTTGGTCATCCTACCCACAGCCAGGAGGGCAAGGGGAAGGTCCAGGGATGCGGCTAAAACTGACAGAAGAAAGGGGTAAACGAACTCACGGCACATCTGAAACAGATGAGCAACTGGAATTTGCTTAATTTGAACGGAAGAGTGATTTCTATAGGATTGGGTAACTCTGTTATGACTAAGACATTTTATATAAAACTCTGGAATGAGGCACAAACCCTTTTCTCAAAGCCCACCTGTCCTCCAGGTAAATGAGGTGAGTTTGGAGCACTTTGACACTTGACCTACATTATTTTATTTTATTATTTTTTTGTGGTGCTGAGGATTGAACCCAGAGCCTTGTGCTTGCGAGGCAGGCACTCTACCAACGAGCTATATCCCCAGCACCTTGACCTACATTATTTTAAAATGCTCATGTGTACTTACTACTTTCCTATATGTCTTTTGCCACCAAAGAATGTAGCTTTTCATCAGTTAAGTACATGCAAAAGTAGCCTTAGAATGTCCCCTCTTTGACAGCAAGACACTGGGATAAAACATGATCTTGGGTTTAGAACTTCCGAGTCCTCGGTGCTGCTGAGGCTGCTCACTCCAGTCAATCCACTGCAGACACGCTCTGCCTGCGGAAGGACGCCCCTGCCAGGGAGCAGCGCCCTATCAACGCATCTTGAGGAAACGGAGGCCAGGTATGTAACCGCGTGGAGGACCTGCTGTTGGCCAGTACGGTCCTGGGGGGTGGGGGACGTGTGCAGCAGTGTTAAGCCCCTGTCCTCACACCACACGTTAATTAGCCAGGAGGGTGCTTGAAATGCGGGTGGTTCTTGATAGAGTGGAAAGAGCCCAGGACGGGGAGCAGGAGACCCTGGTGTGGTCCCATCTCTACATAACTGGTTGTGTGACTCACAGTGTCACTTGGTTGGGCTCCCAGAGCCTCAACTATATAACAAGGGAGGAGGCTAATTGATCCTTAAGGTCCTTCTGGTCTTAAACTCTCTCATTTTTCTGAAATGCACTTTCAAATGGTTTTAGAAAAGCAGCTTAGTCTCCTTAAGAAGTTGGTTCTCAAGAGTTAAGAGACTCGGTTTACAAAGATGCACTAGTGAATCCACTAAGCCAATTATGGGCTTTCCCCCCAGTTACTGGTAAGTGTGGGTCCGTGTGGAGGGAGGATTAGTGAGTCTGGTTGCCAAGGAAACCACCTGAAAAGCCCATCACAGGGTGGACGTGCCCGACGGATCTGGAGTGTGCAGATGGCCAGAACCTTTCTCAGCTTTGTTCTTCCTCCGTGAGGACGCAGATGCCACGGGGCCGGGGCTCTCCTCCACGCTCACATGCGCACACACACACACACACACACACACACATGCTTTCCTCAAATAAAACAGCTAGACAATAAAGCTACTTGGGAACTTCCCAAATGTTAGTAGCCGAGAGCAGTCACACATGGCCCTAAATTAGAAATTAGGACCAGGAATGGAAGAAAAGCAGGTGACCTCAGGGGGCCGATGCCTAAACACTCATGAAGATAAAACAGCCAAGGAAGGAAAAGCCAGGCGGGAGCAAGCAGAGACACACACCAGGTGCAAATTGCAAAATGACTCTTAACCGTAGGGGTCACCCCAGGCGCAGTAGTTTATACCAGGATTCACTCCTGTGGCTTCACTTTCTTCCAGGTCAGGGCCTTGGACGGAGCTGGGCAGGCAGCTCCAGGTGAGATCTAGGAGTGAGACGATGGGTCCTTCCACCAGGACCAGAGAGTCCCTTGTGCGGGGATCCCCTTCACAGACATGGAGCAGTTTTTAAGCAGCCAGGCACCCACCTGCGGGCCCTCTCTGGGTGTCAGGGACACAAGGCCCCTGCAAGCCAGTGAAAATCAGACCAATTCCAGGAATCTGCAGGAGAAGCGGGGAGGGGCTGGTGGGAGTTGAGATGTCGCACTGGAGAGAGGACCCTGCATCCCAAGACCACACCTCCCCGAACCTATGCCTGGACTTAGGAGCAGCGACAACCCCTGATGTCCTTCTTTTCCAGGCCACCCTTTCCTCGCAATCTATTCGGTCTTTTCTTATTCATTTATTTATTTTTTGTTCAGTCTTGGGAAGTCAGGAGTTAAAAACTGGAATGGATTTTTTCCCCACATTCTGCAAGTTGAGTCTGATATAGGTCTGCGGTCTGAAAAGAATCACTGAAACCGGGAAATTTGTTTCCATCTGATTAATACTTCAATGCTTACACTTATGTACCTTTTGCTCTAAAACAATTTTGCTCTGATTAGGCAAAACTTAAGGACTGTAATATATTATGTTTGTTTACGGACTTGAACAAGCTGAATGGGGCTCTGTGGGGCATACCCACACTGCATGGGCCTGGTGGCCACTGGGCTGTCAGGTGGTCCCATCTTCTGGGCCGCAGGGGGTACTTAGGGACCAGATAAAGTCTAGATTGCTGGGTGCAATGGCGCACGCCTGTAATCCCAGCAGCTCGGGAGGACGAGACAGGAGGATTGCGAGTTCAAAGCCAGCCTCAGAAACTTAGTGAGGCCCTAAGCAACTCAGTGAGACCCTGTCTCTAAATAAAATACAGAAAGAGCAGGGGATGTGGTTCAGTAGTTAAGTCCCTCTGGGTTCAATCCCTAGTACCAAAAAAAAAAAAAAAAAAAAAAAAAAAAAAAAAAAAAAAAAAAAAAAAGCCTAGATCTGCAATGTATCTGGTCCATACTGCTGAAAGATCCAGGCAGAAACGCTCGTAATTCCTTCCAAAGTGAATGAGAATTTTAAGCTGTTGGTGGTGAGAAGCAGGAAAATAAAACTCCAAACTCAGAGAAGAGGAGGGAGAACACAGGCTGCCTGCCCCTCTGCTCCACCCCCAGGGCACAGCAAAGACCAAGGCTGGCGTGGGCGCTGGGGGCAGAGGGCTATTCAGGCTGTTGTTTTAGAATTTATTTCTCCGATTGGGTTTTAAGCCTGTAAGGCCACCGATGAGTTAGATTTTATAGATGACACAGGGTAAATATTAAATTGCAGCACTGACTCAGACACGGGCAATAAACTCACACCAGCCTATTCCAATAACTACTGTATTTCACTGATTTTATGATATACTTTTTTTTTTAACATTTTACTATCTCTAGAAATTGGTATGCAGCGTGCAATCAATGACCCAGAGTGTCAGTGAAAGATGGCATCTACGGAACATTTGTTATTGAACAAGAAACTACATTAGATGTTGTGGAATTTACATGATCCTTGTCTTTAAATATTTTCCAGTGAAGTTGCATTGGAAAATAAGTAAACCGTAATACCGTAATAAGGTAATAATGAACCACAGTAAAGCTTCAGATAGGTGTTAGAGCCACAGGTCCCAAAAGTCACAGGGCCCATGGCTGAGCCCGCAGCACTGGAAGAAGGCTGGAGCTTTGAATTCTTGGCCTCTGTTGGACCCCCTCTCCACTACCCATTTATGATGGTCCACGGTTTCAGATCACATTAGGTAGCTTTTTTTTTTTTTTTTTGGTACTGGGGATTGAACCCAGGGGCACTCCACCACTGAGCCACACCCCCAGCCCTATTTTGTATTTTATTTAGAGACAGGGTCTCACTGAGTTGCTCAGGGCCTCACTAAGTTGCTGAGGCTGGCTTTGAACTCGTGATCCTCCTGCCTCAGCCTCCCAAGTGCTGGGATTACAGGCGTGCGCCACCGCGCCTGGCCACATTAAGTTTCTTTTGATAACGCCAAATCTGTTTTTGACAGCTGCTGGGATTAAACTTGCCGAGTGAAAATTGACACGGAACAGAAAATCTGATTCCAAGGTCTGAGACCCTGTGGAATGTCCAATAGGTGCACGCAGCCGATTTGCCACCCTTTGTAGTTATTTGAGAATAGAATGAAAATATTCTCTTTTTTGGGAGGAAGTGTCGGTGATTGAACTCAGGGATGTTTAACCCTTGAGTCACATCCCCAGCCCTTTTTATATTTTATTTAAAGACAGGGTCTCGCCGAGTTGCTTAGGGTCCTGCTAAGTTGCTGAGGCTGGCCTTCAACTTACGATCCTCCTGCCTCAGCCTCCTGAGTCTCTGGGATTACAGACGCATGCTATTGCGCCCAGCTCTGAGTTTATTATTGTTATTTTTCAAACAGCTAGTAAGTTGGTAGGGCATAAATTCTTTGGACTTCGCAAATGGCACTGACAGACGTTTCTTTTGGTCCAGTGGCATCAAGGACACATGCCAAGGACTCTGGGAGCTGAGAAAGCCTGGGCATCTCTGTGTGAGAGCTGACCACCCCCAAGGTTAAACATGCTCAGATTTTGGTCCTTGATTTTCGGTGATTTGACTTAGGATTTTTTTTTCTTTTTTTACTTTATAGTGTTGTGGAAGGCATAAGAATTCACTAGAAAGAATACTTCAGGGACTGGAGTTGTGGCTCAGTGGTAGATCGCTTGCCTAACACGTGTGAGGCCCTGGGTTTGATCCTCGGCACCACATAAAAATAAAGAACTGGCATTGTGTCCAACTAAAAAGCAAGAATACTTCACATTTGTAATTTGGGGGTGTGGGTGCAGCTCTGTGGCCAAGTTCCTGCTTAGTCTGTGTGATGCCCTGGGTTTGATGCCCAGCGCTCCCTGCCCCGATTTTGAATTTGGATCTTTTCTTGAATGAGTGATACACAGTACAATCGTCTCTTGAATCGCTGGGTGGTGGGCTGAAGCTCTCACTCAGCCACATTGTCACCAGGGGAAACCACCAAGACTCCAGAGTGCTGTGTCGCTAAGTAGGCTGTTGGGTGGATCAGGTGTACTGAATGCAATTTGGAGACATTTTCAACTCATGATGGGTTTATTGGATCCTGACTTCAGTGTAAGTCAAGGACCATCTGCAGTTGGTTATATTGTTCACCCTGAAGCAAGGAAATAACATTACAGGAGTTAATGTTTTTAGTTTTAGTCTCTTTCTTTTCTTTTTAGTGCTGGGGATTGAACTCAGGGCCTTGTACATGTTAACAAGGCACTCTACCACTGAGCTGTATCCCAAGCCTTTTTTACTGTTTATTTTGAGACAGTCTCGCTATGTTGCTGAGGCTGGCCTTGAACTGACAATCCTCCTGCCTCAGCCTCCTTGGTTACTGGAATTGCACAGGTGTACCACTGCACCCAGCTTTGAGTTTATTTTAATCTAAGTAATACTTGCATATAGTCAAAAAGCAATAAAGTACAGAATTGCACGCAATGAAAAGCAACTGTCTCCCATTCTACTCTTTCTATCCCCAGTCTCACTTCCAGGTGTAACTACATGTAGCAGTTTAACATTTTAGTTCTGGTGACTACCTTCAAACTCCATTTTAAACCTCTACGTCTCAGTCCATTTTCATTTTCCCACAGTTTCTATCTGTGCCTAAGAAAAATAAGAGAATTTAACTCATCTTTCTTCTCCTTTTTCCATTTTTTTTTTCTTTGAACCCAGGGGCACTTAACCACGGAGCCACATCCCCAGCCCCTTTTAAATATTTTATTTAGAGGAAGATCTTGCTGAGTTGCTTAGGGCCTCACTAAGTTGCTGAGGCTGGCTTTGAACTTACCATCTTCCTGCCTCAGCCTCCTGAGCCCCTGGGACTACAGGCATGTGCTACGTCGCCCAGGTCCTTTTTCTAATTGTTGATGGTTATCGTTTCAGTTTTATTTCCTCCACTGACTGCCCGTCTCCATCTCTGTTCTGACTTGGTGGATTTTAGGCATCTCTCACGCTGTCATGGTGAAGATGCAGACTGAGCCGCAATCTCCCGCCCTCCCCTCCTGCTTCTACGTCTCCTGGACTTTCCATCTTCCTGGGTCATCACATTTTATATATATATTTTAATTTTTTAAATTTTTTTATTTTTTTTGTGGTGCTGGGGATTGAACCCAGGGCCTTGTGCTTGCGAGGCAGGCACTCTACCGACTGAGCTACATCCCCAGCCCACATTTTGTATTTTATTTTCCAACCACAACAAAGCCATCCACATTTTTTTTCCCTCTGGATTTATTTTGAAAATTCCACACCCACAGGCAGCATGTACGTGATCAAGACTTCATCAGTGGGCTGGGGTTGTGGCTCAGTGGTAGAGCATTTGCCTGGCATGTGTGAGGCAATGGGTTTGATCCTTAGCACCACATATAAATAGGTAGGTAAAATAAATGTTCATTGACAACTAAAAAATATTAAAAAAAAAAAGACTTGATCAGTGTTGTTTCCTTCAGATTCAAGCGAGCTGTGGACACCCCACTCCTTCTCTGGGGCCCAGCCTCAGGAAGAACCTCTTTTAAGATCCTTCCATGTTTCCTGGGCTGCACACTTGGACTTTATCTTTCTCACATAATTCCCTCCCTAACCCCTGAAGTCACTACAGTGGATTCTTGTTAAATGTGGTCGTTATGTTCTGCAAAGAAGCCAGAGCCCATTAATAGCTGTGCTCCTGGGGGAAACACAGGGCTAGGTTCCAGCAAGCCTATGGTCCCAACAATTTGGCCAGCTGATCTCGTGGCCTTTTTGGGGGGCTGGGGATTGAACCCAGGTGAGTTCTCTGCGTGGTTATGTTAAAGACATCCTATTTCCTGTGCACTGCTGGGTCGTTAACGTTGAGCTCGTGGTCAACAGCACTGCAGCTCATGTCTGAATGCACCTAATCTGACGCCCCTATTTTTTCCATAGGGCACGCGGTCTCCTCGCACTTAGGAAGCTAGACAGCTCTTCAGCACTGCGCCCTGGACAGTGAACGCCAACACACCCCACAAAGATGCGAATAAGCAGGGCACTAAAGAGGCCGCAAGAAGGCGGCTGATTTACAGTGTGTGTTGATGCGAGAAGGGAGGCCTTGCCCAGCTCAGCCTTGGCTGGGGACGTGCACTTGGGGAGATGCAGACTTTTTGCAGCTTTGCACAAGCGCAGTCCTTGAGCGACGGCAATGGTGCCACAAGTGCTGATTTGGGGGTTACATTTTGGTCTGTAAGAAAATTTGCATGTATGGAATCAGTGAATAATGAGAATGGATTGTATTTTTTTTCTTTCTTTCCTTCTTTTTTTATTTTTTGGTGCTGACAGGGATTGAACCATTGAGCCCAGGGACTCTCCACTACTGAGCTACTTCCTCAGTCCTTTTCACGTTTTTAAAACTTTGAGAGAGGGTCTCATTAATTGCTGAGGCTGGCCTTGAATTTACAATCCTCCAGCCTCAGCCTCCAAAGCTGCTGGGATTAGAGGCGTGTGCTGCCACACTCGGCTTGTATTTTTCTTTGTTCTTATTGACTAAAAAAAAATATGCCACTATCATCTCCCTCAAATCACCCAGTTTCTTAATTACACTGTTTTCTTTTTGCAGGGACCAAATTCTTCCCAGAAACCTTGTTCCTGAGGGCCTCTGACCTCCAGTGTGGTTTGGAATGGAAGTTATTTTACCTAGTGGTCATCCTGGAATGTCTTCCTGCTCATCCTTGACCTCAGGAATTCCTCTTTCTTGGTTTTCTCTTGTTTAATTGGCGTTTACCTTATGTAACTCTTCAGGAAGTTTATAGAAGAGTAGACTGTTTTCTTACGCCAATAAAACTGTCTTGAGTGATCTTGGATTATCATTCAGTGAGATATATAACTGATGGCATCAAAATAATTTTGCTTTAACATTTTGAAGTCATCAATCACCCCACTCCATCCCACTCATCCTGCTGGGCACTAGGTGATAAGCAAGTTCAATCTGAAAACTTGGGGGTTTTCTTCCCTTGGGGACTCCCCTTTCCTACATCTTTTTCTTTCTCTCTCTTTTTTGAGTCCTTTCAATATCTAATTCTGGGAATCATACTTTTGATTTCCAAGAGCTCTTTGTTTTCTTTGTTCCTTTTTCATAACATCCTGTTCTTTTATGAATGTACCATGTCTTCAAATTCTTTGCAACTAATTAGAACGTGTAAAAGTAACCTTCTGTTTTATCCAAGCAGTTGTCCTAGTTACTTATGTTCATCTTTCCCTTTCATGTTGGCTTTCTTTAAATGCCTGGAAATTTTTTTGGTTATACATTTGTATTTGAGAATGAAGGACAAAGTTGATTATTACAGGTAGATAGAAGAGCTATTGTTTGGTAGGTATGCCCCTGCTTGGAGATTGTGGGTGTGTGTGCAGGGCTTGTCAACTAACTTAGGTTATCCCATTAGGAAATAAGAGCCCCCAAATGTCAGACTGAGGGAGTTTTACTTCACAGAGCCATATCCATCCCAGAAATTCTAGATGTGTCCTGGAGTTAGATATCATTAGCTAGAACCCTCAGGTTGTTAGCTTGGTGAATGAGCACCACATTTCCAGAGATTCTCCCAGGGCAGGGAGAGAGGTTAAGTCACTCAGCTGTCCCCAGTTGTAACCTGCCCACCTTCATCCACTGCGGCTCTCTCCTGTGTTCATTCTTAGCTGTGGCTTCCCCTGTGACAGTGCACACATGTTCCTGTGCCCTTTCTGTCTTCCATAAATTTCTTAAAATTGCCAATTTGCTGATGACCTACACCAGACCCCTTCCTTTGTTCTTAAGTGTTTGTTTGCCATTATTTCTGTGTGCTCTAGAGAAGGAAGGGTTGAAGGGAAGCTCATTTGCTTTATCTGTCACTTTGAACTGAAAGCCTAAAGAGTGATTTTCATTTAACATCTTAAACATACCTCATTTGCAGATTAGCCTAGAGATGAATGTGTTGGTAAGGAGAAATAGTTCAACTGTCTTATAATTGAATAATAATGTCATGTTAAAAAATTAAGATCACTTCTATCATCAGGTGAGTCATTGGAAACTGACTGGTCTGGAGATAATTGAAAAATATAAAATTTAGTATCAAGAAACTGTATGACTCATTAACAGACTCCGATGCAGTGTCTGTATCTGAATGGCTGTAGCATAAGGAGTTCCCACAAACAGTATTTAATATTATATTGCAATCCCAGAAGGGAGGAGGGGAAAGAAAGGAAATTTGCCCTTATGAGGCAAATGAATGAACTGCTTTTGGTGGGAAATGGCTAACTTCATTTAACACTCTCAATGCCTCCATAAAGACAGTCTGGATTCTTTAACATTTTTCCTTCTAATTCAAATAAGTTCTTTTTCAAGTAGAAAGAGCTGATAAAGAGTGAAACATTTTTGATGCCTCAAACAACTCCTTGACATTTTAGTTTTTTTTTTTTTTTTTTTTGTAAACAGCTAAAGACCATGACAAACTCTCAGCCAATCAGCAAGAAGCCTCCAGTGCCCTGATTTATTTATTTATTTATTTATTTATGCATTTTTTTATTGGGGGGGGGTATGGGGATTGAATCCAGGAGTGCTCAACCACTGAGCCACATCCTCAGCCCTTTTTATACTTTATTTAGAGACAGGGTCTCCCTAAGTTGCTGAGGCTGACCTTGAACTTTCCTTGCTTCAGCCTTAGCCTCTGGAGTTGCTGGGATTGAGGGCGGGTGCCACCATCCCTGGCCAGAATCCTGATTTAAATGACCATTTTTTTTTTACAGAGTTTTAAAAAGACAGAACATGGGTGGAGGAAGATAAAGGTGTGGGGGAGAGGGAGAGGGGAGGGAGAGAGGGAGGGAAGGAGAGAGAAATCAGTAACCAGTGGGCGGGACAGTAATCATAGGCCACAGGTAAGGTCAGGTTGATAAGCCATTTGCTAGAGGGTTGGGATCATAAAACAGCTTATTTTAAAGTACTCTTCTGAGATCAAGCTCTTCAGAAGTGTACAAATCAAAATGCTTTCACATATGTTATTTTAACTGTAGAAATAAGAGGTCTCATGGCTTTTTAATGATGAAAATGATTTTTAAAAAAAATTTAAATACTGTTTTCTGAAATGTTCATGAACATGAACGTTATGGTGCCATCCCCTAATGGATCCGTGTACTGTTTTAAAATTGCAGAAAATTTTTCCCATTTATTTATTGTTATTACCCAGGATGGTTCCCTCATCTGTAACACTGTGCTCTGGAATATCTGATACTCTAAATATTTATGAAAAATGAAGCCGACACTGTGGTGAAGCGTCTTTACTCTGTCAGTTCAAAACCATCCTTTGGGAGAATAAAATGAGATGAAATAAAACTAAGTAGGACATAAGGGGATTCAAAATAAATATATTCACTATATGTAGAAATATATTTTAAAGTGGATGAAAAAAAAATCTTAGTTTCACACCTAATAGCATTCTATTATATTTGGTGTGTTACCCTAAGTACTGTATTAAAATAATAATAGTTTGTTAGCATTATTTTGTAGCTGTAAAAACCATTTTCAGTAATACCAGCTAAATCACTTGCTCTATTACACTTCCATTTATGAACTCCAAGGGCAAATCATTATTGCACAAGTAATACTTTCCAACCCATTTTCTTCCAGGGCCACCTTTAAGTGAATGAGAATAGTCAATAATTTTATCGTCATATATGTTAAAGCACATTAACAATTTATAACGTAAAGAGCTAGATCAAATGCAGTTTCATCAAAATGACACATGATCAAATTAACCAAATTAACCAACCATGAACGTGAGAACCAAGCATTAATCCAATTTATTTAAATTATACTATTGGATAACATATCATTCCCTTTTTAAAGAGAGAATTTCCATTCATGTCGTAGAGTTTCGCTGAAGTTCAACTGCCTGCACGTTCTTGGTAAATTCAGAGGCAGAGAACAGCGTGGCCATCTCGGTCATTCCAGAGGTACCTGGGGAGGGGGCATGGGGTGGTGCCTGGGGGTGGGGGATTTAGGAGACCCCCTGACCCCCAGTGCACTGAGACTCCTATTGATTTTATTTTTCGGTTGAACTTGAGCTGTGGTGTTCTTAAGCAAAAAGCAGAAGTTGTTGCTCTATATTTGTTTCTGCATCATTAGCCGTGAGCTACTTTCTAATATAAATGTGTGGCCTCTGATGATGGGACTGGGACTAGCTGAATAAGAAAGGGGTGGCAATTCCAGTTTTGTTGAATCTGAGTTAGGAATGCATCCCAGGAGAAAGTCACCCAGAACACGAACTGCTTTGCCTTCTCGAATCTATTTATTCATGGAAAACAAAAACCAACCAACCAACACCAAACAAAACCCCCCACGCCTTCTTGGGGTCCAGCCTGGTCTCTTGTGCTTTTGCTCTTGGAGAATTGACCAGTAGGAGCTGCAGGCAAACTATGTCAATCCTCACAATTGGAGAGTTTACAGTTAGTATAGTTTCCTGTTGTGAGCAGCCGCCTCAGCTTCTCTGAGCTTGATGAGCCTCAGGTGGGATGAAGGATGGAGGATGGAGGATGGAGGATTCTGGGGGTGGGGACTGAGGGTACCAGTACCAGACAGCAGGTGCCACTGATCAGCAGGGACTTCCGGAGACCTCAGTGTGGGCTGGGCAGCCAGGCACTCTGTCTGCTCTCCAACCTTGGATAACAGACTGCCCTTAGCAGAGGCAGGCGCTCCGGGACCCTCCCCTCCGTCCTCTCCCTGCCTGCACAGCCCACCCTGTTTTCCTTGCAGACATGCTCAGGCACTGGCTTTGGCTCCATTTGTCCTGTGCTGTTGACAGGCCATGGTGCTCCTACTTATGCATGTGTGGGACCCCACAGTCCCCAGGGCACTGACGCCAGGGACAGGTTACCCCTGGTCGCATGGCACCAGTCCCTTTGTGGGTGAGACCTGATAAACCTTCAGGAGACACCGCAGTGTTAGAAGGGGAAGGGGTGGCGGCCCAGGGCAGGGTTTCCACTTCTGCGTGGTCCAGCCTGGTCCTCAGGCAAATCGGATTTTTAAGAAACCTCTTGGACTTGAAGGAACATTCACAGGAGCTCTTACATATAACACAGATGGGGGGCGTGGGGAAGCTGGGTGGCTCTGTTTCCCCCTTTCCCATCCTGGGCTCGAAGGAGGCCCACCTGAGAACCCAGCACCTGCTGGTCTCCAAGTCTCCAGCTGAAAAGATGCGGCTGTTCCATGAAGATGCTCCTGACCCTCAGCTGTCACTTAGGTTCACAGAGGTGCAACAGCGGGAAGACAGATCCAGGGAATCTGTCCTTTATAGTCACTGTTTCGTCGTCCCTGACACTCATGGAAAAGAAAATCTGGACCTGAAAAATTAGTTTTCACTTTGCTTCTAGGATGGCCTGTCCTTCCCCTTCGGACAGCGATCAACTACAGAGCCGCTGAGGAAAAATTCATTTGAGTGGTGGCAGCAGGGGGCAGGGGCACTTGAGTGGATTATCGCCTCATTGAAATTCTGCGAAGCTGATCAAGTGATCAATTTGGAAGTTTACCACTCTGATGGGGAATGCAGCGAATAATCATCTGACCTAAAAGTTTATGTTGTGTATCGCGTAAGCTACTGGAATTTACCCCTTTGTATCCACTGTAACTATTTAATTTTAATGCTTTTTTGAGCAGCAAAGGCAACTCAAAATAATACCTGGTTCTGTATACACACCATTAGTGGTGCAGCCCGGCAAACACAGGCCTCGGTGCCAGATCAGGCTGATGTGATCTTATTACATTTTTGTCCTGTTGTCATGGAAACCCCCCCTCCCCCGATTTAGGAATCCAAAAATCATTAGGACTACTTATCCGGAAACAACCCCCAGATCTCTGGCCAGAGGATTGGTTGTCATTTTGGGTGAAAAAACACAGTCCCGTAGCTGACTCTCCTGCCATCACAGGACCGGCTGGAGTAGATGTCCCCAGACTGGTGTCGATGCATATTCTCACACGCATTTCTGTCAAAGCACGAGAATTTTGACTTGAATTACTTACTCCATTCCAGGTCCAAATTGGCAATGCCAGTCAAATAAATCGGGCAAAGTATGATGGATGGTGAGACGGATAAATGAACAGTGAGGGCTTCAGAGAAACCACCAGATTTATCTTATTTAATCCTTTGTGACAAGACAGTTTAAAGTACAGTGTCATGTGGCTCAATCTGAAACTCTTTATCTTTCATTTGTCATAGTCAGGGAAACAGTGATGCAAATAAAGAGTTTTTAAAATAAAAAATTTGCATACCCTAGTATTCAAAGGACACAGCCGAGAGTCCCCAGGTGCTAGGAGCTCCTGGAGCTTCCTGCGGGGACATGGAGGTGGAGGGCCGCAGAGCCAGACTGCATGGGCCAGAGTTCCTTGAGTAGTGACTCTGAGCACTGGTTTTTTTTTTGGACGTTGGATTGACCCAGGGGCACTTAACCAACTGGGCCACACCTCCGACCTTCTTTTTTTTTTTTTTTAAAATATTTTTTTAGTTGTTGAAGGACCTTCATTTTATTTACTTCCATGTGGTGCTGAGGATCGAACCTAGTGCCTCGCACCCGATAGGCAAGCGTTCTACCACGGAACCACAACCCAGCCACCCCCAGCTCTTTTATGCATTTTATTTAGAGACAGGGTCTCACTGAGTTGCTCAGGCCCTTGCTAAGTTGCTGAGGCTGGCTTTAAACTTGAGATCCTCCTGCCTCAGCCTCTCCAGTTGCTGGGATTACAGTCATGTGCCACTGTGCCTGGCTCTGGGCACCTCTTTTCCTTTCTGTAAGATGGGTATGAAAAAGTACCTACCTACAGGGGTGTTGTCAGAATTAAATGAGTTCAAAGTGTTCAGAGCTGTCCCTGGCCTTTGACGAACATTAACCATTAGGGTTCACTTCCTCAAAGGAAGCCATCACCGAGAGCTATTTTTGTGGCCTGGAGTCTTCCAGCATTTTCTCCAGCATCCCCATTTCTATTGGATTCTCCGTTTCAAAGTCGGCTAGGATACTACTACAGTGCTCGAGGCGGTGTGCCCGGGTCACATAGCTACACCCTCCTGAGTCACACAGCTACACCCTCCTGACAGCAAATACTTCGTTTTTCCAAGGCTGGGCACCTTTGGTCCTTTCCTCTCCTAATTCCATATTTTCCAAATTCCGTCTGTCTGGGACTCACAATCATCTCGAGGTTGGAACCATAGGATTTCACAAAATCATAATCTAGGACTGCAGGGGACTTGTGTGGTCAGTGACTGAGTCACCCCCACCCCACCTTATTTCATCCACAGTGAAAAGAGGTTTGGAAGGGACAGAGGGCACTGAAAGGCCGTCCGTGCCGCAGTCTATGAGATCACACCGCGGACCCCTGGTCTAAGGCTGCTTTTCCTACACTCTGTCCCTTTTCGTCCCTTGCTGAACTTAGCAGAGTCTTAGGTACACAGTGGACATTCAATCAGTCCTGAAATGAGTGAACGAATAAAGGAAACCAACATTAAACTTTGTTTCAAAAAGCATCTTTAGTTTCCTTCTGTGATTTATTTTTTGGAAATGAATTATCCTTTTAAATACCTTTCTTTCCATGTAACTTAATTCCCAGTAGCCATCCCAGTGTGTCCCCAAGGGAAAAAAAATTCTCTATCCTCACGTTCTCCCTTGCATTTCTTCTTAAAATGCCACCTTTGTCTTTCTTGTTTCTTTAAAAAGAACGTAGCATTTTTGACTTTTGACTTTCAATGCATGTTATCTACCAATCATTTTTAAATTAATTGTTTTCAATTATCCAAGCATTATATAAATTAAATCGAAGTGTAAAATTTCAAATATTATAATGATGGTCACAAATGGGTATGAATAATGTTGACTAAAGCCCTTCCTGATGGTTCCTCTAGTTCCTGTCTTTTAGGGGGCTCTTCTTTTGCACCTTGTGTGTCCTGTTAGCATTTTAATTTATAGAAATTTAAAGTTTCACTTTGTTTTTATATCAGTAGTACCATATGATAGGTAGTGCTTGGCAATTTGCCTGTTTTCATTAATTGTGTTTTGGGGAACTTTCTCTGTCTCAGTATAGATATATTTGTTTTATTCTTTTTAACTGCTGTCTAATATTCCAGAAGATAGATGTACTAGACTTTGTTCAGCCATTCCCTATTTATGGCCATTGGGTTGTTTTCAACTTCAGCAATGAACCAAAACTCCGCAACAAACATCCTTATACATGCTGAGCATGTGTGTGCCTACATTTATTTTTAATTACTCAGGATTGAACCCAGGGCCTTTCTATCACTGAGCTACATCCCCAGCTCTTTATATGTGTATTTTTTTTGAGAGGAGAGGATCTTGCTATGTTGCTGATGAACTTCCTGCCTCAGCATCCCTAGTTGCTGGAATTACAGGCATGTGCCACCACACCTGGCTTTTTTAGGATATATAACAAGAAATGAAATGCTGGTCACACAATGTGCACATTGTTCATTTAGTAGCGCCCAAACTGCCCTCCAAGTTGGTTATATCAACGCACACACCTGTGGGCAGTATATCCAAGTTCCAGGTTCCCCACTAGTTCACCAACATCATGTTTCCCTTGGTTTGCCTGCTTTTCTATTTGATCTCTGAGGTGTGGGGTGTGAGCTGGATCAGTGAGAGCTGGATGGTGACTTTCACATTTGCCTCCCCCATTTGGAGGTGCTTAAGAATGGGTGCTTGGTAAATGTTTGCTGAGTGATGTGCAATCCCAAGTTCTTTGCTCATCTGTAGACAATACATAGTTTTCAAAAGCACTTCCCAAGCTGGTGTCTGAGTTTGAGGTCCTTCCTTCCTTCCTTCCTTCCTTCCTTCCTTCCTTCCTTCCTTCTTCCTTCCTTCCTTTGTAATGGGTATTGAACCCAGAGGCGTCTTACCACTGGGTTGCATCCCTAGTCCTTCTTGTTTTTTGAGAAGGCGTCTGGCTAAGTTGCTGAGGGTCTTGCTAAATTGTTCAAGCTGGCCTCAAACGTGTGATCTGCCCGCCTCAGCCTGCCTAGTCTCTCAGATTACAGACAGCCTGGCTGAGCCTATTTCTGAGGAATGAAAAACGTTCTTAGGAAAGTCCGTTGAATTTCTGCACATCCCTCCCTGAGAACAAGTTACAGATATCTGTCCTCTAAAGTTGCCTGCGACAGAATCCACCTCCTGCTTTGCTGGCAGGAGGCAGAGAAAACAGACATGGTTGTCTCAGACAATAGCTAGCGGGGTGTCCCACCCATTGGGAAACAGCAGACCAAAGGCTCCACCGCCACAATCCCAGGAACTCAACAGGGGGTGGAATGGGGAGGCAATAGGGTCAGAATCTTTAGGACATTCTGGATCCATCGAGGTAAATTCTTTTTACAGAGTATGAAATAGCAGAAGCCATTAATAATGTCCAGTCGGAAAAGGAATGGATCCAGGTGAGGCAGAACTGTTAGGGTAGGAAAAACCAGAGGAAGAGGAAAAGTGGGCTTATTTTAGGAGGATATATGGGTGTAGGAAAGAGGAGTTTTGAAGATGTGAATTGTGCAATTCAGGATACATTTTCCCACCCGGCGGCAATGCCTGTATTTATTTATATGATAATCTTGGGCTAAAGCGATTCTGAAATTCACAAGCGCAGTACAAATCTTGTAGCTCTGAATATTTAATTTGAATATAAGAAGAGTTTGCTAGTGGGGAAAGAGACGACTTTCAGCTAAATATGAATGGATTGAGAATTACATACAGCTCAGTTTGTGTTTTGAAACAACATAAATGAAGACATTCTCGTTCTTAATAATGTTTTCTTTTTCTCTCACCTATTGACCCGTTTCAGTAGCAACTGTGCAGCTCGGTGAGAGTATGATTGTATTTCACCTCAAACACAAATGAGGAAAGTGAGGCCACTATTTGCCATGGTGGATTGATTGTCCCTAGGGGGTTCCTGGGCCTTCAGGGGCCCTTGTTTTGAATTCCGCTGAGCTGGACAAGGCTGGCCCAACAGTTCCCCAGCGCCGTTGTATCACCAGAACTAAGCTAAAATCAGACCCTGGAACCTGGTTTCCATTGCACTCTGTCAAACACACAGGGACTCGCACTTTGGCTTCTCAGCCCGTTTTTTTCTGGCCTCTTTCATCCCCTCACCCATCAAGGGGCCGTTGCTATAAAAGCCCCAGCAACGAGCAGGCCTAAAACAAGTCCATGGTGGCCCATGTCACCCAGGAACGATGTGCCATGCAAAACTCCTGGAGGAGGCTCTTTGGCCTTGGAGGACCAATGAACCTTTGACCATTGTTGTGAGGAACAAAGAGGGCAGGAGCGGAGGGCGCCCCCACGAGGAAAGGCGGGAAAGGACACCCACGGGCGCGATGCGGGAGGCTGGCCTGCCTGGACCGAGGGTGCACCTGGGCTGCCCGTGGGAGCCTGGAGAGCCGGGGCTGGTCCCCACCCGCCGCGCCCCGCGTGCGACTCGCTCGGTGTCCGGCGCCCGGCGCAACCCTTTTCCACCCCCCCGTGCTTTCCTGCGCCACAGCCACTTTACTTTTATTTCCTTTTTCTTTATATCACTACTGTTGTTGGTGGTGTTATTATTATTATTTTCCCGCGCAAAGCGGGAAGCCGGGACTGCCCAGAGGAGCCGCGGATCTGCCGCCATTTCCCGGTGAAAGCGCAGCGCGCGTCGGCACCGGGCGCCCCGGAAAGGGAACCGGAGGGGAGTGCCCGGCCCCGCGCCCTCCTCCGCGGCGTCCCCGGGGCGTGCGCCCGCCCGCGCAGCAGCCCCCGGCCCTCGCCCGCGCCGCTCGGCGTCCCCGGCCTGACCTTCCCCAGCGCGGCCCGCCCCCGGACCGCGGTCCCTTCCCTCCACCGGCGCCTCCGCGCCCCCTCCATTGTCAGCCCCGAGCAGCCGGAGCCCACCCGGGCACCTTCGGAGGCCCCGAGCGGCCCTACTCCGGCGCCCTCGGCCCTGGCGCAGCCCCCAGCACCCGGCGCAGCCCCCCTCGGCGTCCGGGTGCCTCCCTCTTCTGCGCCCCAAACTCCGCATCCCCAGGCGCCCTGGGCTCCTCCAGGGCCAGCCTCGCCCGGGGCCCGCAGCTGGACCGCGCATCCCTCCTTCCTCCCTGCCTCCTTGCCCGGGCTGCCCCCGGCCCCTCGCCGGCCGCAGGAATTTTGCCGCTTCTTCAGCACCCCCCCTTTATTTCCCGAGGAAGCAAGTTGGGCAGTTTGGTTTATTAATTTCTCTTTTTTTGCAGAGGGTGGGTCGGCTATTGGGGATGCGCCCGCAGGGGCTGGGGGAGAGGAAGGGGCGGCTCTCTCCGGCCCCTGCACTGCCCTGGCAGCGCGTTTTGTTTCCAGACCCCGGAGCCCCTAAACAATAATGCCATCGCCATGGCGGGCTCACCTGGTGCTGCGCCGCCGGCTCCGGGCGCCCGGTGCCCTCTGCGCGCCCCTCCCCGGGCGCAGGTTCGGCCCGCGCGGCGCCGGTGCCGGGCAGGACTCTTTGCCTTTCTTTGGGTTTTATCTGTGCGTGTCAATGGCGGCAAGCGGCAGTTCTCTGGGCCGCGGATAGTAGCGGGGGGAGGAGGAGGAGGGAGAAGGGATTGCTCCTTCTCCACATAACCACCTCTAGGAGGAGTCGCTCAGCCTCATCCCCCGCCAGCCCAGGCTCCGCGATGGGTCCGGGGCTTTCGGTGGGGCTTGATGAGCTATTGTCCTTCAGGAGCCTTAATGATGAAACCGCGCGGCCTCCGTGTAGCTGGCGGATCTGTGGGTTCCGCAGAGGGCCACTACCTAAGATGAGGCTAAAGGTGGGGACCTTTAGCCATGAGGCACCATGGTCACCATCCTGAGTCTCCTGTTAGCTGGATCCACCTTTGGTGGGAAAGGGAGGCGCGGGTGTTCTGGCAGTTCTGGGGAGAACCTTAGAAGGTGAACGCAAAAAATGCTCCTTTGGGTGCTGTCAGTGTCCTGAAATAATAGCCACATTAACGTTTGTGTCCACCACTGGGAAGATAGCATAGAGTGGCCACAGCTTCAAGACCTGAGAATTTATGTATCTGTGCTTGTATGCTTTTTATTAACACCTGTTTAGAATAGGTTGTTGTGTAGTCTTTGGAGTAGACGATGGTGTTTTGGTGAGAGAGACTGTCTGGGCATGATTTTTCCTTGGGTTGCTTTCACTGTGTTAATTTGCAACAGCCAGCGGGTATTGAGGTTAGCACGTGGCTATTGTCTTAAGGGCCAATTTTTATTAGTTTATACAAAACACATCCTTATGGAGGTATGGTGGACAATATCAGGTGTTGCAATGGGGATTAGGTGCTCCATTCCTACTGGAAGCCAGGGTTCTCTTTTGTATTGGGAAATGTTGACTCATGGCTGGATGGCCAGTTGAAGAAATTTGTTCAGCCAGAAATGCTAACTTGCCATGGACCATCCATATTTCTTCTGAATTCTCCTTGATGAATCAAAGAATTCCAAAAAGCAACATTTAAATTTCTTCAAAGAAGAGAAACCTAGATGAAAACAGGTTTCCCAGCATTGGCCAAATGGATGTTTTTCCAAGTCCTACTGTTTGGTAATATTGTGTATATTTGCTGCTATAATCTTGTATTTAGGCAATGGTGGACTTTGGAATGATTGAAAGCCTCTGTCTGCCTGAATGGGAAGAAGCCAAATGTCCACTTTCCTGGATCTGTACCAAAGTTAATCATGGCTGTTACTAGCATTTATAGATAGCACTTTAGATGTATGTAGAATATGTTTGCTTCTTTTTGTGGCACTGGGATTTGAATCCAGGGGTGCTACACCCCAGCCCTTTTCATTTTTTATTTCAAGACAGGTTCTCACTAAGTTGCAGAGTCTGGTTTAGAACTTGTGATCCTCCTACCTGGGCCTCTTAAGTCTCCAAGATGGTGGATGTGTGTCATCCTACCTTCCCTGATAGAACACGTGCATTTTAAATATGTGTTTTTACTGAGAAGTCAGCTCTCTTCCTCTCTGACTTCCTCCCAAATCATGCATGTATCGTAAAGTTGCAAATAAACCTCCATTTAAATCTCCAGTGGCTTCCCAATTTCTCCTGGACTCTGTAGTCTCAGCTGATCCGGATTTCCTTCTCTCTTCTTCCTAAGTCTTTCATGCTCTCTGTGTATGACTTGTCTGTTTGTCTTGGGAGGTACTTGACAGGTCAGAAATCCAGATAGGATAAAGTCCCATTTTCCTGAGATGTGTATTTAAAGGATTTCAAGTGATTCTGTGTAGCATCTCCTAATAGCGTCTTTCCCCATTTCCAGAGGAAGTGCCTATCTTCTTCCTTTTTTCTTTTCTCAGAAATAAGCTTCAGACCAACATTCAAGAGAGTTCTCAGAGTGCCTGAAAAATACTCGTACTCTGTCCCCCAATCAGCCACACTGAGTGAAATATAGTTGAATAATTTGTCAGTATATATTAAATTTGTATTCTCCCTGTAATTTCTCAATAAAGAAATTATGCGGTTGTTTTTATGTGAAATCTATGTAACATCTTTCACCCTAACATTTGGTTACATGCTATCCTGGGAGGTGCTGGGCTAGGGAATTTTTTAGTTAGGGTTATCTTATTTTATATTGGGTAGTTTCTTTAAATACAGATGCTCCTTCCGCTTACACAGGTATTATCTCCCCATAAACCCATTGTAAACTGAAAAGATCTTTAAGACGAAAAGGCGAGTACCCCCGCCTGCTGAGCATCCTAGCTCGTCATTGTAGTTCAAGTTGTGTGTAGATTCTTTCCCAGCGCGACCTCCTGGCTGACAGGAGCCAACTGCCACCCAGCATTGCAAAAGGATCATGCTGGAATATCTCCCGCCTGGGAACAGGTCAGAATGCAAAGTTCCAGGAAGGTTTTCTACAGAGTGCTTATGGCTTTCACACCATCACAAAGCTGCAAAACTGTAAGTGCAATCACTGTAAGTCAGGGAGGATCTGCAGTCACAGCTCAGAGAATCCAGGGCAATGCCAACTCCATAAGACTCTCGTTCCTAGAATAGAAGGTGTCATAGAGGTCACCTGGCCCAAACCCTTTGCTATAGGAAAAAATCTGGTACTTGTGGCCATGCCACGGCCACACAGGTCATCATCAGTGGTAGAACTTGCAATACATTTCCACATACCCAGCCAAGGCACTCTTATTTTTTATTTTTGGTACCTGGGATTGAACCCAGTGGCGCCTAACCACTGAACCTCATCCCCAGCCCTTTTTCATATTTTATTTGGAGACAGGGTCTCGCTGAGTTGCTTAGGGTCTTGCTAAGTTGCTGAGGCTGGCTTTGAACTCATAATCCTCCTGCCTCAGCCTCCCAAGCTGCTGGGTTGACAGTTATATGCCACCTTGCCCAGCTCCAATACAGTCTTTCACCAACTCCAAGCTGTTCAGAATGTATGCGGAGGGCTGGGGATATAGCTCAGTTGGTAGAGTGTTTGCCTCACAAGTACAAGGCCCTGGGTTCAATCCCCAGCACTACACACACAAAAAAAGAATGTATGTGGGACAAATATGCAAATTAATGTGCAGATCAAGTTAAATTACATATGTTTAATACTGAAAATTTAACACAAAAGTATCCAACACTACGATGCTATTGTTTAATTAAAATACATTTAATGTAGCCAACATGATTGTGAGTTCATCAGAACTCTTGAGTTCTGCAGTGACCTCCAGCTCAGGGAAACTCTGACAGCCTGGGTAATGAATGATAATAATAACAGCACACCTTATTTTTTTATTTTTATTTTTATTGTGGTGTTGGGGATAGAACCCAGGGTCTTGTGCTTGCAAGGAAAGAACTCTACCAACTGAGCTGTATCCCCAGCCCTATGGCACACGTTATTGAAGGCTTTCTGTGGGCATTGTGCTACATACATCATCTTATAACTCATTTAATTCTCACAGCAGTTCTATGGGTAAGCACTATTCTTCCTTTTTACAGAAGGAAAAATTGAGGCAGAGAGTGAATGGGAAACTAGGTCATAGAGAATAAGGAAATGGCAGGCTCATGTTCTTGATTGCCTCTTTCATCTGATGGTAGGAAAGTGCATTTGATTTCAGCCTAGGAATTTTGCCCTCAGTAATATGATCGAAAGCCCCTAGAACCCCTCCCAGTACATATCCTCAAGGAGTCAGCCAACAGTCTAATTATAGGAGGTTTGGCTGATTACAACTCCACTGAAAACGTTTTCTTAACCCTTGACCTGTATGTGTGTAATGTGATGAATACATGTATTGATTCTGCTTTGACTCCATTAGCAACAGGAATGTCTAGTAAAATTTTATTGAGATGCAGGATGAATGGCTTCTCCATTTGGAGACAAGCATGTAGCATGACTTAGAGATTAAAAAAAAAAAGATGAAATAAGTCACCCTTGCAATCAGTTCATACCCTGTTGGACCTATTGGTAAGTCATCCACAAAAGCATCCATTTAAAAAAACAGCACCATTGATTTTCATTTTGCCCCCCAAAAGCCTTTTTTTCTTTTATGCGATCCAATGTTTGATGTTGTACAAAGTAAGTGGACTTTTTATTTTCCAATATTAGTTCTAATCCAGTGTATGATATTTTACCCTTCTAGGATCTTGGGAACCTATGAATGTCCTGACTTTGTCTCTTCCAGAATGAATATGTGCTTGTAGGTATACATTTATATTTGGCATATGTGAGTACATGTGTGTGAGATTTCTGCATCCAGATTAACTTTGTTAGAGAGTTCCTGATCTCCTTTAAAGTAACCTGAGATTTCCTGGGAGTACCATAAAAACAGATGGAAGGCGTTGGTTTAAGCTCTTCTCTGGACATAAGTTGGGCACCTCTGGATGCTGTGTTCATTCATTCCATCAAAGCACCAACTGGCATAACTCTAAATAGCAACTTAGGGCTCTGAAGCTATGAATGCAGACAAATACCAGCTAATAGTATCTCATTATTTTAAACCTTTCAAAAATGCTTTATTGCTGGGAATATACTAGGCAGTCAATCCCAGTAATTGTTTTTAAAGCTAGAAATATGTAAAGTCTTTCATATTGTTATATGTCTAATGGTGAATGTGATTAATGTTAAATTTCTATTTTCATGTTCAGAACTGATGGCTTTAGGATCTGTTTTGTTTTTTTTTTTTGTTACGGGAATTGAACCCAGGGGTGCTCCATCACTGAGCCACATCCCCAGCCCTTTTTAATATTTTATTTAGAGAGACAGGGTCTCGCTGAGTTGTTTAGGGCCTTGCTAAGATGCCGAGGCTGGCTTTGAACTAGTGATCCTCCTGCCACAGCCTCCAGAGCTGCTGGGATTATGGGCATGGGCCGGCTGGCGTTAGGATCTTAATCATTTATGGAGGGGGATATTTCCTTAAAGAAAAGACATACAGGGAACCATTAGGCCAGCAAAGTCCATTGTAAGCATCTCTGGCTGAAATGAATATTTTGGTCTCTTAACAGAGGAAACAGTTTACTAGCCCTGGCTCTGAAAAACAGAACAAAATCTGTCTTTTCCAATACTAAGTTCTGACCTTTGGTTCTGAGAAGGGAATTTGCACAAGTGGGTATGTAGATATAGATACATGCCTACGCGTATGCATCTACAAACGAATATGTAAGTATTGCATATGTATGTTACGAGTGTATAGTTGTAAGATGGATAGTGACTGAAATTGCAGTAGGCTGGTCTGGATTTCAAAGGAATCTACCAAATATTTAGCATGTAACTGATAGACTATATTATGTATTTATTTGGTGCTGGGGATTGAACCCAGAGGTGCTTAACCACTGAGCCACATCCCCAGCCCTTTTTGTATTTTATTTAGAGACAGGGTTTCAATAAGTTGCTTAGGACCTCACTCAGTGCTTGAGACTGGCTTTGAACTCGTGATCCTCCTGCCTCAGCCTACCGAGCCTTTGGGATTGTAGGTGTACACCATGACACCTGGCTAACTAGTAAACTATATTGTAAAGGAAAAAATTAAACGTTTTGGGTCTTTAAGACAAATTTGCTGCCATCCCCAATTATGCAAAGTTTTGGTTAGGAAAATAAAGCATGTGGTGTCATTAAGTCGAATGGCAACAGAACCCAGGGCTGAGGGCAGTGTGCCAGCTGGTGTCTCTGCTCTGCTTGGTGACGCCCTCTGTCACCTCCAGGCAGAGATCATCCTGTTACCCCCAGGCAGAGTGCTTTGCGACAGTTGTGACGGGAGTGGCGGCAAGCATCTCGAGAATTTGGACCTCAGTGACTGTGTTGGCAGATCTGTGCAAGGTGACCTTACACCTAAACAGGATTGCTCTTTACAGTTCAGGCCCATTCCAAAGAAAGGGGGCATTGATTTCCCAAATCCACAAACGCGGAATACCATAGTAAAACTATAATTTATTTATACAAATGGTGTGTTTTTACAAAGGCCATCTGTCAGTTGACTCTCTGATCTAAAACAAATCTGTTTGTTCCCCAGAAGAAATAACATGTCTGTTGAGAAAGGATTTATGGACGGCAGGCTGCCCGATCCACCAACCACTGGTATAACAGTAACTATTTATGATATGTTTACTTCTAAGGGAGTGCAATGAGTGGAAACTATTACTTGTAAAGTATGGTAATTAATTTTTCATTACCTCAAAGCCAAGAAATGGTGCCCAGTTGCATCTCTTAAGATTGCTGCATGAGAAACATATTCCCTTCTGGGAAAAAAAAAAAATCCAAAGGAAAGCGTTTAATGAGCTAGGGCCACACGTTGAAACTCACTGCTCCACTGAGTGGGGACCGGACCACCGGCTTGATCCCAAGCCGGGATTATTTTCTGGAGGACAAGAGAACAAACCACTGCTCAATGACCTTGCCTACTTGATCCGTGGGTGTCATTGCTGGCCCTTGTTGCAAAGTAGATCTTACCATTGATACTAGAAGTAAAAAGGATGTGGGGCTGGGGAAACAGAAATGGAAGGGAGGGGGGGTCTGAGCCCCATCTCACCTCCCCTGCCCCCACCCGTGGAGGAGAAGCTGGAGAGAAGACTGATTTACTTATTCCTGGATTTATTTCCCTCCCTCTCTCGCTTTATTGAGGAATAACTGGCAAATAAAATTATATATGTTTAAGGTGTACAACACGAGATATGTATAAAGTGAGATGAAAATATAAAATGTAACTAGCAATTATGTGTGTGTGTGTGGGAGGGGGGCTGAAGAGCATTTCAGATCTATTCTCTTAGCAAATTTTGAATACAAGATACAGTATTGTGGGTTTTTTTTTTTTTGGTAGTGGGGATTGAACCCAGGGGCACCCAACCACTGAGTCACATCCCCAGCCCTTATTTACATTTTATTTAGAAACAGGGTCTCATTGAGTTGCTTGGGGCCTCATTAAGTTGCTGAGGCTGGCTTTGAACTGGTGATCCTCCTGCCTCAGCCTCCAAGCTGTTGAGATTACAAGCATGTGCCACCGCGCCCGGCTGACGGCTGACAATACGGTATTAACCACAGTCGTTGTGCTGCACGTGAGATCCTTGGAACTTGTTCATTTAGTCATGGAAAGTTTGTATTCTTTGACCAGTCTCTCTCCATTTTCCCAACCCCTGACCTCTGGCAACTAACATGCTGCTGTCTGTGAGTTTCCCTTTGTAAAATTTCACATACAAGTGAGATCCTATAGTGTTTGTCTTTCTGACTTTTTTCACTTAGCATAATGTCCACGAGACTCATTCATGTTGTCACCAATGGCAGGATTTCCTTCTTTTCATATGGCTGAGTAATAATTCCTTGTAGACACTCCTTTTTCTTTATGCATCCATGCATCGGCAGGCAGTTGGGAGTTTACCGGTCTTGGCTCTGGTGAATGACCCTGCAATGAACAGGGGAGTGCCTGTGTATCGAGAGCTGCTGGCTTCTTTCACTTTAGACATGTACCCAGAAGTGGGGCTGCTGCGTCATAGACAAGTCCTAATTTTAATTTTCTGAGAAACTTCCATACAGTATTCCCAATGGCCGGACTCATTTACATCCTACCCACAATGCACAGGGTTTCTTTTCTCTATAACCCTCACCCTCACCAATATTCTTCTCTTATTGATAACAGCCTTACTAACAGGTATGAAGTGATACCTCATTGTGGT